>JAJJMB010016019.1:627637-670667 GCA_023531105.1 Papaver atlanticum
TTACAATCAATGTTTTGAGAATCTACCTTGGCAAAAATAGAGTCCTTATTTTTCTTGAGCTAAAATTGTCAAAGAATTAATAATTGAACCTTATGTTTTAAATTCGGTGGAATCCTGAGTCCCAGTACCTCTCGCACCATTGTTTAATATTTTTGTATATATTTTTATTAAATTTATTAACTCGAATCTTCACAAGTCCGAGTGAACGACAACCTTACTTACCACTTTAAAATTACATCATCATGCCCTAGCCATGGCCGGTCTCACAATTTGCAATCCATTGTTTTCACAATTGTTATTTCCCTCATCTCATGAAACTCCTACGTTTGAGCAAAAACCCTGGTTTTTCCATATTTTCTCGAATATCTCTAAAACTGTGAAAATTACATCACTATTATCAAAGATTTCCAGACTATTAAAGTGTACCTTCAAAAGTACTGCTTTGCTTCTGGTCAAGAAATAAATTTTGATAAGTCTGGTATTCTTTTTAGTAAGGAAATCTCCGATTCTTTAAGTAACCAACCTTCTGGCATTCTTGATATTCATAACAACGAAGGAGAAAAATATCTTAGCACTCTTACTATTTTCCAAGCTTCTAAAATCAAAAACCATGTGGGTATTCTTCACAAAGTCGATGCTGTAATCTCTATTTGGTTCCATAAGCTTCTATCTCAGACTGCCAGAAATACTTTGATCAAACATGTTGGGCGGGCTATCCCTCTATACCAAATAAGGGCCTTTACCTCTATCGGAAAATTGATTCCTTTTTTTAAAAAAAAAAAAAAAAAAAAAAAAGATACATTAAGAACTTAAACTTTAAATTAAATTACATAAGAGGAGTATTTCATGGGATCTGCAAACTCTTGAGCGGAGACTCGATTCGCTGACCTCCTATTTGAGAGTCAGGCTCCTGGCCAACTGGGCTAACCCCTGATGGTTAGGAAAAATGAATTCCCATCCGTGTAAGTTCTGGTGGGGAGACACCCTAGACCCAAAAGATAGGAAACTTCATCTTCTAGGTTGGGACATCCTCTGCTCTCCCAAGTCTGAAGGTGGTTTATGTTTCAGAAAGCATAGTTAAACAATCTGGCTATGCTAGCCAAAAATGCTTGGAGGATTATTGAAAATCCTAACTGCCTTTTGGAAACTATTCTTAAAGCTAGATACTTCCCCAAGTTCGACTTCTTAAATGCTAAATGTCCTAGTAACTGTTCCAGGACTTGGAAATGTCTGCATGTTATAAAGGAAATGATAAAACCTTTTTATTTCCTGGATTGTGGGGGATGGTCAATTTATTGACCCCTGGTGTGATAAATGAATTCCATATCTGGTATCTGCCACACCTAAGCCTCTTGTCCCCCCTGATCCTAATATTAAAGGCTCTTATTTTATTAATGCTACCACTAGATCTTGGGATGTTAATAGACTAAACACCCACTTTGATGATGCTTCTGTTGAGAAGATCATCTCTATTCCCTTAAGAAAGTTATGCAATCTTGATAGGAGGGCTTGAGATCTTTCAAAGAACGACAGATTTACTTCAAAATCTGCTTACTAGGGGTCTTCCCCTTGTAGTAATCTTTGGAAGCGCATTTGGAAAATTAGAGTTCCTCATAGAATTTAAATTTTTACTTGGAAAACTATTAGAAATGTCACTACACCAAATCCAGGTTTTTGTCACAGGGCATATCTGTTATTGATTAAATTTGTAACATATATACGCCGTTGCAGAAACACTGTGATAAATATATGTTATAATTTGTTGCAACGGTTTTTTCTGCGAGAATGATTAATTAAAGTCACATTTAAAAACCGTAACAGTAATTGATAGTAACAATTGTCGTAATTTTAGGATTGCGACATCCTGCGTATTTGTCTCGTTTATCTTAACGGTTTTATCTGTTACTCTATATTTACCACAATTCAACGAATGACATGTGTCACTTTTGTCACGATTACAGTAACACCTATAAGGGTTACCTATTTATTAGCAACAAATCTTTTAAGGACACGTGTCATCCTTTTAAACTGTTGTTCTTAACATACAGTGGTTCTAAACAGTCCGAGGAACTAAACCACACAAAAACCACATTTTAAAAAGCTCTCACAGTTTTCTTGGTGGGTCCCGGTGGGCCCCGCCGGAGGACAGCAGGGGGGCCGTTTATGGTGGAGCCAATTGAAAATTCCGTGAGGGGTGGTTTTGCCGTAGTCTATTTCGGCGGTTCAAATAGACTTTTTGCTTAACATAACGACACGTGTTTTTTTTAATTACATTTATTGTTACAGTTAAACTCGTGACAATTCTTTAAATTACTTTTTAATAAAAAGGGTAGTCCGGATCATTTTCATGGACTCGGGCTTCCAGTTTGCAGGCCTGCAATACAGAACGTTTTCATTGACCTGGGCTTCCACTTTGCAATCCTGCAAAAATGGGTAGTCCAGATCATTTTCATGGACCAGACTACCCTTATCAAAATAAGTAAAGTAAATATTACAGACTATGAATATGACCATATCATCCAAACTGGAAATAAGTAAGTATATATTACAGACTATAAAGATTACTATATTACCCTTACTGGAAATAAGTGCAATAAACATCACATAGACTATGAAAATGATTAAACTACCCTTATCAAAAATAAGTAATGTTTATATTACAGACTGTGAAAATGACCATATTACCCTTATTGGAAATAAGTGCAATAAATATCATGGAGACTATGAAAATGACCAAACCATCCTTATAAAAATAAGTAAAGTAAATATTACAGACAGTGAAAATGACCATATTACCCTTACTAGAAATAAGCGCAATAAATATCATGGAGACTACGAAAACGACCAAACTACCCTTATCAAAAATAAGTAAAGTAAATATTATGGACTGTGAAAATGACCATATTACTCTTACAGGAAATAAGTGTAATAAATATCATGGAGACTATGGAAATGACCAAACTACCCTTTCAAAATAAGTAAAGTGAATATTACATATTTGAAAATGACTATTCTACCCTTACTGGAAACAAGCGCAATAAATATCATGGAGACTGTGAAAATGACCACAGTCTGTAATATTTGATTTACTTATTTCCGATAAGGGTAGTCTGGTCATTTTCACAGTCTCCATGTTATTTATTACACTTATTTCCAGTAAGGGTAAAATGGTCATTTTCACAGTCTATAATATTTATTTTACTTATTTACGATAAGGGTAGTCTGGTCATTTTCACTATCTCCATGATATTTATTGCACTAATTTCTAGTAAGGGCAATATGGTCATTTTCACAATCTGTAATTGTAATATTTACTTTACTTATTTCCGATAAGGGTAGTCTTGTCATTTTCATAGTGTCGATAATATTTATTGCACTTATTTCCAGTAAGAGTAAAATGGTCATTTACAGACTGTAATATTTACTTTACTTATTTTTGATAAGGGTAGTCTGGTTATTTTCACAGTCTCCATAATATTTATTGCACTTATTTCTAGTAAGGGTAAAATAGTCATTTTTACAGTCTATAATATTTACTTTACTTATTTTGAAAGAGTAGTTTGGTCATTTTTATAGTCTCCATGATATTTATTACACTTATTTCTGGTAGGGTAAAATGGTCATTTTCACAGTCTGTAATATTTACTTTACTTATTTTCGATAAGGGTAGTCTGGTTATTTTCACTGTCTCGGTAATATTTATTGCACTTATTTCCAGTAAGGGTAATATGGTCATTTTCACAGTCTGTAATATTTACTTTACTTATTTCCAATAAGGGAAGTCTGGTCATTTTCACAGTCTCCATAATATTATATTGCACTATTGGTTCATCCGAATGAGAAACTCGGGTCTAACTCTAGTAATCTTCGAACGCGGGATGTTCAAATCTGATAAATTTCATCTTCGGTTCATCCGAATGAGAAACTCAGGTCTAACTCTAGTAATCTTCGAACTTGGGATGTTCAAATCAGATAAATTTCATCTTCAGTTCATCCGAATGAGAAACTCGGGTGTAACTCTAGTAATCTTCGAACCTGGGATGTTCAAATCTGATAAATTTCATCTTCAGTTCATCCGAATGAGAAACTCAGGTCTAACTCTAGTAATCTTTGAACCTGGGATGTTCAAATCTGATAAATTTCATCTTCAGTTCATCCGAATGAGAAACTCAGGTCTAACCCTAGTAATCTTCCAACCTGGGATGTTCATCCGAATGACAGACAGATGCCATCCCAGAACAATTTTTACATATGTTCAGATGATGGAATGATTGTAAGTTCCTTGCGCTTGTATATAGTTCATATGTGTTGTTAATGCTCCTTGTTCATCACTGCTCTCAGTACTCCTTGATCATTATAACTTTCTAATTTGAATAAATTTCCTCTTTTTCTTAGGGAAAAAGCTGTCCCACTCATTATCGCTGCTTTTACTTGATCTAGGATGTGTTATTTTGCTACTTTGTTATGTTGCAAAACAAACTATCAGTGTCACTGAAGAAAATAAAGTTGGAATGCTTGTGTGCTACTAATTTGGATTACTTTTCTCGTTTTGTAGTGACACATAAGGAGTCATTTTTTTTTTATAATCAAGAGCTACTGGAGGTGATCCTATTACATTAGTTGTGTATGGAAAATCATTCCTCAAAAGGTAGAACCCTAATAATAAATCTCTTCTTACTTTTCATATTTTTTTCTCCTTGTAAATCTACTCTTAGTATTGCTATGCCTAACCATATTGAATTGTTCAACCTTTGTATTCAATTTCCAATAGAATCTATTAGTCCTGATTTATGATTCTCTCTAAGAACCGTAGGATTTTTCAGCTGAGTTTGGTTTCATTCTCATTATCTCATGTCAGTTTCCATAGCCACTTTTGAATTTAAACATAGGAATTCATAGCTTGTAATGCTAAAAATCTCGTTAAACCCCTAAACCTAATACATAATTATCAACGAAAGTGAAATGATATAGTTCCAAAATTGTGAAGAATTTTGTAAGTCACCGTATAATCTAACATTTTCTCAGTTTAATTAGCATAAGGCGCGCTGGTAAGGAACCTGCCTAAATGGTTGAGCATGAAGTATTCTTTGCACCTGAATGTCTTTCATTCAGGAACACTCCGAAAAGTCTTATATTGGTGTACTTCGTTTAGGTGATACTGTTAATATTTCTATTTTTTATTGCATTTTTTTACTTCTTCTTGATAGTATTACCGTTTAGCAAGGATCTCATTTAAGCGTGATTACTGACATATAAGAGATGTTTTCATCAGGAATCACTAATATTCGAACGATCCAACTGTTGATACTTTCCTGTCGACTACATCGAATACTGTGAAGCATTTTGGTATTGATTCAGAAGGAGTGGATATAAAAATAGTGAGCTGGTGGTGGTGAAGTAATTTTGAAGGTTCTGGTGGTTGACAATAGCTTATCAGTAAGTATCTTGTGTTATTTGAAATTAAACAATAGGGAGCTTTACATATGTTATCGTGCTGCTAAGGGTTAACTTGGTATATGTATTTTTTTTATTTAGGCAATTACATGGATTGATAAGATTAACTATTATTCTGGGTACAGGATAACTAACTTTTTCTTAATAGTTATTATATCACTACTCTTATTTCTAGTTAGTTTGAATTGTATTTAAACTTGAATCTTGTTCTTTCTCAGTTAATTGGTTGGAGCAAAGATATGTTATTGGAAACAACAACTTTACTATGTTTTGATACACCTCTACTCTCACCTTGATTATTACTGACATTATTTTTTTCTGTATTGTTGCAGACTAAATCGGTTCTTGGCATTCAAAAACATCCATTTCACAAGGTATTTTTGTGGTCATTTTACTTTATGTTCTTATTGAAGATCATGTAAGTTAGTCATATAAGATCGGTTATACACATAGTTCGTGTATATATCTTTATCTTGCTTGTAAGTTAGTCATATAAGATCACGGTTATACACATAGTTTGTGTTTCTTTTATCCTGCTTGTAAGTGGAAACAGGGAAATTGTATGAATTGTGGATTGATAAATTACATATTGAAAAAGAGCATATTGCAATGTTGTATCAGGCTTAATATTGCAAGTCTGTAAACTGGGAAATACAGGTTCATGATGATGACCTGGAATACCCATTTTGTTTAAATTAAAATTTTAAAAATTCTCACTGGAGTAACTGTTACAACACTAAGGAAATGTGTAAGAAAAAATAACACGTGTCATCATCTCAATATTTGTTGCAAATGAAAAGTAACAGGTTAAGTGTTACCATATTGGTAGCAGAAGACTGACACGTGTCCTCTAGAGTGCCGTTACAAAATAAGAAGTAACACTTATAATTGTTGTTGTATGTGTGGCGTTTGATACACGTGTCATTCGTTGAATTGTGGTAAATACAAAGTAAGAGGTAAAACCGTTAAGACAAATGTGACAAATATGACACATGTCACAATCATAAAATTAGGCCAATTGTGGCTATTAATTATTGTAACGGTTTTTAAATGTGACCGTAGTTGGCTATTTGTCACAGATAAAACCGTTACAAAACTCTATCACAATTATTTATTACAGCGTTTTTACAACAGGTTATAACCGTTACAAATTTTATCAGTAACAGGTATAACCTGTGACAAAATCCTAGAAATGGTGTAATGATAACTAGTAATTTTCTTTTTTCGGTGTTCCCCTGCAAATCGTGTCGTCAATATTAATGTTGATATTGCATTTCATCTTACAATGTCTGCTGCCGCAGCTGTTGTTAGGGACCATTTTGTTGCAGTGGCTACTACAATTCAACATCGGTCGAAACCCCAGGTAGCTGAAGCCTTTGCGTTCTTACTTGCAACAAATCTTGCTCAACAAATGCAATTCCAGAATTCCATCATAGAATAAGGCGATCGTCAGACAATGATTAAAATGCTTAATGATGATTTATAATCCCTTGGAGAGTTTCGCATATTGGTAGAAGAAGCAAAGAGTGTGTCCAACTCTTTTACATCGGTTACATTCAAATTCGCGAAAAGAAAAGCTAATTTCTCAGCTCATAATCTATTTTCTTATGCCGTGAAGCATAACGTCCAAGCTATATGGACACACCGAATTAGTTCTTGGGTAATTCTAGACACACTGAATTTTTTTCCGGCATTTCTCCCGTGAAGAAATCTGATGGTAGTCTAGAAATGACTCTAGCATTGAAAGTGGAGCCTAAGTTGATTTGTTTATTTCCCCGTCGGAAGACAAATCATTCTCGTTAGTTCTTTGGTTTTGTTTCTTGCTCGTTTGTTTTTACTCTCTCTACTAAAAAAAATCTATCATTTTTAAGGGCGACCCCAAAAGAATTAGAAACGACTAGTATAATAAAATAGGGTCACCCAAACCTAAAACAAAGCCACCCCTTATCTCAAATTTTTCTAAATGGCAAATATGCCCTCCATAATCGGTAGTTAAGTTTACAATTGGGAGAAATTTGTTATATAGAGAAAATTTCATTTACACATGATTGAGAACAACCCAGAATAGGTAGATAATGGAGTACCATGTCTATCGATAGTAAACTATTTAATTGGTTTCCGATTACAATGTAGCCCAAAATTGGATTTCGCCAAAATCCTTAAATTTTTCTACACAAACATAATAGGTAGTAAATTTTCGAATGTTCATGATGTTCATTATTTACTGATTGTGGTACTAGCCCCAAATTCAAAATTTTCAAAAACCAATGGAATTTTGGATTTCTCTATTTTCACAAGCGGTAGTTTCTTAATGTTTATTACCTACCGATTGTACAATCGGTAGTTTCGTGTAAAAAACCAATGGAATTTTGGATTTTTCTATTTTCACAATCGGTAGTTTCTTAATGTTTATTACCTACTGACTATACAATCGGTAGTTTTGTGATGTTCATTATCTACCGATTGTGGTAGTAGCTCCAAATTCAAATTTTTCAAAAGACCAATGGAATTTTGGATTTCTCTATTTTCACAATCGGTAGTTTCTTAATGTTTATTACCTACCGATTGTACAATTCGTGATATCTACCGATTGTGGTAGTAGCCCCAAACTCGAAATTTCAAAAATCAATGGAATTTTGGATTTCTATATTTTTACAATCGGTAGTTTCTTATGTTTATTGCCTACCGATTGTACAATCGGTAGTTTCGTGATGTTCATTATCTACCGATTATGGTAGTAACCCCAAATTCAATTTTTTCAAAAACCAATGGAATTTTGGATTTCTCTTTTTTCACAATCGGTAGTTTCATGATGTTTATTGCCTAGATTGTACAATCGGTAGTTTCATGATATTCTTTATATAAGGATTATGTTAGTCGCTCCATATTCAAAATTTTCAAAAACAATTGGAATTTTGAATATATCTATTTTCACAATCGGTAGTTTCGTGATGTTTATTATCCACCGATTGTGATAATAGCCCCAAATTTAATTTTTTTCAAAACAAAGCAGGAAAAAGAGCTTCATAATCAGTATTTAATTAGGGCCCCCAAAAAACAATTGGGGGCCTCAGCAAATTTATACCCGCTCCATTTATTTTAGCAGTTTTCCAAAATATTTTGAAAATACTATTTTTCCCTTCACTAATAATAAAACTTAAAATTCTAGTAACCCTTAACCCTAAGCCCCAAATTCATTTCCATTTCTAAACCAAAAAAATTATTAGACTTCTCTCCTCCCCCCTCTCTCTCTCTCGACTATCTTCTCCTCCATTAACGACTCTTAGAAGAAAAAAAATCAGTTACAATTAGAGGGTCGTCATCCCGAAAAGCCTAAAACCTAATGATTTTTCATATCCATGTAGAGACTATGAAAAATCGTTAGGGTATATGATGAGGGAGTTATAATTTTGGTTTTTCAGTTTTTTTCCCTATATTAAAGTTATTATCGTAATATAGAAGCATATAGATATCCTCTGCGAACGACCATTTTTAAAAGTTAACGACTATATGTGAAAAACAAACAACTTCTTTGTCCCAAAAATTAAAAAGGTCGTCAACTTAAGTCTTATAGATTCGTCATTTGGAACTTGAGATTCGTTACCAATTATCATAGAGTCGTCATTTGGAATTTGAGGGTCGTAAGGGTTTATCATATTACCATGACGATTTTTAATAACCTGGAAAGGTTGCAGATTTTTGTCGTCAATGGTGATGTCAATTAATTGACGATTTTTCACAGCCGTTGGGGTATAACCCCTCAACATTGTCGACTCTTTCTCTGAGTTGTGGCATAGTGTCTATGTATCGACCACTTAGAGCACTAGCTAGATAATTTGAAGAGTATAAGAAGTCTACCATGAGTATTTTGAGCTTCGGGTTCTTCATTGTGAGGATTGGTTTCTTCTTTTTGATCGATGGGATCTTCATTAGCACCCTATTCTTTTCTCAACTCACGACAGCCCAAATTTTTTTCTTCAATTCTAACTCTAAAACCTGATTTTAATCTAACCACATTAATTAATCTAATTAACTTAACTTAATTAATAATTAACACTAATCATGCAAGGGTAGTTTAGCCATTTAAAAAATATTGGGATAAGGGTGCCTCAAATTAGGTTTTAATAACCTTTTTTGTCCTCTAGTGTGAAGCCCCTAATTGTGTTTTGGGGGCCCAATTAAACCAGGTTTATAATGTGTGTTCGGATCTGCCCAGTGTGTGTCAGATATACCCAAGCCCAAATTGTATCTTTTCTGAATTGGGGGGAAAAGAGCACGCCCTAACAGTTCCTCCTCCTCCTTCTAACATCCCATTTTAATCTAATTCTTCTAGGCATTTTAACATTTCGTTGTTTCTGTTACCTCAAAAACTCTTCTGTAATCTATCGCCACTGAGCTCTCCTGCCGTGAAATTTCTTATTTTCGTTCCTGTGCTGGTGTTCGGCGGTAAGTTCTCGGATTTTTTTCTTTTCTTTTTTGAAACAAGATACCATGTGATTATTATCCGGTAACCACAAAAATTGTAGAAAAGAAAAGAAAATTAACCTGTAGAAGGGCTTGTTGTTGTTGAGTTAAGAAATTGTAATCATTCCGACTTTAATTGTGTTTTTAGGGTGGATTGTTGGAGTTCTGGAATTTTTGTTGGGGTTTCGGCGGTTAACATTCAGATTATTATGATTCACTTCATGAGGTGATCGATTAGATATATATATATATATATCCAGGTATGGCTTGTTTTAGAGTTATAATTTTCATAAGCTTAATCAATCCACTTCTAGGTTAGCCTTTAAGCTTAATTTTTTTTTTTTTTTTTTGGTCTCTTTCTCTTTTCCATTTTAAGCTTATTTTTACATTTTTAATGTAACTCAGGTTCTGATTGCAAGGATTTCTCATAAGAAATGGAAGCCCTAGCCATAGGCACTCCAGAGGATATGGTAACACAACTTTCGACTAAACCACTTGGGAAGATTATATTTTCAAATCCCAAGAATACAATGTGCATTTTTATCCCCAATTCTTTTGGGTTTATATTAGCTTGTTTCTTCAGCCTTTCTCCTACCATTTGTTTGATCTTGTTGGTCCCTTGTATCAGAAAAAACAAGATTGGATGAAAAAAGATAAGTTGCACCAGGAAGTTGTATCTTTACCCAAAAGAGAACGTTCCAAATTGGAGCCTGAATCTTCACTATCAGCGGGTTTAATCAGCTCATTACCTGATCAACCATTTTCAAAAAGCCGCAAGTTAGAGGAGAATTTAGTTCAAGCTTCTTCAGGTAATGGTTTTCATATGCTTTTTTGTGCTTCTAATTATTCCATATACTTCTGTGTGCTAACTTCAATAAAATTTACTTAAACTGAAACTAGCTCTGGCATCTTCGACAAATCTTATCCTAAAGAACCAAATCCAACTTGTTAAAGATTCCATTGAATCTCGACGGTTCATAAAAGCTCTGAAGCTCATCAATGCTCTACAATCCGAGTTTCCGTCTTCTGCACTCGTTTTGGTAATGCTTACTGGTTTAGTGTAAATAGTTATATTTGTTTATTGATTCTTTCACACCTCGTGCAAGTTTTCTTTGTTTTGTTCTTTTACGGAATCAGTTAATTGAACGAATTCAATTCGTTCAGTTAGTTATTTGTTTTAGAGGAAATCTAGTTTAGTATTCTAAAATTGCTGTTCCAATGTGTTACTCTAGCTTTTATTTTCTCTTCCACATTTTAGATATAATATTTAAGGTATGGAATTCAGATTCAAGTTACTTAATCAGTTTTAGTGTCAAGTTTTACCCTTCTAATTATTCTCTGTTACTTAGGCTCTGAAGGCACTGGTTTATGAGAAAACTGTCGGTAAAGATGAAGCGCTGTCTATTTGCTCAGACACCAAGGAACACATGTTCTCTGATATTTCAGTTCTTCCGGATGTACTGACAATATTGGAGACTGTTTGCCAACGTCTCGGTCGCTGTAAGTACTATCCTTTTGCATCAAAATGTTAATTGTACAACACTAGGTAAGAAAGTTTGAAATTTGTCTAACATTTCTATCATAATCGTAGTAACTTCATCCGCTAATAGTTTTTCTTGTTTTTTATTTTATTGATGAACACTACAGTGGATATGGCTACTAGTTATTACGAACATGCTTGTGAGAAAGATTTTGAAAGTTTGGAACTAATGAGGGGATTGTTAAATTGCTATGCTCGCGAGTCTTCATTTGTAAAGCAACTTCAGGTCAATTAGGGGTATCCAAGAACCTAAATTATTTTCTTGTTTCATTTTTCTCTGGATCTGCTTATTTCCTGTTTTCTTAATTTGATTTCATTGTATGTTGGCAGGTTTCCCTCAGAATGTATAAGCTTGTTCGGGAGGACAAGTTTCTGTTCTGGGCTGTTCTCTGCATCCAATTACAGGTTTTCTGTTAAATGCAATTAGGTGTTAATAATGTTTACATCTGTATCCTCGCGTAGTTTATTACATACTTTTCTATTATATTATTATATGTACCAACGATATTGCTTGCCTTGGTGCAGGTGCTTTCTCATTTGCTCAAGAAGCAAAGGGTGGCTAACTCGGATGAACCAGAAGGTAAATTTTTCTGTATTAGTTTTTTTCCTCTGATTACAAGATTATACACACAAATGTCCTTTAAATGTTTGGGAATTTTGCAGCGTTCCTCGTATACATTTCTATGGGGGAGCAGCAAGCAATGTACGACCCTGCTCATGAGATTCTTTCCAAGTTAGGCTCGACACTTCTAGTGGTCAAATTTGATAAGCAGCATTCACAGGTACTTTCTCAAACCCCATTTCTTTTTTTATTATTGTAGAATTAAATAGTTTTTTTTTTTTGACATGAGAATTAAATAGTTGTTGACAACAGTTTGTTGAGCCTTGATTACACACTGCGAGTCGACACGTTTTCACTAGAAATTCACTTTAGAATAGGGGTAAACAAAGTTTCTAGTGCGAAATTTGCATGCTTAGGACGAGTCTTTGTTTGATTGAACTTAAAGTAACATACATCCAAGTTTATACCCTTTTGTTTAATCAATGGTGTACTTCTATAGGCACCCACAACTTAATCAATATCTGGATTATAGAAACCTTATGCAGGTCTGAGTAGTATTACTTATAAAAGAATAATGCTTATTTTACACAGCATGCCACTGCAACCCAAAGATGGCAGATTGAAACTATGACAATATAAACAAAAACTAAATGTTAAATCACAGTCACTTTACTGATTTTACAGATGAATGTTGGATGTTATTGGATCACGAGTGAGAGAAACTGCTCCTGATTCATACTGTTTCTCAGCACTGTGTTGCTTTTTTCCAAACAAGTTGTTTGATCTATCACTCATCTCCCAAAACAAACATAAAATGAATATGTTTAGTTTGCTCTAACGTGGGTTTAAACACTTGGGCAAAATGGTGGTTCATCTAAAGGCCTTTCATGAAGTGTCCAATCCTTAACATGCATGGATTGGATGCATCCAATTTCTCATATTTGGCTTGGTTTGAGGCCCAAAAGACTCACCCTTTCATGAATTAGTATCTATTCTAGAGCTTAAAAGTACTATGTTCTTGATGATGTAAATTGTTATCTCATATTTTATCATTCTTTCTTTTTCTTGTTTCTTTTGGTTGTTGGACTTTAACTTGACAGGGGGGGAGGATTCTTGCTCATGTTTGTGACTATACTGCTGCTGTTGAGGCGTTTAAGAAAATATTAGAGTCATGGTAACCTCTTTCGTTTCAGGAAGAAGTAGCTTTTACATAGTTCCTAGCGAGATTTACCTTTTTAAATAATTAAGCGAGGTTTGTTATTCACTGCTAAGTTGTTAAATGGATGCCACACTAATAAAAAAATATTCATGGTTTCTGTGCAGCAGCCCTGGTGATTGGGAATCTTTACTAAAGGATTTTTGCTGTTCGCTTGAGGATGATAGCAAATACATATATTTGGCTTGCAAGATATCTCAATTATCCATGGTAAATGTAGGCACTCTCGGTTGATCTATATTCTGACTTTGCACTTTTTTTCTTCTCTATATTTATCACTTTTAAATTCATTCGATTCATGTAATAAAAATGATTTACAGTGTGGTTCAGAAATCTCGAAAGCACTACAATCGTCAAACCTGAAGAATGCTAGAAACAGATGTCTTCATAAGGGAAAGGACAATGATGCGTTTGAGGAGGCTATTTATGAGTACTTCAGCAGGTTTTTTTGGCTTTGATCTCTTTCTTTACTGAACTACATGTGTGCTACTTTCTACGAGAAAGGCCTTTGTTATATAGGTTGACTGCTAGTTGTTTAACCTTTTGGTCATGTGGTCAATCAGTTGTTAAACCATTATTTTGACGAAGGTTCAGGTTGCATAATTTATCATTTCTCGTCTTTCTCTTGAGATATACAAGATAATGAAGATAAATAATTAACCCTTTAGTGCATGTACTTGTTACGTCGTATGCCTATTTTGTTGCTTAAAGTGTTGCCAGATGATATTTGTATCAATTCTGATATGATTTTGCGCATTTGCAATGTTATAGTTTTGGAATCAGATTTGTACGACTTTCATGTTAGCTAACTACTATAGCTAGTAAACTTAGCTAATTTGTCTCCATTTTGTGCAGTGTCGATCACACAGCTCAAAGGTTCTTTCAAGTCTTGTCAAAAGATGAAGAATGCCAATTGATAGAAAATCTTATCAAGCCAGATATTTTGACTCCAGATTTGCTAAAAGAAGAGTTCAGTAAAATATGTATAGACTCCAGTATTCCAAAACGCTTTGGAAACTTCTCTGTGGGAGAAGGATCTCGAGTCCATGGGACTACAATCGTCATAAAAACTAACAAGTTTATCATACTAGCTGGGGATGGAAAACTAACATCAGCTTATTCCGACAATGCATTGCTGTCTAGAACTGATAAGGTTAGACAATTTGATAATTTGTGTATTGCCATATGTGGAGTTTGGAAAGGTTTCAGTCATACCGTCAGTACTTTGCGTAAGTATATGAGATGTTTGAACAAAAATGGCAAAGGAAGGCCCACGGTCAGAGAGTTTGCTGAGTATATTGCAGATGAAGCTCCCCTGTTGAATGGAGTGACTGAAGTTATTGTTTGCGCATTTGATAATCTAGAGGTATGAGTTTTCCTTATAGCTCTGACTTTACCTCTCATTAGCTGTTTCTTTGGGTGCTCGTATCTTTAATTTTTTTGGATGATGTGTTTTAGGATGACCAAACTCCAGTTCCATGCGTTTCATGTGCGGACAAATACTATTGTTGTGATGTGGAAAAATCTTTTTACTGTTCTGGATCCTGTCGTAGTTACGTGGAATCCATCTTATCAGAAGGAAATATTCGTCCGGACATGGGACTTGCAGAGGCAGTTAATTTGGTAGAAAGAGCACTAGTATTTGCAGCTATGTTTGATAATCGCACTGGTGGATTAGCAAATAGTAAGTCGCTATCTTTACTTTTCCAATCTTTATGCGAAGAAATATTCTCACCTTTCCAATCTTTATACAAAGAAATATTCTCACTCTTCTATTGTTCATTATTATCTCCAGTTACCGTGATTGATAATTGCAAGAACGTAAGGGTAATGGCTAGAGAACATATACGCACTACATTGTGGGAAAGACATCGTTATTTTATTGAGAACAGGGTAAGTTGATGATGTAATTATAAGTATTATTATATCGTGGAAATGACAGTTTTCTTGATAAACTCGAGTAAGCTTATAGTCTCAGTTTCTGCAGGAGAAGAGAAAATATGAAGAGAGCATGACATAGAAGAGAGGAAGGAGGAATACAATCGTCCCCAATATGCATCAGAAACTTGGATGCCGGTCTGTTCTAATTTGTTCATGATCGATAAATTTTCATTGTTTGCTACTACTGAGACGTTTATAGTTCTGTATGTCAGACCTATAACTTAAAACTCTAATGGAAGAGAAGTCCCAGTGCTTGGGCTATGAATTTATTTTTTGTGATACTGTGTATCAGAGACTCGAAATCTTAAGCCATTCGTTTGCCTTCACCCAACCTCGAATGTATGGGCTTGGGCTCAAGTGAGAATGTAAACACCAGACGTGTAGTTGGGCAGTTGTACAACAGGAAGACGTCTGCTAACGCTCGAAGTGGCCGAGACATAGGCTCCTCAGTGTTGAGTGTGGTCTCACATTGTCTAGGATTCAAGCATCGGACAATTCTAATTTTACCCCTTGTGTAGTTTTAGTTTGAAGGTGTCATGACAATTCTAATTTTACCCCTTGTATAGTTTTGGTTTGACGGTGTCACGAGAGCATCATCTCTGGAAAATAAATATGAAGGTGTTAGAGAAAGTCTTATTTACACCTTCGGTTGCACCTTCACGTCATATTTTTAATTATTTTATTTTATTATTTTAAAAATTAGTTAAAGTAAAACTAAAATTAGTCTATCATAAACCTTTGACATGTCCAACTTTATAGTTGATAATCCAACTTTTTTTTTTTTTGTAATGCAGTGAATCACCTCATGTGTCATTAAGACATTATCCGCAATTTGTTTTTTAGGGACAAAAACACTCTGATGGGGAGAAATGATTTTATAAATCAGAGATTTCATCCTATTCACCAAAGTTTTTGAGACCACCTTGTAAGCAAAATTACACAGGCCAATGGTCAACAGAATCAACCATATGAGTCTTAGGAATGAGATAAATATTAGTATGATTGAATTAGACAAATGTCCAGTTTAAAAAAAATGCTTGACCATTTCACAAACAGATTCACCCACTAGATCCAAATATACTTGATAAAAATGTCATGTATATCCATCAGGTTCCGGAGCTTTTTTTGCTCCCATTTCAAATGCAGCTGTTTTAATTTCATCATCTGAGGTAAGGAATGAGAGAAAAACACTATCCTCATCAGTAACCTTAGACGTCATAGAGTCTATAAATTCATCTTGTGCCTCAAGATATGATGTTTTATGTAAATCTTGAAAATATGATATGAATTCAATTCCAATAGCTTCTCTTGTAGTTAACCAATTTCCATTTGAATCTTTAATTCAAGCTGTATTATTTCTTTTCCTACGAAACATAGTAGCTTTGTGAAAATAAGGTTTATTATCGTCACCTTCACTCAGCCAAAGTTCCCTTGATTTATCTTTCCATAGTATTTCCTTAAAAGAGTAGAGATATGTCATTTTATTTTTTAATTCAGACAAAACAGTGGTGTTAGTAGGATCATTTTTTGGTGCCAGATTAATGGCTATCTTAGTATCTTTTATGGAATGTGTAATGTTTCCATAAGAAACTTTATTCCAAGTTTGATTTTTTTCTTTGCTATATTTAGTTTTTGTTTAAGTTGGTAAGGTTTTGATCCTCTTACACAACTTAGCAAAGCTTGTTCAATAACTGTCTTACAGGTAGTATCTTGTGTCCAATTCGATATGAAGTGGAAGGGTCTTTGGATATTTTCGATCCAGCACTGAGAGAAACCAAGATGAGAGAATGGTCTGAAGAGATTTTAGGCAATTGTAAAGTATGAGTATTTGGAAAACAAGATTCCCATATATCATTGATTACTTCCCTATCAATTCTTTCCAAGATGTACATTTGAACCCTCTTTGACTAGATTGTAGGATTGATAAATCAAATCCATCTTTCCAAGCAAGTCCGAAATCCCCTTTATTACCAATAGATGATAATATGAAAAAGTTCAAGTAGCCTAGGGATCGAAATTTTCTTTCAGTGACTTCTGTTTTGCACATAGTTTCACAAATAAAGATTATATCAGGTGATTTTAATTTCACTAATTCTCGTAGCTCATGAATTTCCTTTGGATTTCCAAAGCCACAACAATTCCATCTTAAAATACTCATTTTGTTCACATGGATAGGTACATACCTATAAGGTTCCTTATGCAAAGTATTTTTTTCTTCCGGCTCCAGTAGAGGAAGAGAATAAGTAGATCTGCAATTTCTCTTGCAGAAGACAACAACCCCAAACAATACAAAGAAAAAAGGCAGAGAGGTTGATGATTCAGAGAAATTAAAGATGTATAGGAATACAATCAGGTATCTGTAACTTGAAAAGAAACAATGTATTTCTGTGTGTAACTTGATAAAGCTGCTGATGAAAGTAACTTTTGTGTCTTAAGATTTTTCAGGTGTCTAAGAGCTGGTAACTGATAGGATTCTTTAGTATCTTGAGAAACCAGAATGTCTTAGTAGCTTGATGTCTTCACACACGGAGGGTCTTCAGTATCTTAGTAGCATTAAGAGGCTTCCAAAGGTAAGATAAAGGAAAATAATCTGTTTGAATAGGAAAATTAGAAGATTTGGTGGTAGATTCCTGTTAGAAGACATATTTAGGGATTGGATTTCGAATTTCTTAAAGCTTTGAGGTTTTAGGAAAGTTTCTGATCATTTTCCGACCATCAAAGTTGTTTACCGGTGAGGCAACGGTCGAATAATGGTCTAAAAGCTGGTATTCAAAGTAGTATTCTTTTCCCAGGTCTGGGAATCACCACCCTTACGGATACTTAGTCGTACGGGAGAGAAAGGAGAGACATTTTTTATAATGAAGTACTATGTTTTTGGGGTAGTTTTAAGTATTTAACTGTTACTTAATATATTTTCAAATTTAAAGCCACAGTGCCAAGTTAAGTCTCTAAAGAAATAGCTTGTCCTACTTCATCGTGCATTATGTAGTTAGGGGTGAAAGTAAAACCGGCCACGGCAGGCAAGGCCACGTTACTGCTTATGTGAATACCATTTATCCAGTATCACAACCAATTGATTTTAATGATAGAGCAGTAGATAAAATGTAAACAGAAATCATCACACAAAAGATAAGGTGCAGCAAAGTAAAGAGACACTGAAACAAATATCATTAAAGTGATTTGACAACGGAGTGTCTACATCCACGAGTAAGAGAGGGTTAAGGTTTTTATTAGTGATTGCTCAATTCCATTGATGGAACTTCACTACAAGAGAATAAAGTTCAGAGAGTTCTTAGATAGCGAGAAAAGAAAAGAAGTCCCCCCTTAGACCTAATCGCTTTGGTTTATAAAGGGGAAAGAATGTGTGGTTGATTACTAAGATGACCTTAGCGTCACATTGAAGCAGTCTTGGACTTGATACGATACACTGTGTTAATTCATATTATCCTGCTTCAGTTGTCAATGGTCGCTACTTGTGTGGTGGAAATTTTGGTGTCTACAACTTAATATTATACATTTTTATAAATTTTGGAGATAAAAAAAAAAAAACAAGAAAACAAAAAAATCACTAGCATAAAATTGTATGTTCTCAAATATTGGCATTTTGTTCTTCCTTGGATGGCATGTTAATGATCTTATTCCTGACAAATTTGAAACTCAAATCATCAAATCAAGGTAAAGGATTTCATTTAGAGTAGAATAACATGAGCAACTTTAGCCTACCAAAAATAGACGTTAAGTGCTTCTCCCATGATGTACAAGTCAGCTATTGCGTATTCATGGTCTTTTTTTTATAGGGTTACTTGATGAGTTGATGTTTTGATGGTAAAGTTTTGGATTATGCCACAGCTTCGGCTTATCAAAGCAGTGTTTAAACTTTTGAACATATGTAGTAGGTGGAGTTAATTAAGTTAGGCTGTACGCATAATAATCCTAGGCAGTCATATCCGATTAACTCATTCAGGTCTTACCACCATTAGTGCCCAACCGTCAAACACAACGTTTGTTAACTCTAGTGTTTATATTCGATTTCACACAAATCGAAAGAAGCTCTTCATACAAATCTCTTGGATAATAACAACCACTCACTCATATCCACATGCATACGACAAGAAGATTCATACCCTTTGCTTATTTGATACGCCATATACCCCCCCTTGGATACCAAAGATCTTTGTGTCCAAAATCATAAAGTCTGGTCCTTTAGCTAAAGTACTTACACAGATGGTACTGTAAAGACTTGTTGGAAAGTGAACCAAAATGCATGGTTCATAACTTGTTGAATGTCTAATCAATCAATTACTACAAGATTCAAAAGTCAAGACTCCCTTGTCTAGTAAGTTTCTTGGTAACCAAATTTCCTTTAAGTCGGTCTGTTGTCCTCCTATTCGATCAAAATATCTAGTGGATGCATTCATTTTGTTCAAATACCAAACCAGCCTTCTTCTTCCTAAACGAACCCTTTTCTTTCTTCTTTTTTTCTTTCAGCAAAAGAAACCATCTTAATCTTCAACATTCAAGATGTGGGGAATGGGAGAGAATAATTACTGGACAGCAATAGGAACTAGTCTTGGTTCTCTTATGTTTTTCTACACATTGATAGAACGATTCTTTCCTCATGGTTTTGTACGTCAATATGTAGAAAAATATTGGCAGCGTATACTTCGTTTTACTAATCGTTATATTCAGATTACTATTGATGAATACACTGGAGAACTCGTAGATCAGAAGAACCAGTCTTACACCTTCGCCGACGCTTATCTTAGTGCCGTAGCTATACAACGTGCATTGCAGCTGAAGGCGTATACTCCAAAGAACAGCAACAAGCTTGTTCTGAATATGGTTGATTATGAGATGACTATACCTGATGAGTATCATGGAGTTACATTTTGGTGGATGTTAAGCAATACAAATGAAATCGGCAAACCCAGAAAGGTAGATACCAGTCGGTCGTTAACGCTTACGTTTCATAAGAAGTATCGGCATTTTGTGACGGAGAAGTATTTGGATCATGTCATGGAGAAAGGGAAAGAAGTGTTGGCGCAAAATCAGCAGAGGAAGCTTTACACTAATAGCTCAAGAGATAATTGGTATAAGCAAGAGATGTGGAGCCATGTAGTGTTTAATCACCCTGCAACATTGGATAACTTAGCAATGGACAAGGCGAAAAAGGAAGACATTATGGAAGATCTTATTGCATTCCGCAAAGCTAAAGCCTATTATGCGAAGATTGGCAAAGCTTGGAAACGTGGGTATCTTCTCTATGGACCTCCGGGTACCGGAAAGTCTACTATGATTGCAGCAATATCTGAGTTTATGAACTATGATATCTATGATCTTGAGTTAAAGTCGGTCAGAGGAGGCAACAGTGAACTGAGAAAGCTCTTGCTTGATACGTCCGATAGGTCTATTATTGTGATAGAAGATATTGATTGCTCGATCGCACTTACAGACAAGCGTAAGTCGAAGAAGAAAACAAGCAGCAAAAAGAAGAAATCGTATGAGCAAAGATTGGCAGAGATACGTGGTGACAAGGATGTAACTCTCTCAGGGCTACTAAATTTCATTGATGGGTTATGGTCAAGTACTGGCGGGGAAAAACTTATCATTTTTACTACTAACCATGTCGAGAAGTTGGATCCTGCACTCATTAGACGTGGTCGTATGGATAAGCATATTGAGTTAGCATATTGTTCATTTGATGGGTTCAAGATATTGGCTAAGAATTATTTGAACATTGATGATCACCCTTTGTTTGAGACGATTCGTCATATGATCGATGAAGCGAGGATCACTCCTGCTGATGTTGCTGAGAATTTGATGCCCAAAACTATAAATGGAGGGGACTGCTCTGAGGTTTGCTTAGGGAAATTGATTACTGCACTTGAGAAATCAAAAGAAGATGCAATAAGATTGGAAGCTGAAAAACTATTAGAAGAGGAAGAGGAATCAGAAGAGGAAGAAGAAGATGAGGATTTCTGAGTCCAAGTCGTTCTAGCGACATAGGACCTCTTGGAAACTTGGATTGAAATTTGGGCAACATTTTGATTTTTTGTATTTTGGGTCTGTCATAATTAAGTACTAATTTCTTTTCAATCTTTGTCTTAGATTCATTAAGGATTTTAATTTTGAATACATTTATTACCATGAATTCTCGAACTTAACGTATATAGTTGTAAAGAAGCAGAAGATTGCTAGGAAATGGCACAAGGAAGATGTAGACTTGTTGTATGAAACTACGAGGTATGCAACAAAAGGTCGTGTGAAGGCTGTCATTGGGTCCTAGTGGCGCAGGGAAATCTACGTTCTTGGATGGTTTAGCAGGAAGGATTGCAAGTGGCAGTTTAAAGGGTAGGGTGTCTTTGGACGGTAGAGTTTGTAATTAAGAGAACTTCAGATTCGTCTCTTTCCAATTCTAACTGTAAAGTTTGTAATTTTTGAAAACTGATGCTATTTTCATTTCATTACATTTTAACTACCTTAGAATAGTTAACCATTTCGCTATCTGCTTTAAGTTTTTCTATTTTAATTTTTAGAGAATGTGTCTGATCACTACAAAAAAATGAAAGTGATGAATAAACAAGAACAATCAAGAATATAACAAAACCCATAAATAAAAGATTAGCTCGGCTAAGTGATAAATCTAAATAAAATTCTTACACAAAAATCTAAACCTCTATAATATAAAGGCATGGAGCGTGTATGGGGCGGGGATTTTGAATCCCATAACCCATCCTGTGGCTTAGATTTCGGGTTTTACGTACCCGACTCCATCGCCATTTGTACGGATAAAATCCTACCCAAACGGGGCGGGTACCATCAGAATGGGTTTAGGTCGGGGCAAATGGCCATCCCTTCCTTAAATAGTCTAAATAATGGTACTTAAGGGGCATAAAAAATTACTAGTCATTTCCTAGAATCACAAATTACGCATGCCCGTTACATATCTCACAAATCAAATTTCTATACTTTTATTTCATAGTGACGTGTTAATGATGTCAGCAATTTTCAAGCTTACATCATCAAATCAACTACCAAATTAAGAATTTTTTGTCATCAGTGATTCAGTATGTTAGAGAAACATGTGCAAACCAAGAATTAAGCCAATCGACAAAGTCAGTGGTATGATCAAATTCCCCATGATTTGGTCCAAGCAAGTGGGTCCAAACAGGAGTAGCAGCGGGGAAGTTTAATAACATATGAGTTAAAGTTTCCTCTCCAGAGTGGCATAGCTGATATAAAGGATCAATGTAATGCAGGATGCTAGCTGTTTTAGCATTGGTGGGGAGAGTTCCATGAGCACATTCAGATAAAAATCTGAAAGACATGAGCAATTTCCATTTTCCATAGGATTTTCCAGCTGTTGGTTTGAGGATCATTGCAGTAGAGTCTTTCCATCTTGGCTCTGTATAGAGATTTAACACTGAATTTCCTAGTGTTAGTGAGATTCCAGATAATTTTGTCCTCCCCCCTGTATGAATAGGGGCATGGAGGATAGCTTGTGCAGAATGGTTGTTGAAGTAGGTATTTATCAGGTCAGCATTCCATTCCCCACTTGGCAGCATAAGGTGTTCAACTCTGACTATCTCAGCTGGACATTCAGCAGGTTTAGGAGTGATGTCTTTAATGGTTGGAATCCAGATGTCTTCCTAGATGTTGATAGTTTTGCCATTTCCAATACTCCAGGAGCTGTAATTCTGTATATTGAGGATACCTTTCCATATCCAGGAATTCCCATCTTTTTGGTTTAATATCCATGTTCACGACATTTCTGCCTTTGAGGTACTTAGCATCCATTAGTTGATACCAGAGAGAATCTTTGTCAGTTTCAAGTTTCCATCCAATTTCAGTAATCATTGAGCTGTTGAAGTGCTATATATTCATGAAGTCTAAACCTCCCATATCTTTTGGCATGCAGACATCAGTCCAAATCTTTGGATAGTAACCTTTAGGATTGTCTAGAGATTTGCCCCAAAAGAAATCTCTTTGCAGTTTGTGAAAATAATTAATACACAAAGTGTCAAATAGTGTGAAAATGAGAGTGTACGAGAATCTTCCTTTTTTAACTATTTATCAGCCACAAAAGTAAATAAGTGACGTGCCTGGCAAAGGACAAATCAATAATTCTCTACGCTTTTGAATTTTTTTCTTCCTAATCACTTTTTTTTTTTTTTTTACTTTAGCGTTTATTCCACACAAATCGAAATAAACTATCTACAAACGGCCTTTTAAACAGTTCTTTTGGTTAAGAACCAAGGCCAAAGGTTGGCATAAATGCAAGATGTGGTTTGACGCTCATCCAGATCCAGGGATTCCCAAAAAAAGGTGCCCCACATCTAGTCTGGTATTTTCCCCACCCTATCCGGTCCTACCTCTTTTCTCACTGCAAAGTCTCCTTTAAGTCAGTGGTGAATAGTCAAGGAATTTAGTAAGAATTGCAAAGCAAACGATCAAAAGTCCTCATTTAGTAAGTTTCTTGGTAATCAAATTTCCATTTAAGTCGGCCCGTCTGACTCTGCCCTCTTCTTGATGCCAAGTAGTAGTACTCCTATAAAAAATATCTGCATGGACTCAACTCTATTTCTTCAACTAGTACCAAATGAATCTCCTTCCCTAAACTTACTTTTTTTTTTTTGTTTGTTTGCAGCAAGAAAAGACAATCTTATTCTGCAACAATCAAGATGTGGACGACAATCTGAACAAGTCTTGGTTCAGAGAGATTTACTGAAGTTTAGGTTAACTAGAAGAAGGTAAAAGAGATAGAATAGACTAAACAGAAGATGGTTTTTATTGATTCAAAACGTACAAAGCTTAGACATTCAGAGGTACAATATATATACATAAGTTTCCTTGAACTGCAAGGTAATGTGTTTCCTAATTAGTTCTGATTTCATAATATACAAGAGAACAAACTTCTTGATCGACAGGGTACTGTGTGTCATATTGCACACGCACCAGATGATGTGTTAACAGGTTCCCTTATGTTTGTCTACACGCTGATCGAAAGGTTCTTTCCACATGGTTTTGCAGCAGGATATTTAGAAAAATATGCGCAGCCTATAATGCGTTTTACTAATCGTCATCAGGGCCGCCGGCCGGTTCCGAGGGGTAAGCAGGACAAGGTCCACTTTGGGACAACAAGGGAGTGAGGGCGACAATAAACATCTTCTTCATATGGAGGTTTATGTCCAATAAATAATTATCAAGGACCAATATATAATTTATATAAAATTTAAAGCTAGAAGTTTAATGGTGTTAATTAGGATTTGAAAAGCTTTCTACTTTCTAATTATATTATTTTTGTTTGATCCGTGTCAATTTTTCTTCATCTTATTATTATTAGTTGATTGATTGATATTAAGGAATTAAAGTTTTGATCTGGTAAATCAAATCTACTTACAGAAGACATATACAGTCCTATTTCCTCTCTAGAAAAATAATATTTTTTTATTAGTACATATGGAGTTTTAATGAATTTAAAAAATTTAGGTTTATTTTTGCAATTTGTTAAAGTTTTGGGCCTATGAAATACAACATTACCAAATAGAATGCAATCAATACTCGTCGTCGTTGTTAAAAAAAAAAAAAAAAAAAGAAACCAAAAAATTTGGGCACCCTTCGGCAACGTAATCAAATTTAGGTATCAACCTTGTATACAAAAATTTATTCTCTGTATACCGAATTTCTGGCTTCCTCCACTTAAAGGAAACTCATTTCAAAATTCAAAACATGTGACAAAAATAGTTAACCCACACTGCAAATCATGTGAATATAACTAAGTACGTGCTTATGGGGGCAAAAAAACTATTATTCACTTGGGGGCAAAAAATTCTCAAGAACGGCCCTGTCGTCATGTTCAAATCAGCATTGATGAATACTCTGGAGAACTCGTAGATCAGAAGAACCAGTCTTACACCTTCGCCGACGCTTATCTTAGTGCCGTAGCGATAAAACGGGCAATGCAGCTCAAGGCGTACACTCCAAAGAACAGCAACAAGATTGTTCTGAATATGGTTGATTATGAGATGAGTATAACAGATGAGTTTCATGGAGCTACATTTTCGTGGATGTTAAGCAACACCAATGAAATCGGCAAGCCCCGGGAGGACGACAATCATCGACGGGCTTTAACGCTAAAATTTCATAAGAAGTACCGTGATTTTGTTACCGACGTGTATTTGGATCATGTCATGCAGAAAGGGAAAGAAGTGTTGGGGAAAAATCAACAGAGAAAACTTTACACTAATAACTCAAGAGATGATTGCTATAAGGAGGAGATGTGGAGTCATGTAATGTTTAATCACCCTGCAACGTTCGATAGTCTATATTTGAAAGCCATTAATCAAACAAAATCTATATTAGGATATTGCCACATATATGGTTTCTTCTAAAAGTTTAACTCTTAACAGGTAATCAAATAATTTTTTATTTTTTTTGTCTATTGTTAAACTTTTAGCTGCTACTCTGTAAATTTTGCATGTAGACTCGCACTTGGAGTCTTGGACATCTTGTCACTGTATAGTCTAGAACTTTTTTTGAGAAGCATTGTATTTTCTTTTTGAAAGCCATTAATCAAACAAAATCTGTTAAAAAAAAAGCTAGAAAGTGTTCCAATTTGTGAGTTTTATTTTTATGGTTTCGGTACAACCCGTAGATATCTTGGAAATTTACATGCATCAGGTTTCTAAAGAAAACTAGGAAATTTACATGCAACAATAATCAATTTGCAAAGGTCGCGAGTCCTTCAAATTTCCTTCTGTCCTAATGGATACATCTTCTTCCTAAACTAACACTTTTTTTTTTTTTTTTTTTTTTTTTTCCAGCAAAAAAAAGAAAGAAAGACATCTCAGTCAGCAGCAAATCAAGATGTGGGCAATGGGAAATTACTGGGCAATATTAGGAACAAGTTTTGGTTCATTAGTGTTTATCTTGACAATGATAATAGAACATTTCTTCCCACATGGTTTTCTACATGATTTCATAGAACAACACATACATTCGCGTATAAATCGTCTCATAAAGTTTCATGCAAAAACCAGCATTGATGAATAACCAGGTGATCAACTCATGGATCAGAAAAACCAATCTTACACTTACACCGAAGCTTATCTTAATACCATAGGAATCAAAAGTGCAATGCAGCTCAAGGCGCGTACTCCAAAGAATAGCAGCAAGTTTATTTTGAGCATGGTTGATTATGAGATGACTATAACTGATGAGTATTATGGTACTAAATTCTGGTGGATGTTAACAAGTGCTAAAGAGTTTGGAAAACCACGAAAACACGCCGACTACAACAAGCAACGACGGGCTTTAACGCTTACATTTCGCAAGCAGGACCGGCTGTTGGTTACAGACTATTATCTGAATCATGTAATGGAGAAAGGCAAGGAAATCTTAGCAAAAATCCAGCAGAGGAAGCTTTACACTAATCACAGTTGGGATGATTATGAGGACCGAGTTATGGGGTCACGTAGTGTTTGATCACCCTTCATCATTTGACACTCTAGCAATGGATGCAGCAAAGAAGGCGGATATTATGGATGATCTCATTGCATTCAGCAAAGCTAAAGACTATTATTCAAAGACTGGTAAAGCGTGGAAACGTGGGTATCTTCTACTCGGTCCGCCGGGTACCGGCAAGTCTTCTATGATTGCTGCAATATCAAATTTCATGAATTATGATATATATGATCTCGAGTTGAAGTCAGTGAAACGCGGCAACACTGAACTGCGAAAGCTCTTGCTTGATACGTCCGACAGGTCGATTATTGTGATTGAAGATATCGATTGCAACATCGCACTTGCAAACAAGCGCAAGACGAAGAAGAAAAAACAGACCAAGAAGGAAAAAGCGTATGAGCAAAGATTGGCAGAGAGACTTGGAGACCAGGATGTAACTCTCTCAGGGCTGTTGAATTTCATTGATGGGTTATGGTCAAGTACTGGCGGGGAAAGACTTGTCATTTTTACTACAAATCATATTGAAAAGTTGGATCCAGCACTCATTAGACGTGGTCGCATGGATAAGCTTATTGAGATGTCATATTGTTGCTTTGAGGGGTTCAAGATATTGGCTAAGAACTATTTGAACATTGATGATCACCCGTTGTTTGAGACGATTCGTTGTAGGATCGATGAAGCGAGGATCACTCCTGCTGATGTTGCTGAGAATTTGATGCCTAAAACTGTAAATGGAGGTGACCACTCTGAGGTTTGCCTGGAGAATTTGATTACTGCACTTGAAAAATCAAAAGAAGATGCAGCAAGACGGGATGCTGAAAAACTATTAGAAGAAGAAGAGGAATCAGAAGAGGAAAATGATGAGGATGATGACTTTTGAGTCCGGGTCATTCTAGAAACTAGGATTGAAATTTTGACAGCATTTTGATTTTTTTTGTATTTTTAGTTTCCCATGATTTAGTACTATTTTATTTTTGTCTTAAAATTTTGAAGTTTTTTAACAATGTGCATACATTTTGATTTGTTGCCATGGATAATCTCTACATGGTGGGGTTGTGGATTATAAGGGCAATTCCATAGCTTAGGAGATTTAGAGCCGGAACCAAAAGCAGAAGTTCTTCTGCTTCTCCAGAAATATTATCATTTTCACCATCAAGATTGGTGAAAATAAGGGTAAATCGACTTCAAATTGTGTCACTAGCAAAAATACATATATCTACGATGGTATCGATAGTGAATGTTGTCGAACAGTTGTTAAATAAATGCAACTTGGATTAAACAAATCAAGTTATAACCCAAATTAGTGTATAAAAGATCCGAACAAATGTCTTGTACTGTTTCAGACCCAAACCCCATAGTAGTTAAAAACAGTACAGGTTAAAATCAGTTGATGAAGAAAACAAGATTTTCCATTTTTACTAGTTTTCGATCAAAACGATATATAAAATTGGATTTTGCAACGAAAACAAATTTGATTATGTTATATACATTGGGATTACCTCCTAAGACATTCTTCCCTGCAGGAGCCAGCCAGTTTACACTTTACAGTCAAGCTTTTCCCCACCCTTTTATTCTCCATTCGGCCCTAAAACTTGAGAGATCAAGAGAAAAAAATTTCAGAAACTATGAAAAACATAGAAAAGATGTATAATCAAAATGGGCATCAGAAGGATACAGTGATACAGGTGCTCAGACCACCGAATTTCATAGGAGGACTTGAATTTTCCAACTTAACATATACTGTTGTGAAGAAGCATAAGATTGATAGGAAATGGCACAAGGAAGATGTAGATTTGTTGCATGACATTACAGGCTATGCACCAAAAGGTCGTGTCACGGCTGTCATGGGTCCTAGTGGTGCAGGGAAATCTACGTTCTTGGATGGGTTGGCAGGAAGGATCGCAAGTGGTAGTTTAAGGGGTAGGGTATCGTTGGACGGTATAGATATGAGTCCGAGTTTCATTAAGAGAACATCGGCTTATATAATGCAAGATGATCGTCTATTTCCTATGCTAACAGTTTATGAGACGTTACTGTATGCTGCTGATTTTCGATTAGGGTCCATATCTAAAGCTGAGAAGCAGCAGCGTGTTGAGAAGTTGATCGAGCAACTTGGTTTATCGGTAAGTGACCCATTTTTCTAATGTTTATAAATTAAATTGTACCACCTCCGTTTCAGAAAGAGTGATTTATCCAAATGGAAAAAGTAAAAGTATCATTTTTTCTGAAACAGAGGGAGTATTATTGTTGTAAGTTCTAAGAAATCATAGATAATAATAAGTATCTAAAGTTTAACTGATGCTAGTTGAATGAAACTCTATAGTGTAGAGATGTTATAATTGAAACTGATGCTGTGTTTCTGTAAACTGTTAATAGTCGGCTAGGAACACTTACATAGGTGATGAAGGGACTCGAGGAGTGTCAGGTGGTGAGCGTCGAAGAGTTTCAATTGGAGTAGACATAATTCATGGACCATCTCTGCTCTTTCTCGACGAGCCGACTTCAGGTCTGGACTCAACAAGTGCACAGAGTGTAATTGACAGATTACATGATATAGCACGTACTGGTAGTACAGTAATCCTTACCATCCATCAACCCTCGCACAGAATCCAAATGCTTCTGGACCATCTCATTATACTCGCCCGTGGTCAGTTGATGTACCAAGGAGCACCAAAGGATGTCAGCTCACACCTCGGACGGATGGGAAGAAAGGTTCCGAAAGGAGAGAACTCGATAGAGTACTTGTTGGATGTGATACAAGAGTATGATCAATCCGAGCTTGGTGTTACTGCACTTGCTGATTTTGCGATTACTGGAATGAAGCCACCAAAAGTTTCTGATTTAGAAATATCGTTTTCAACAATCATCCAGACACCACCACCGACACCTGCACTAGAGAGGGCAGATCAAATGAAGAAAAATCAGAACCAACCTCATCTGTCAATAGACAGCAGTGTCAGCAAGAAAAGGGTAGTTAACAATTATGATTGCAGTGTTAGGAGTGAACTGAATACATCAAGATCATGGTCTACAAGTTTTACACCATCTCGGCTTAAAACTGATCGAAAAATGCATCATCCAACGAGGTAAAATCTTATACTGCCTCCGTTACAGGAAAAGTGATACTTTCACTTTTTCAATTTGGCCTTTTTCAGGTAAAAATGAAAAAGTCGAAGTATCACTTTTCCTGAAATGGAGATAGTACTTAATATAAACTTCCATCCCTTCTGATGTTGATGTTTTTTTTAAAAGAAAATTTTGACATGATCATCTTATTCATGTTTTATGCAGTAGTTCTCCAGGGTACTATACCTATTCCAATGAAATACTGGCAGGAACTCCGACCCCCCACGACAGTGATTACAGCCTTCATGAACATGATTACTTCACTGATTTCACTCCCAAGGGTCCAACTAGTTTAGCTGTGCACCACCAACTCGGACCCAAGTTTGCTAATTCATTATTCGGAGAGATATGGATGCTCATGCGTCGAAACTTCACAAACATCAGAAGAACCCCAGAGCTTTTCTTTTCACGGCAGATGGTTCTCACATTTATGGGCGTCCTGATGGCCACCATGTTTACACACCCTAAGGATAACTTGCAAGGAATCACTGATCGTCTCAGTTTCTTCATCTTCACTGTTTGCCTCTTTTTCTTTTCTTCCAATGACGCTGTGCCTGCATTCATCCAAGAACGTTTCATATTTGTTCGGGAAACTTCACATAATGCTTATCGAGCTTCTTCTTATGCAATCTCTGGCTTAATCACTTACCTTCCGTTCTTCGCTATCCAGGCAGCTACATATGCTGGGATTGTTTGGTTCGCACTGACTCTTCGTGGCTCATTCCTGTACTTCCTGATTGTGCTGTATGTTTCTCTCCTGACTACCAACTCCTTTGTCGTGTTTGTCAGCTCAGTCGTGCCCAATTATATTCTGGGTTATGCTGCTGTTATCGCATTTACAGCTCTTTTCTTCTTGTTCTGTGGTTATTTTGTTAACGGCAACGATATTCCACCATATTGGAAATGGATGCATATAATCTCAACAATGACATATCCATATGAAGGGTTATTGATGAATGAATTTCAGACAACAAAAGTTTTCGGGCAAGATCTAAGTGGAGGTGCGATCAATGGGTTTAAGATCTTACAAGGGTTGGACATAGATCAGGATCAATCACAGAAGTGGAATAAGATTTACATAATGCTAGGTTGGGCTGTATTCTACAGAGTGCTATTTTATGTGGTCCTCCGCTTTGCATCCAAGAACCAGAGAACATGAAATTCAAAGTCTGAAAAGCTCAAATTTGCTCTTTAAAGTATCAGTACACGGAAAACCTTCTTGTCGTCGTTTTATATTCGGATTCTTGTTGATACTAGTAATAGGGAAACTAGTCACGAAAGAATGTAGAAATTATTGTCAGAAAACGAAACAAAAACAAAAAAGTGTGTTGCATTATCTGACAGTGATAAATTGATTAATTTATATTTTCAGCTCTGGTTCCATCTATTCTTGCTGGTCCTATTTAGAAAAAGCAATATTCCTAACAAACGGTCGTCTTCTGGAGAAAATTGATTCAAGTTGAAGAACTATAAACTGAAGGAAAAGTGAAAGAACGACTTACCTGACAGCTTTAAGACGGCAATAAGCATAGCTCCGCCTTTTTCTGCATCCTGTAACGGTGATCATTCACAGTATCTTGATTTCCACAGAAGCTACTTGTACTGGTGTACCACTTCTTGTTGAATCTTTAGAGACTCTCGCAAACTTACCATGGCACTGAAGGTGTGAGCTACTGAAAGACGAGTTAATGTACAGCAAGTGTTATATCCAAAGCACAATAAGGATTCTTCTGACACATTCATAGATAACTTTATTCCTTCGATACATAAAACATGTAGTACAAAGAATTACATACAGGTTCCTCTACAGTTGAATATCCTGGAACGGGAAGAAATCTAGGCTCCCGCAAACTAGAATGTGAATTTGATCTACCAAAACGTCACTGACTAAGGTTGTAACCACAACATACTCTGATAAGCAAACATCATCTGATCTATACCAATTCACCATTGATAGTTAAAAAAGGTTAAAGGCATCACCAGTATCAAAGAAGACTACCAAAGTCTCCGCAAGAACATTGTCCATCATTGAACTGGTGGAGCCGCTTGCTATCCCGAAGAATAATTTCCCTTCCAGTCATTGCAGATATGTGCTTGATTAAGGAATGGGAATCCCTGTACATACTGATACTCTTGATTACCCGTATAGATGAACCTTGACAAGTGCTTAACAATCCAAAAGCAACGGCTAATTTTTCACTATGATGGATAGTAGACGAAAGCATTCCCTTATCATTACCATCCTCATCAAGGATGTCTAAGTTTCTCTCTGACACATACCCAAGACTCTTTGCTCTTTCAACGAGGTCGTCCAATAATCTGTAAATCTCTACACATCTATTATGCGATATATCATCAGGTTTAAAAGAATAAACCTTATCTTTAATGCTAATTGAACTCCAATCCTGCAAAGTTCCAAGCTTTTTATCTTTCATCATTTTCCTCACCTTTGTTACATCTTTCCATTTCCCAGCTGAAATATACATGCTCAACAATAATGCATAAGTTTCACAATCTTTCGGCTTAAGTTGAAGAAGCCGCTCAGCAGCGTAAAATCCTAACTCCATATTCCCATGACTTCTACATCCAGCAATCAACATTGACCATATAAACTCATTAGGCTCAAAATCCATTTTCTCTATAAAATCAAAAGCTTCCTGCAACTTTCCCAACCTCACATACATATCAATCAAGCATGCATAATGGTCCACCACAGGTTTTATCTTATACTTTTTCTTCATCATTTCGAAGTAATTCAGTGCTTCATCAACCATCCCAGCATGACTACAAGCCGAGAGAACACCAACGAAAGTAACTTTGTTGGGTTTGACACCCGTTATAATCATATCCTCGAAAAGCTGCAGTGCTTCAACACATCGACCATGCTGCGCAAAACCTGTGATCATTGAACTCCAAGATATCAGTGTTCTTGTGGGCATCTCCACAAAAGCTTTAGTAGCTTTCTCAGCACTTCCACATTTATAATACATGTTAACCAATGCGCTCCCAACGACAACATCTGATAAGGACCCACTTTTTATAGTCTGTGCGTGTATTTGTTCTCCTTGATCCAATGCCACCAGGCCACTACAAACAGTCAGGATACTCGAGAAGGTAAATAGATCTGGCTTCATTCTTGACCTGTGCAATTTGAGATAGATTTGAAGCGCCTCAGCACCACTATGATGAGCCTTCAGATAATCCTTTTCAGAACCCATAATCCGACTATAACCTGCTATAATCGCATTCCATGTTACCAATGATATGGTTCCCATTGCATCAAACAATCTCCTCGCTTCGTCAACCCGTCCAGATCTCAGGTACAAATACATGATAGAATTCTTAATAGACACACTAGCGTCGTAACCAAGCTTGATACTGTAGGAATGAACCTGCTCTCCAAAACCCAAAGCATGCATTAAGCAACACAAGCTCAAAACACTAGTCAAGGTAAACTCGTTTGGTTCACCATCTTCCAAAAGCATCTCAACGAAGAAATTCAACCCCTTCTCAGGTTGCCCATTATCACCACAAGCAGATAAAACAGTTGTCCAGGAGATGACGTTCTTCTCTGGGATTCTCCGAAAGGCTTTAACTGCACACTCAAAGCTCCCACATTTGGAATATAAGCTACAAAGGGCGTTACCCATACTTGTATCCGATTCAATCTGGTACTTAATAATATAACCATGGATTTGTCTACCAAATTTGATAGAGAATAACGACGAACACGCATTTATGACAGCACCCAAAGTGTAGTTGGTAGGATAAACCCCAGCTTCCAATAATTCAAGAAATACCTGAATGGCAAGTTCTGGCTGAGAATTCTGAACGTAACCCGTCATCAAAGCAGTCCAATTAACAATATTCCTCCTCGGCAAGTTCTCAAATAAGTTAACTGCATACTCCATCGACCCACATTTCGTGTAAACATTGAGTAAGAAAGACATGATGAACAGGTCAGTATGAGCTCCAGTTTTCACAATATGGGTATGAATAATCTGAGCATCTGAGACTGAATTCCTGTCAATACATTCTTGCAGAACAGGAACATAAAATCCTGATTCCACATCCCTACTACCTTCCTTCAATATCGATATCGCCTCTCTGAAATCCAAACTTTTAGGTTCCAAATTTGCTTTTGATGTAAAATTTCTCTGATAGGAGATGCTTGTAGTCTGCAATTCAAGAAAATCACCAAAGAATCAAAGACAACATACTCTCAATTACACCATGTAAAATCAACAACGAATAGAAATTTCTTCTTCTTTGTGACATTTCAACAAACAAATTGTGGGTTCTGAAAAAGAAAGCATAAACAGAGAGGAGTAGAAATTTAAGAGTTACCTTATTATCAGTGGAATTGGAATTGTGTGTAGATGATTTTCTGAATTCATGGTCAAGCTTGAGATTCCTAGTTACAGAAGGCAGAGATGCCATGAAAAACGGACAGAGAAAGCAGCAACACAGGAGTTCTTTCGGTTAGATAGAGTGAGATAAAGTTACGAGAAAAATATACATTATCTTCTTCGGTTTCTTCGTTTTTGGATAATAATAATAAGAATAAGAATGAATTTAAGTTCTAACAACGGGACTCGAACCCCTGACCCTTTTGATCTCCACAGCAGACTCATAGTCATAGGCTCATAGCCCACATATGTTGCCCGGCCGGGCTTAAGAGTGCGCCGAAATGGCGATCCTATAAGCCAATTGGATACCATCCACGAGAAGTGAATTAAGGTTAGATAGGGTTATGGGGTGCAAAAGTTAATTCCAAAAGTCAGAAGTAAAAATATTTTGCATCACAAGAAATAAACATTTTGGTTTCAAGAAGTCATTCTGGAATTTGGTTTCTAACCTAAATTCAGAATTTTTTGCTTTTAGAAGTCGAAAGGTAATTTGTCAAGATGTACCCAAACACCCTCTTAGGCATTGTTTCATTTAAATGGCTTCTATCTTGAATTCGGACCGTAATAGAATCAGTCTTCCTCACTAAATTAACTATCAACATGCTTAGTTACGGAATGTGCCACATTATTGGAACCTCTGGGTGCATAGATGCACTTCTAGTTTTCAAACTCAGCTAGAACCGTTAAACTCAGCTAAAACCGTTAAACTTAGCTAGAAAGGTAATGGTGTAGTAAAAAATGGTGGCCAAAGGCAGTTCTTTTTTTTAGGCATTTAATTTTGTTGTTTTTTGCTTTAAAAACTGTTACTAAGATATAATATAAGTTGTAAGACGTTTTAATTAATATGGTTGGACTTGGTAAATTTTTTTATGTTTTTCATAGTTAAGTAGAATTTTATACAATACAATGCTATTACTAATAACTTTTAAAGAAAAATCGTGATTTTCTTACATAAAATTTAAAACTAAGGGAGACAGGCGTATGAATCTTTCAAGCTCCACCACTACTTTCTCTTAGCCCAAAGAACTGTTGGAATATACAGGGTAGCAGAGGATGAAAACAGAGAACAAAAAGAATGTTGTATCACTGGAGTTTCAAGGACTTGCGATTCTTTTCAGCAATTATTTCGACCCTTTCCAAATAATTGGTGAGTACAATCGGTTAGCGAAATATTCCTTTCAGGATACAATGAAGCCCTAACAACATTGTTGGATTCAAAGGTTGTACTCCCTTGACCCAACCAAGAACACACTGTAATTGATTCTGAAGATGCTTAGAGAAAGAGTTTTTTATGATTGATATGGGAGAAAGCCTTCGCTATTTAAAGAGGAATTCATGCCTTTTGGAGATGGCTTTTCATCTCCAACAGACGCTTTCAACGAGCATCCATTAATGGTTTCATTTGGGAAGAAACCCTATGGGAAGAGACGTGTCGATAGAAATTTCTGGAAACCGAAATAGGTTTTCAAAATTCAAAACAAGAAAAAAATTCTACAAGACGTTGTCTCGCACTCTGCTAGGGGGCACTTCCCCCTAGACCCCCACAACCTGACCTTTGAATCCAACAACCTGGTCGAACACAGCTGGGAGGGGCTACACCCCCCTGGACCCCCCGGATAGCGGCAAACAATATTGAAAATATCCAACATTCTCCCCCTATTTTCAAAATTGAAAAAACACAAAAAACAAAGTAAAAAACTTTTAAAACAGAGTGGCTGCATCACCAAAGTGACTGCCTACGTACCCGAGTGGGATCAATCCAACATAGTTCACACTTAGTTGGGAAATAAGCATCTTCGTAGAAATCAATACATAAATGATAGGTATCTTTTGGATTTAAACCTTCACTTAGTGTAAGAAATTCAAAGCCTTATCGGGGTTCAGTGGTGAAACCATTTTTTAACCAAGTACCCCATGTGATAAAACCGGAATCTCCACACATACTGATTTCTGAGATAGTATGTTCTGTAGCTTGCACATTAATGGCCATGTGCTTATCCTAAATTCACGAGTCTCTCAGAGAGCGGTCTTTTTCTCTTAACAAACAACCTGATTTCCATACTCATTTAGGTAAGTCTCTAAGGTGCTTCTGCGATACAACTGTAAACAATTATAGACTCATTAAGGATTTTCATCCATCCTATTTTTTCTTGCAGAACCATTGCACTAATTTGAAATGGGAAGTTTATAATTAGTGCACCATGACCACATCCATAACTTGTTGGTACCACATTGAACCTTGTCTATCTTTTTCAAAATATAGGTTGGGTTTTTGCTATGGGTGATCAACTTTCATTCAAAGACCTTAGTCCCATTTCCCCACATTTTATTGAAAACACTGCATTTGGTAGACTCTTTGTGAATGGGTCTGCCAAGTTCTTCTTTGATTCAATAAAGTTAACTGAAACTACTCCTCTCTTGAGTAGTTGTCTCACAATTTGATGTCTAAGACTTGCATGTCTTGACTTCCCATTATATGTCTTGTTAGTGACATTAAAAATCGTAGCCTGATTATCACAATTAATCAACACTGCTGGAGTTGGCTTCTTCCAAAATGGGATCTCCTCAAGTAAGTTTCTAAGCCATTCCGCCTCCTTACATGCATATGTAAGTGCTATCAATTCTGACAACATTGTTGAATCAGAAATACAGGTTTGCTTCTTGGAACTCCAAGAAACAGCAACACCTCCTAATGTAAATATCCATTCACTAGTCGACTTGTATTTGGATTCTACATTATTCCAATTAGCATCACTGTATCCTTCTAATACAACGGGATAACCTTGATAATGGAAACCATATTCAACGGTTCCCTTCAAGTAAGACAACACTCTTGAAACTGCTCTCCAGTGTTCAAGTCCTTGATTACTTGAAAAATGACATAACACTCCCACGGCTTGGGCCATGTCCGATCTTGTGCAATGCATAGCATACATAAGACTTCCAATAACATTGCAATACTCAAGTTGATTATGAGCGCGTCCAGTATTCTTCGTTAACTTTACATTAGGATCCAAAGGAGTGATGGCTGGGACATCATCAAAATGACCATACTTCTTGAGAAATTTCTCAATGTAATGAGATTGGGTTAAAGCCAACTCATTCCCCTTTCTTAGAATTTTAATTCCTAAGATCACATCAGCCTCTCCTAAATCCTTCATGTCAAAGTTAGAACTAAGAAACTTCTTTGTCTCTTCTACTCGAGATATGTCAGATCCAAAAATAAGCATATCGTCAACATACAAGCAGAGAATTACACATACAGAACTATCATGCTTACTATAGATACACTTATCCGCATCATTAACAACAAAACCATATGTCAAAGCTACGTTGTCAAACTTCTCATGCCATTTCATGGGAGCTTGCTTCAAACCATAGAGAGATTTAACCAACTTGCAAACCTTCTTTTCTTGGCTTGGTAATATGAAACCTTCAGGTTGTTCCATATATATATATATCTCTTCTTCTAAATCACCATTTAGAAAAGAAGTTTTGACATCCATTTGATGAACTTGTGAACAGAGGCAAGTGCAATTAAACAACGAATAGATGAGATGCGAGCAACAAGAGCATATGTATCAAAGTAATCAATTCCATGTTTTTGCTTATAACACTTAGCAACTAATCTGGCTTTAAACTTATCAATGGAACCATCGGCATTCAACTTTCTTTTGAATATCCATTTACATCCAATAGGATTTACGCCTGGAGGTAAATCACAATATATCCAAGTACCGTTAGTCAAAAGCGAATTCTTTTCGTCATTGGTAGACGCTTTCCATAAACTAGCATATCTGGAACTCATAACCTCGGCATAAGTTTTAGGATCATCATCAACATGCATAACATATTTAGTAACACTAAGAATTTCATTCTTACTACCTTCTACAAGATACAGTGGCGAATCTACAATGGGGCCAGTGGGGTCATTGGCCCCTATGTTTTCTGAAAAAGTAAAACTCCGTCTTTAATTTTCATTCAAAATCACTTTGTGCCCCCACAATATCAACGAGTTGCCTGTATAAATTGATAAATTTGAAACTAATTTCAGCCAACACTATCCAAAAATTAAGGATTACAATCCCTATTTAACCGTAGACGAAGTGATTTTGTTATTTTAGGTTTAAACTTCATATATATATATGAATGATTCATACGAATAAGGAACAAAAATGATTAATAGTTTTCATTTTTCAACGGATCAAAAAAAAGAGTTTTCTCTTTTCATAAATTCAATACCTATTTTAGGTTTAAACTTCGTACGTATGAATGATTCTTATAAAGAAGAAACAAAAATGATTAATAGTTTTCCCTTTTCATAAGTTCGATAACACCCACTTTTAATTCTGTTGTCAACACCATGTCACTTTGGTTCTCACAGAATGCAGTCATCACTTTTCTATTTTTACCAAACACCAAAGCTTAAGAGAAACAACTCTCCTGCTGGTCATTTACACTATTACCAGTTCCAATTAATTAGCACTTTCAATTTTTCTCCTGGTCATCCAAATCCAATGCACGGAGCAAAAAGCATGTTCCCTGCCTTTTAAAATCTTCCAAATGTGACTGATGACAATACCTTAATGGAAAATGGAAAATGGAAAAAGGTGCTGCCTGCGATGTGCATTTGCGGGCGGCAAGAGTGACTTTGGCCGACGATCAAATTTTCCCATTCTTGTGCACTACTAGTAGTGGTAACTTCTGGTTTGTGTATTACCTACAAAAGTGAAAAAACATCCAAAGATTACTCAAAATTTTCATATGTTCTTCATTACTCAATTTTTGTATCGTTTTTCATTGATTGATGAAATTAGGATAATGGTGATGGCATTTTATCATCGTGCTTTCAATTATGTTTTAGTTATGATCTTCGAGGTTGAGTTGTGCCCCGATTGAATTTTTGTTCTGGATTCGCCACTGAGTCAGATGCTTATAGGTTCTGTATATATCATCTCGGTGCATACTTGGCTCAGACTCGGTTACCATGAAGTTCAAACGAGAAATCCTTCAACTATAATTAAGAAACAATAGAGAATTTTCTTCTCAGATCCGGATAGATTAAATCTATGACACAAAATATTCTCAACTTCTACAGAATCAATAGTAGGGAGTTTCTTTGTGAATTAAAAGACAAAGTTTTCAAGGACAAACCGAAGCTTTGTGTCGCTCACTTCACTCAGAAGACGAACCTCACCGCTGGGAACAGCCATGGTACGAAGACCAACACTCCACCGTTTGTGGTTCCTACTATTAACATAGTCTCCAAAAGAAGCATTGAAGTTCTCAGGAGTATACAAACTCTTCTCCTCAGGGTCAGGAGTATAGCACGTCATCAGCGTTTCACCTTTGCTCCGAAGGTAGCATTCACGAAGCATCTGAAGGTAGTTCCCACTTAACTGAACTACCGAGCGGCAATGAGTATGAGAAGTAGAACCCTCACGACGCGCCAAGACATCGTAGTAGAAGGAATCCCCCCACTTAAACAAGGGCAGCATCAAACCCGCCTCGAAGGCGCCCATGGTAGTCAATAGATGAAAGGCATCGTATTTATAATTCGTGATCATGTCATAAGTGAGATCATCCCCTTGATTATAAAAACGAACCTCGAAATTTTGAAGACCGTACCTCACTTTAAATTCTTCAAGATCAATATGCTTGAAGGAAGCCTTCTTTTTCTTCTTCGGAGTAGGGGCAGTTCGTCCTAAAGGAGCATCTTCAGAAGATATGGCTTTACCCGACGATGGCTTCTTCGGGGGACTCATGTTTGAAGACTTCCTCTTCGTTGCAGGTTTTCTAGACAAATCCTGATTCTTCTTCGACGAAGGGACCTTCAGTGGAGCTTTAGACTTTTGAAAAGACGAAGGGTTAGGGGGAGCGATGGAACGGATGGGTTGAATCTCTAACGGCTCAGAACGTTGGGAAGAAGGCCTGCCGGACAGACGTTCAACAGCATAACGAGAGCCTCTCGCTTGCTCTCCTCTCTTCTGAGAAGTAGCCTTCGGGTCTGACGAGGAAGAAGTTCTACGATCACGAAGATATGATTGAGAAGATCTCGGCGGTCCAGATATATCAGGACTTCTATTTGGAGGAGATCTATAAGGACTCAGCGGCGGAAACCTATAAGGACTGTTTCTGCGATCGTTGCCAGCCATGGATACCTAAAAAAGGGATCGAAGGACAACAAATATCATAAATGGATCAGAGATCATTATTTTGCACTAAGAACATCAGTTAAACACAAGAAAAATAATCAGTACATATGACTCCAGATTTCGTAACGAAGAACAGGGGCAAGTATATATACTTTTGTATATTATGTTCTCCATCACGAAATCCTTAAACACAACAACAACAGAGACGTATAACTAGCAGTAGCAGAAGAGTCAAAGGTGAATCATAAGCATAATGGTGAAGAACAACACTCCTGTAACAATGGCGAATCTAGAAGGTGTGAAGATATCAAGCAGATGATTGGGAAAACAGCAATAAAGATTCGTTAAAAAGATGATGATGACACAACTGTGGGTGCAACTTGTCAGAGCAGACTAGGAACAAAATCTGTGATAAGAAGTATCAGCAGGAGTTAAGAACAAAAGAACAAAAAGAGGAAGAGTTAAGTTTCTCATAGAAGAAGAAAAGAAAAGCTGAAAAGAGAATGAGAATGAAATAAAAATTATTATCCCATGACCTTCTCACATATTTATAACCGTAATAAATGAAAAGGAAAACCGCCCTGGAAATCAAGGGGAAGTTATTGCAAGAAGTGGGAAACGTGTAGAATGGGAAGAACGAGGAGTTTTTCTTCAAACTTTGACTCTCTTCGACCTTAGAAGAAAAAGGGGAAAATTATGTACACATAATTCTACACCAGCCACGTGTTATAACTATCGTACGTGGACGACACGGGGCAAAAAAACATCGAGTTCTGATGCCATAATCCAACACCCAAGGGGCATGCATCATCTTCATCTGCCACATGTTCATCGCCAAACAGATCCGACGATAAGAGGACCGAGGAATACTGGATGGACAGACCGCCGCGAAGCACCATAGAGGACCCAACACCTACTTTACCCTATCCTAAGATAGATCCAAAATGAATGGAGGAGATGAGCCTCGCTGATAAGGAGGGGACAACAGCAGTAACAGCTGTCTGACGCGTGCAGACTGCCCCCAACCACCCGCCTTAAATGCGGTAGACTTAGGGTACGTGTCAAATATCCTGTGGAGGAGAAGGAGGTACATCATCGTCACGTTACATTACCATTGGAGGCATCGGGACATGACGAAGGCACCGTCGGGATCGACACAGAATCCAAGACGATAAGGAACAGCTGTCTCGGAGAAGAGGGCCCATACAAGAAGCCTATAAATACCCAACTCCACCAAGGGAGAGGTGGTCGACCAAATTTAGGAAGAGAGAACTATAGTTCAGGAGAGGGAAATTGTAAAGAGTAAGTATGAGTTTTACCTTCTGCTACCTTCGTTCCCAACTCAGAGTCATTCGACTATCTTTTATAATCCCATATAATACATAGTGAAAAACCGGACTCCCCGTGGACGTAGGCCTTAGTGCTGAACCACGTAAATCGCTGTCTCATTTATATTCTGCACCCTTAGCTTTCTCGTTAACATATTATGCATCGGTTCCATCGTCGTAGATGCACTTATGATGCGAAACAAGGACGATCCCGATGGCTCAGAGTTTCCCCTATAATTATTATACTCTGTTCTATACATGTTTTGATTATAATAGTAGTTTTAATGATACTGCGAATATTGATTGTGAACACGATGCTACCATCGTTAGATCTGTGTTCACAGCCGTATATCCATATTCTATCCTACAAATATGCCAAGGTTCAGTGAAATGATACCCCTGCGGAATAGTGAGTATTATTATCAACTGGCAGCAGTTTCACATTGCCCAAGTCCAAAGATGCCAAAGAAAAACTCACACTGAAACGTGAGGTCAATTGAGTTTGGCTGTACTTAATGTAGTTTACCTGGCCAATGAGTGCATAATCAGTTAAAAAAAGGTTTGAACGATCTTTCGCCAATGTTTGTCTTACGGAGTGTAACCTCCCTATCACATGCATGTTCAATCAAGCATAAGGCTGAGTGAAGAATAATAAACACTAACAAGAAAGAGAGACTGAGTGTAACTATCATAAGGCTTGAGGTATCTCGTTATTTTTTTAATCTCAAATGGATATACTAACACGCTAGAGTGAACAAAATTCAGAATTGTTAAGACAAGAAACTAGTTGAAACAAACTTAGAGAATAATGAAAGGTCAATTACCACCAAACAAAACACACAACATACGAATTAAAATATACCTCCCATTTTAATGAACACCTCAGAGGCACGTTACAAAGAAGTGTAGAATGAGCTAGAAGCCGAAAACAAAATGTACTCTGGATCTGTCCTTGTTCTGACAATCTCTTCCAGGATGTGTTTATCAGATGCTTCTTTGTTCAGCATGCATGCCCAATTGCCCATTTCGATTGATGAGTGTCTACTATGGAAAAAAATATATAAATTTGCAGATATAGCCTAACCCAGTGCACCTTGCATCCGCCCATTAGCAGATAAACTCTGCTAGGATTGATATAGCTAGTGATAATAGTTCAGGCTTGTCGACAAGCACAAGCAATTCATATTGTATTGTTTCATCTGCTGACGTTGTAGCATTTTGACACGCACCAAACTCTGCACCAACACTTTCTAGAAACTTTACAATATCATGATTTGTGTATTTCTTTGTTGCACTGAAAGCAAGATACTTGACAATGTGAGAAGCTAGGCAATCATCATCCTCTCCAAAACTGATCTGACATGGGCAAATT
>JAJJMB010016019.1:675667-730616 GCA_023531105.1 Papaver atlanticum
GTTTCAACATGAACACCAAATAGATTAGAGCAGATTCCATTTATTTGGAAGACTACGAAGTACAAGGAATAATACAGAGATTCATCTTTATCCTTACAATTATGAAACAGATATCACTGCAGACTTCTCTGAAAGGTTAATCAATAATGGAGTTTAGGAAAAACTAAAACAGAAACAAGGAGTTACATAAAAATTGTTTCCCAGTTGGTAGGCATTGAGCTTGCAAAGTTCAAATGCACCCTCTTTGACTTAGCATCAATGATCAGATCTTGATCAGTTTTAAAAGAGTAATCTTTTTCGAAAGTTCTGCAGTGAGGGAATTTATTAAACCAGCTTTTGGCAGTTTACCAAATTATAAGTCATTATTCAAAAGCAAGAACAACTAGGGTTCTTGTGAGAATAAGAATACATAAACACCTGAAAGGATATAAAAGCAAGAACTACTAGGGTTCCTAATAATAAAGTAAAATAATAAAAATAATAAAGTAAAATAATAAAACAATATAGCTTTTTGCTTGTCACATACCTACAAATCCACGAAACGATTGTTTTTCAGTAGGTACGCAGACCAGACAAAAGGAAATAAAACTTGGCCCTATATCCATATCATATTCTATCCTACAAATATGCTGAGAATATAATGAGCAACTGGTAATGGAAATTACAGAAAAAATAAAAGAAATTATTATCTTCAGCGTTACTTTCTGTGGAAATAGTTAAAATAAAAGAAATTATTATCTGAATAAATTATTATCTTCAACTGGTAATGGAAATATTTACCAAATTATAAGTCATTATTCTTCGGTCATTATCAACCAATAATAACATTTGAACAAGCTGAGCAGTAGCTCTCAAAACTGAGTACCTGAACATAATCAATGTAACCAGTGCTCTCAAAACTAGGTATGGCATTGTCTCAAAAAAACAGGACATCTTTTTGGTGTCAGTCTGCAGAGCAAAAACACAAACATAAAGATGAATTCGGAAAACTCTGCGTTTCCACAAACATATTCCTGTAACCTCCCTATCACATGCATGTTCAATCAAGCATAGCATAAGGCTGACTGAAGAATAATAAGCACTAACAAGAAAGAGAGACTGAGTGTAACTATCATATATAAGGCTTGAGGTATCTCGTTATTTTATTTTTATCTTAGATGGCGAAGATGCATCTTAATGAAAGGTCAACTACCACCAAACAGAACACACAACATATGAATTAAAATATACCTCCCATATTAATAAACGCCTCAGAGGCACGTCATAATCTGACACAAAGAAGTGCAGAATGAGCTAGAACCTAACACTGTATGAAACTTGAACGAACACAAAATTTACTCTGGATCTGTCCTTGTGCTGACAAGCTTTTCCAGGATGTGCTCATCATCCCAAGGAGAGATGCTTCTTTGTTCAGCATGCATGCCCAATTGCCCATTTCGATTGATGTGTGTCTACTATGGAAAAAAATATATAAATTAGCAGATATAGCCTAATCCAGTGTGCACCTTGCATCCAACCATTGGCATAGCGAGTTCCTCTATATTCTTCCAAAACAGCACCTCTTTCTTTTTCCAAGTCTTCTGCTGAAACTCGTACCCCTATTGAATAAACGAATAAATCTGCATTTTTGACAGACACAAGCAATTCATATTGTATTGTTTCATCTGCTGACGTTGTAGCATTTTGACACGCACCAAACTCTTCCCCAACACTTTCTAGATACTTAACAACTCCATGATTTGTGTATTTCTTTGTTACACTAACAACTGAATTCCATCTTGTTCTGACTAAAGTAATTCCTGTCAGTCACAAACAACTCGATTTTTTCCAATTTCACTTCCGATTTCACAGCACTATCGATTGGATTTTGTCTCAAAACTAATGTCCCGCCCATAACCGCAGTTGTCACTAGCTTATATCTCCGACGTCTATTCTGAATGAACAGCTCCAGTCAAATGCAGGGGCACACTAGGTATTAAACCATCATCCCCAAACACAAACTCCACGGGATCATACAAAATCTCTACCATGGCCCAGGAACGAACGTAAACCATTAGTCGAATTTTCAAAAGAGATGTAGAAGATGATTTGAAAGATATTAAGGAAATCTAGGGTTCCCTTTTTAGTCCTCCCATTTGCTGTTCCGTCGAAAGAAGAAGAGGAATTTGAAAGGAAAAAAACAAATTTTTTTTTACTGACTCAGATGTTAAGCCCAATACGAGTCAGATCACCAGTCAGGTATGACAAAAATTAATCATAATACATGTCTGATATAAATTTCGACTCAGCCAGAAAACAAATGGTCTTGATTTGCATTATATGTGTAAATTTTTACTACGGTTGCAAGTCCATCAACTAAATTTGTCGCTCGTCTCTGATGGGCCTGGACAGTTTGGTGGGGACTTAACTTACGGGCCTGATAGATTAGATGTAGCCCGCCCGAAACTCTATTTACCAATTTTATTACAAACGCTGGACACAATATGTCAATATATAAGGTAATAATCCCACATCGGTAATTCGAGGTTTATAAATCTAGTTTATAAGGAAAAAATATCGGACATAATATCAGCCAATTGGTAAGGCTTGCAAAGCTTGATTACTCTTGGAAACACTTAACCCTAGGTCTGAGCCATCCTCTGATAACACGCATCTCGTCCCTGGGGCACTCATATATGGGAACTAACTCATCGCAGATGGGGCTTACCCTCACCGGCCTCCACACTCTGAATGCTACCTCAAGATGGCTCAGGGTGCCTAACTATCCACTAATCCGGGCAACACCAATCTTACCAATTGGTTTTTGTTTTTTGCCATAAAAGGCCCTCTCTCATTCGCCTTTATAGATACTCCACTGCACTTTTATATGCCACCAGGAACCATGGCAGACACCCCCCACACACCCCGGAACAGTGGTCTTGTTAGCAGCGTTATGAACCAATTCCATTACTTTCTCAACTCTTGAGCCATCAATACCCTGCAGAATTTAAGACAAAAAAAAAAAAAAAAAAAAAACTCATGAGTATCTATTTCCACCAAGCTGTTGGACATGCCACATAAATGACAAGACATGACTATAGAGTACAAACTTTCATTCTATTGTATGCCACAGTACAGGGTACTAGACAGCAATGTTCATTCTGAATTTCAAGGAATTAAAGTGGCATGTTATTCCTACTAACCTTGTTTTTCAGATTGACCAAGACTAGATGGTTCTCAGTACTACCGGAAACAAGGTCATATCCCAACGCATTTAAGGTCTTCAAGAGTTAACATGTCATAACATAAGAAAATAAACGTTATGAGACAGCACGGTATTAGTTTTAAATTCTAAAGGAATATAACCATGTGAAAAGCCTTACTTCGAACTGTGAGCAATTTTTAAGAACTTGTTCTTGATTAGCCTTGTACTCTAGGGTAGTTGCCTGCATCACATGATATGCAAAATTAGTCTACACAAGTTTTGACATTAACAAATCAACAAATCTAGTCCTGTGGATCTCAAGAGTACTGATAGTTGCAACATCAATAAATGTTGACATTATAAACCAAAATAATTGACCGGGTTAACTAGCGAATAAAGGTAAATACTGTAGAATAACACATAATATACACAGAATGAAAAATCCAAACTGAAAAAAAAAGTTCAACTGAGCTTGGTTGAACATGCTTTTTCTCTACAGGACAATGCTTTAAGGAGATGCTAATGTGGGTTTGTGTGCATCTACCTTTTGGACTTTCACATTGACAAACTCCAAAGATGCAAAGAAAAATCCAAACTGAAAAAAAAGTTCAACTGAGCTTGGCTGTACTTAATGTAGTTTACCTGGTGAATGTGTGCATAATCATAGAAGCATGAATAAGCACATGCACCAGCAACTGTCAGTTTTGGAAATTACAGAACAAATAAAAGAAATTATTATCTTCAGCGTTACTTTCAGTGGAAATAGTTACTCCTACTATGCTTGTGAACTTGTGTTGGGCAATAGCTTTCAAGTACCTGATCATAATCAATGTAACACGTGTTCTCATCCAATCGGTATCGGTATAGCATTGTCTCAAAAAACCTTGATACAGTAGATATCTTTTTGGTGTCAGTCTGCAGAGAAAAATACAAACATAATGATTAATTGATAATACTGTGTTTCCATGAACAGAATGCCGACTCATGCTTGATTGAACATGCATGTGATAACCGCAGCCACGTATTGGATTAAGTTCTCATTCTGGTTGATACCACTTTAAGTTGGAAAAAATTGACTCAGGATATCCATGGGAACCACCGAACTACTACACCTACGAGCCTGGGTAAAAAGAAAAGAAAAAAAAAAAAAAATCTCCCCACTCCGTTGTAAGTGGGATTCGAATTCCAGAATTTTTTGGTTCAGCCACAAACATCCTGTTTGTCTTTTTTTATTTTATTTTTTTGGATCTGACTAAAATCACCCGACTCACCTGGGTCTGACTCAACTGATTTATTTTGTTAGGACAGAATATACCCTTATACACATCTTAGACCATATAATCTACACAAAGAAGCTTAAAATGAGCTAGAACCTAACACTGTACATAAACAAAATTTACCCTGGATCTGTCCTTGTGCTGACAATCTCATCCGGGATGTGTTCATCATCCCACATAGAGTCTTTGTTCAGCATGCACACCCATTTCGATTGATGTGTGTCTACTATGGGAAAATATATAGATTAGCAGATGTAGCCTAATCCTAGAGAAGCAAGTATACGATACAGCAGATTAGTAGTACCTTTGATCCTTCCATCATCAAATTCCAGTGTGCATCTTGCATCCGACCATTGGCATTGTGAGAGGTCCACTATATTCTTCCAAAACTGCACCTCTTCCTTTTTCCAAATCTTCTGTTGACACTTGAACCTATATTGCATAAACCAATACACAAGTAAACATTGAAGTTCACAATAAATCTGCATTTTAGACTGGTAGATCAGAAATCAATGAAAACGAATTATCAATACCTCAGAGCTAAACTCTGCTAGGATTGATATAGCTTGTGATAATAGTTCAGGCTTGTCAACAGGCACAAGCGATTCATAATATCGTTCATCTGCTGATGTCGTATCATTTTGACACGCACCAAACTCTGCACAAACACTTTCTAGAAACTTAACAATATCATGATTTGTGTATTTCTTTGTTGCACTCAAAGCAAGATGCTTGACAATGTGAGCAACTAGGCAATCATCATCCTCTCCATAACTGATCTGACATGGGAAAATTTAACTCGACTATTCAATCAAGACAGTAAGAAAAGAAAACTAGTACAGAACCAGAAAATATTGCATTGAATTCCATCTTAAACTGACTTCCTGTCACTAGAATTTCTCGATTTTTTTCCAATTTTACTACAGTTTCTTCCGACTTCCAAGCACTATGGCTTGCCATTATCTCAAAACTAATGTCCCATCCATCACCGCAGGTGTCACTAGCTATATCTCCGACGACTATTTCCAATGAACAGCTCCAGTCAGGGCACACTAGTTAGTAAGACATCATCCCCAAACATAAACTCCGCCGAATCATACAATAAATTGAACAGTAACCTAATCAAATTTAAACCCAATTCCCTCTAATCCCCAATTAAAGCCCCAAAACCCTTTAATGCAATTAACCTAATAAACCACTACAACCCAAACAAGACCAAATTAACAACACCCAAATCATAAAAATCCAAACTACAAACAATTAAAAAATCATTAGAAATTAACTTACTCAAATTTCACAGCAAGGGCAAGAGCAGCTCTGATCTTAGGTTTAGAACAAACGTAATAGAATCATGGCCTGGGAAAGCTTCCTTGTCTGAAAATAAACCATTATCAAGTATCCATAATCAATACCAACTCAGATGAATTGAAGAGGTGGAGAAGACGAATCGAATTCTTGAGAGAGATTTCGAAGATGACTTGAAAGAGATGAAGAAAATCAGCTGAGAGAGATTAAAGAAACCTAGGGTTTTGTTTATACCATGAATAAAAATGTCTGTATGATTAATAAAAATGCACGTAATGGGCCAAATTGCTACTTGAATCACCATTCGGCCCTCATCCAAGCCTGCCATCCAGCCAACCGACGTAGCTACCAGCTAGTCCACCGTTTCGTAAAGTCAACAACCAGTCAATGGTCAAAGTCAACGTCTGGTCAATGGTAAAAGTCAATCGTCGGTCAATTGTCGAAGCCAAATTGCCAGTCGTGCTTCTAGCCAGTGTCCAGTCATGTTGTCAGCGGTGCTGCCAACCAATTCCCATCCATGTTGCAAGCGGTGCTGCCAACCAGTTTCCAGCTAAGTACTCTATCGTGCTGCCAGCCAGCCTCCATCCATGCTGTCAGTTGTGCTGTCAGCCAGCCTCCGTCCAGTCTCCATCCATGTCTCCAGTCAAGACTGTCTGCCAGTCAAAGATCGATAGTTGCAGTCAACGGCGAAAGTCAACCGTGCCAGTCAAAGTCAAGATCGTTGGTCAAACCCGCAAGCCCTTGTCGATTTGGCGCGTTTCCACAGATCCAGTGCATAAACCCTGGAAGAAGATTCTGGAAGTTTCTGGATGACTTGATGACCAAGCTGCAGAGAAAGTTCTGGAGCATTCCAGATGTCTTCCTAGCCAAGTTACTTGCAGAGGAAGTTTATCTCGAAATTAGGGTTTAACCCATGTATTCAATTGTATAAATAGATGGGAATCTCAACCCTAAAGAGGAGGGCCAGGATAGAGAAAAATACACCAGCAAACCCTAAAAGAGATCAGAAATCATTGTAACCCATACATCAATAAAATATCTCTCCCTACAGGGATTCGTCCGTGGATGTAGGCAAACCATGCCGAACCACGTTAAATTCGTGTCTATCATCTTTATGCTTGTTTTGTGTAGAACCCTAGTTCATATCATCATCACCAAAATCATCGTGTTTAGTGCCTAGAAATATTTCTGGGTACAAACAGGTTTTTTATTTCACCGTTTGCTGTTCCGTCGAAGGAAGAAGAGGAATGCGAGAAAAAGAAATGATCATTTTGTTTTTTAAATTCAAGGGAGTTTTAGTCTTCTCGTCGACTCAGACGACTCAGATGCATGAGTCGAACGTCTAGCGCATTTCTTGATACCTGACTCTTGAGGGTCCGAATCACGACTCAGGTGTAACAAATCTAATATCTGACTCAATACGAGTAAGATAAAAATTCCGAGTCGGTGAGAATACAAACCAACCTATCATAATTTGCGGAACTCGATTATAATATGCTAGATGAATTTTCCATGGTCATATCCAAACCCAAACCCTTTGAACATAGCAAAATTGTTTGTCAGCATGATCCTTTTTTTTTTTTTTTTTTTTTTTTTTTTTATAAGAGAAAAGACCAAAACTCTAGCTGACTTGAACAGCATGGTTAGGATGAAACATCCTAGGACCAGCTGTGTAGCTAGGATAATACAGAATCCAGTTATAATCAGGATTATTACATAATTCCTGAATCAAAAAGATTAAACTATAGTCAAACCATCTGGAGTTGATGATGCTTCGATTACACATTTTTGAAATACTTGCCGATAAGAAGTTGTCTGATCTATTGACCAAATTAAAAGATAAAGCCTTCAAATTATATAACTTTAAGTTCTGGTTCTCAAAATGATAACTGTTGTTGAATCTTTCCTCTCTAGCTTTCACGTACATTTCAATAAGCAGCTTTAATGTCGGTTCAGGGTCACTTTGAAATTCAATGTGGTGTCCTTAAAGCTCCATTGCCCATTGAAAAGCTGCTTCAGCTCCTTCTTGTTCTAACAGATCTCTAGAGTTCCAGCCTGAAGAGTTTCCTCAGACTTCTTTACAGTTGCCTGCATCATCAATCAGAGTTTGGCCAATAGGTGAGTTACAGGTTTCTGGTAACATAGTGATAGCGATACTATTTCGATATCTAAAGTAATCTCGGAAGTGCCAACAATTTAGGGGAGTAATTTTTAAGATCAGGATCATTCAGTGGGTTATAATAAAGACTTTGGTTTATGTTATCTGGCATGACAAAATTAACACCATTTTGGATGAAAAATCTCATAATAGGGTAGAGTTGTATAAAAATATCAAAAATTCTGAACATACTTTCCTAAAAATAACCTAGAAACGGTCTCATCTCACATTCTTAATATAGTGGGGCTCAAAAGAGGGACCCCCTACTAAATCCCAGGGAAGCGGGGAATGCCTTCATGTGAGAGGGCGGTTTTTGCCTAGTTTTTAGAGGAGGGACATCTAGAAGGGCTGATAAAAATATGATGACGTGAATGATGTAATCTTGGTAAATGATTATTATTAGATAAGGGGCGCAGACAAACAAATCTCCCTTATACCAAATAAACAGAGTACATGAAATATACAATATTATTATCTACTACCCATGCACAGCAGCTTGGTAGAGATTGATGGATTAGGAGCTATTTTGCACCATTTATATATTGAAAACTGTATTAATTTTGTAACCGCAAATGAGTCTCTAAGTTTAAAGAATCTTAACTATCTATCTATGAATGAGGACGTATCCTCGTAGAAAACTACATGTTATTTTCATCGATTTGTCTTGTTTCATGGATGAATAATTAGCTAAAATATTCACTACATTCATATAAAACTCATTTCTATAATAAGAACAAAAATCACCTCGTATGTTTTTTTGTTTGCTTTTGATTTGATTCCCACTTGATTGTTCATATGAGTATTTTTGCATTGGAGAATGCTTTTGCAAAAACCGAAGATTACGAATCCATGATTTTTTGGATTCTCCAATGCAAACAACCACTATCTCTCACATGTTTTATTAGTTTTTACAATTTCCCATGACAATGATATATTGGCTCTTCCATGCACAGGATAACAAAACTATTATAAAATTTGTTGGTTGAGAAAGTTGTTAATTACTTATCTATTTTTCCGTGTTTAATATCTATCTTATTCCCAACATAATAACAAATAAGGGTATTAAAAAAAACATCGAAGGTGCACCATTTTGACAAAGTGGGAAAAAAATTAATGGAAAGGTTCTATATATTAAAGAATGCAGTACAACGGATTTGCAAGCTCATTTTTATCTAAAACATTGGAGATAACATTTGATTTTAAAACTCTTTGCTGGAGCTTAGATGACATATGCTGAAGATTCTTTATTCGAGCTTCTTTAGCTATGTAATCCACAACAGAGTTATACTCTCTATTTATATACTTAACAGGAGCTTGTAGTAGGGTTTCATAGATGGTATTTTCCACACTCCAAGGAGAATCTTTGCTTGTCATGGTAATTGTATTTTCCACTGTTTTGCAGTCCATTACTATGGATACACTTAACAATATGTTTTCTCTTAACCATGTAAAATCCTTTAACAAAGATTTTGATTATGCATCAAATGTTGAAGAAGCCCACTTTGATCCCGCTGAGATTTGCATGAAAGTCTCATTGTCCACAGAGTAAAATATAAAAGCACAGCTAATCAAGTAAAAGATAAAAGCACAACTATATTTCTTCTTTGGACTATAATTGTCTTTTGGACCTTTTTCAGAGGAGTATGTTGCATGAATTTTTTGATTTGGTCATAAGGTTGTTTGGAATTGGATTGATTTTATCAAACACTACCAAGCATCTATGTTTCCAAATGAACCAAAAGATGGTTGCAATTTTCCGATAGTTACATGAAGCCTGGTTCCGTGATCCACTCTTTAATCCGAAGTTTTTACGAACTCTGTACGAATTCTTGTATTAACGTCTTCTAGAGAGAAACAAAACCAGATAGTTCTTGCATATGAGCGAAATTGAATTAGATGTTGTTCCGTTTCTTGCTCCTATGAGTTACACATCGGGCATTCCGTATTTATGTTTGTATTATGTGACTCGACTATATTTTGAGGTTTAGACGACTTATGTTTGTAGCTGGATGTGTTGCTGCAATATCATTACGTCAACATTTGTTTTCGGTTCATCATTATTCTTAGCAGTTGAATAACTAACCATATCTCAGTAATACTATCTTCCAAATATAACTATCTTAATTAGTTGAAGCTGATAAGATGATGTGTTATCGAGTGATCTTAATGCAATATTAAGTCGTAGCTAGCATTTACTTTGGTTTAACTAATTAAAGAATGTGACTCGTCTTCTTTTTTCATCTTAGATCGAGGGATCAACTCGTACCGATATTTGTGTCACCGTAATTTCCTTTTACATAATAAAAAAAATATCTTAATGTTGTATTTGTTATCTCAATTACCCACTTGAAATTCTAGTGTCTATGGAAAATAAATGTCCCTAATTTCCATTAAGAGCATCAACTTCTATATTTTGTACTAGACTTGAACCAAGAAAGAAAAAAAATCATATGAATCATATCCAACCTTCTTCTTTTAAAAATGGCTACTAGAATTAGAAACTTTATCATTACCATCAGTTAAAAATGATGAAAAATGAAAAGAAAGATACCAGCAAAATGTTGTTCGTCGTAGCCCGTCTTAGAATCTAGTAAGTGTTCTCGTTGTCATTACGTTATTAATTAGTTGTCTATCTTGAAAAATATCATTACCTTGTCTCACATATCAAAAATTAACATGGAAAATTTCAAAAAGGGATAAGTGCAAAAGACAAATAGATCTTTGTTATGCCAAATAAAAAGCCAAAGATTACATGAAAAAACTATGAAGTAGAACCTGTATATAAGAATTTCAATAAAGACATATAAAAGTATTCTTATATAAAGGTAATCTTATATAGAGAGTTTTACTTGGAAAAGATAAAGATTTATTTTTAACACATTTGTGTGATAAAACCATGAAAATTAATGAATTATAATAAACAAATATTTGTTGAAAATGTTCAAACTATAGATAAGATTTGTATTTGTTTTATTATGTGTGTAAAAACTATGTTTAGTTGGTCAGAATTCATACATCATCAATAGAAAACTATATATAGGAGGGAGGATCTATGGACACTCTTATATGCATCCTACATGATTTGCGTCATTTTCTCCACAAAACTCAAACGATAATAAATTTAAATCTAATATTTGATAATACAACCACTACACCAAATTCTGGATTTATCAACCCTGATTAGCAACAGATATAGAGATGTTGCTAATTAGCAACAAAGAATAGCAGTTGCGAAAGTTCAGCAACAACTTATTTCTGTTGCTAAACTCGCAACGGCCCAGATTCAGTTGCCATTAGAAACTGGATTGATTATAAGCATGCGGTTCACATGTGTGCGTGGGAACACTTGGGACTCTTGTTCCTCCCATATCTTGACCTGCTTAGAAGTGTATTGAGATACTTCTACCCCTTGACCTTTTATCCCTCCTTCATTACGTTACACGATTCTGACCACAAATTTTTCACTACTTACTCAATCTTCTCTTCTCTATATACTTCTTCATCTAGATCTGCTGCCATTAAAACTCGACAAGTACAACTGCACTTGTGTGAGTAAATTAAGTTTAATAAACTTTTTGTGTATTAGGTTAAATCAATAGTTACCTTTTCTCTTCTCTTAATGACTTTCACTTTCTGAGAGAGCTATTGCTAAGCATAATAAACCTAGGTATGGTTTCATCTTTTTATTCTAGTTTTATGTTTTGGGTTTAATTTTAGGTCAATAGGTTGTATCCGAGGTTTGAGGGTTTATTTATTTCGATTTTTTATGATTTGGGTGTTTCTTATTTTTGACTTTGAATGGGTTTCAGTCAGTGGAACTAAGAAATCAAGACAAACTTTTAGTTCTTTGTTTTGATTTTTTTTTAACTAAAACCTAAAAATTCAAACTCTATGCAATAAGTTTGATTTGTTTGGCTAGTAAAAAGATATTAATTATATTAATCTATCATGCTAATTAAATGTTTCAGCAGTATTAATCAACTTTTATTGATGTGGATCTACTTTTATTGTAAAGCATTTACATACAGTATATTAAATTAGAACCAGTTTTTCCATCTTCACTAATTTTGAGTAATGATTCAGTTTACCACACTGTAGAGGTAAGAGGGAAAATCGCTTACCAGATGCATGATCACTATTTATTCTTTCCAAAAAAAAATTTCCTTTTTTCATTGGTTCTTTATTCTTGATTTCGTTATGCGCAGTTGTTCTTTTTTATGCGCCAAGACAAGAAATCTATAATCTAGATCACAAATTGTTTACATGTATCTCGGATCACCTTACATATTGTTAGTTTCCCAAAATGAGTAGTTTGAATTCTGAAACACCAAGTTGGTTGCTTTATGGATCCAATAGTTCTCTGAATTTAGAAGCACTCTTATAAATGGACAGATTCTTCAACGGGGTCGACATTTTCATTGTCTCTCCATTTATTTTTCGCTATTTATGTTTTTTTTTTCTTTTCTAATTCCAGGATTTTTATAAGAAGGCTGCAAAATCTTGAGCATAATTGCCGGTGCAGATTGTAGCTATAGGAAAACCTACAACTACACCCTTATGATAATCTATGAACAACTTAAGGAATGAAGAAGATGATATCAAGTATTATTATGAAATTGATATAATTACAATGAGAACTATATGTAAACATAGTGAAAAGACGAGGGTACCCAAATATACCTCAATCTAAAACTTTTCCACCTATAAGTCCTTTCTCCGAAAGTGATCTATGGACTGAGTCGAGACAATACAACGAATGTGTTTACACTTCGTGTGATCGTCTATGGATACGAGATCGAGACAGTTTGACAACAAGATAACTTACGTGATTGACTATGGATACAAGATCGAGACAATACAACAACGAAGTATGATTACTTGATAATAGGTTCGGACTTAACCAAACACTATAGGATTGTTATCAAGTAATTAGGAATTAATGTTTGTGTATTTTACTTCTAATTATAATAAAAACAATTATAATTGCGGAAATAGAAAAGTAAAAGACACGACAAGATTTTGTTAACAAGGAAACCGCAAATGCAAAAAAAAAACGGGACCTTGTCCAGAATTGAATACTCTCAGAATTAAGCCGCTATACAAAATCTAAACCAACTTCGTATAGTTGAGACCAAGCAACTAAACCTATAGTTCACCTAGTTCCCTCAGTATCCCTGCGCCTCCAACTTGCAATAAGTCACGCACTTGGAACAATTCCTTTGGTTCGTATTCCAAACAATAAAGGAACAACAAATCTGTTCGGTAAAAACTCTTTTCAAACAATGTGATATGAGTTTGACAAAAGGCTCTTCCGTTTATCCCAATAAACTCCTTTGTCGGGTTCTTAGATCAATCTATTCAACAACTACCAAAGTAATTGTTTAGACTATGCAATCAATATTATAAATCACAAAGAATTGTATTGATGCCGATCTACACAACTAATCATATCAAAAGATAAACCGATTATAGTTGGATTCCCAGCCGATCAAGTTTTGTGCACACCAAAGATTATGAACTCGAATAAGAAATCTTCTTCTTCAAATCTTCTTAGATCTTCAATAAATACCTGCACACAAACAACTTGAATCTCTTGTGATCAATCACACACAGAACAAAGTCTGTTAACGATGGATTATCACAAGACGTCTTTAGATCTACAAACAGTCTAAATATCCCCGTCGATACTTCGATCTAGTTTGAGTGAATCTTATATCAGAAGAGAAGATTCTCAAGCATAAACATACTAGGTGCAATCAAAGTTCAACAACCGTTAGTCAATCAAATCAATCGAAAACTAATAATAAACTTCAATTATCTAGTTTCCCACTGATAGACACATTTTTTTGTCCAAGTTGTCCTCAATTTTCTGTATTGTTGTTACTTCGATTTTGTACTTATTATGGCGTTTTGTGTGTTTTTAGGTATTTTTGGGAAATAAACATTTTTGGAAAATTCGGCTCGAAAAATTACTCGGAGCACCTCCGGAGGACACCTGCTATTTGGACTCTCATTTTGGATAAGGGGCAACCAGTTGATAAGGGGCATCCTTTTTAATATTTACAACCACCTGCTATTCGCACCCCAGTTCAGGATAGGGGGAATCCATTCTTCTTCGTTTGAAACAGTTTTTGGCGGGAAAATATGTTCAAAAATAATCAGTTAATGCCGATACTTTCTGGATTGAAATTTGGCGTGATTTTTGGTGAGATATTCAGGGGATAAGATTGAAAGTGAGCTGCGTCATCAAAATAGAGAAGGTACATGTCTTGGTTTCGTTAACAAATAAAGATTACGTGCAAACATGATAAAACAGAGGAGAGAAGATTTTTCGGGATTTCTGTGTTATTTTTGGGAATCTATCTTTTGTAGGAAGCGTGTTTGATGTTTTCCGAATCATGTAGCGTCGTGTTGAAGTGTGGTTGATAGCTACATACGCGTGAAGAAGATGAGAATAGAAACTATTCCTCGTGTCTGGCAGTAGGGAATAATCCTCGATTGAGAAGATTTTGGGGAGTTATGGTGAGAGATTTTGGTCTTGCTGGGTATATAAAGGGTTCTGGAGGTGAACAGAAGGGTGGATTGAGAGTTTGGAGAGAAAAGGAACGCTGCAGAGTGATTGTGTTCATCAACAGAGAAGAAGAAGCACAGTTCACACTAAAAGACTGTTGCTTCTGAGTGTCTTATATTGTTACCTTAACGACTGTTATTCTGTGACAGTTTCTAAGTATAGTTTCTTTTCCGTGACATCTATCTTGTATCGTTTCTCCATTATTCATCTTGTATACAATTTTTGAAGCAATGAACAAACATTTTGAGAGAGTTTCCATGATGATGAGCTAAACCCATCCTCTAGGGCAACGCAGGAAGCTATTTCGCCAATGAAAAGTGGTATTTTCTATTTTATTTGATTTATGCAATTATTATATGATTATTTGCCTTGATAAATAAATTGATAAAATGGTTTTTGTTAAGCAATTGTTATTTCAATTGATGGAGCATTCTTAGCCTAGGTTTTGATGTCCCATAATTTCGATCTACAATTGTTATTTATAAAAAATCAACTTTTGCAATAGTTTAGAATCAAATTGAACGAGAAAATTGCATGAATATAAATATTGGATTAAATCACTTTGATATTGGTAATTAGTGGAATCCTTAGCCCCAGTCGCCTCCATATTTTTCACATCACTTTTTATTTAAGTTTGCTATATTTTTAATTTAAAATTAAGTCTAAAATCTGCTTTCACAAGTCTCAACGAACCTATTACGACAACATTATTGAAATCACATCACCCACAACGGTACTCGTAGAGCTTCTCAATCCCAAAGAAGTCTTTAAAACGACCCGTCGTAAGAGATTTCGCCTAATTATGTTACTTTCCTCTCCGAATAGACAGCTCCACCAGTAACAACACAACTAGGTAGTTTTGCTGGCTCTGAGGATTAGTTTTCTCGAAATGCAAACTTCAATATTTATAGACCAAGGAAGTTTGGACACCAAGGAATTTCCAAAACCGAATAATCTCAAAGATATGCAATAAAGCCAAAATCTGTTTTCATAATTCCTGGAAATGCTCTGTCCAAATATTGACCGAAATCTCAGTAGAAAATCTCCAATTAATAATGCACATTACCAATTTTTATTTTCTAAAGATATGCATTTAATTGCTGGAAATTAAAAGCATATAAAATTAAAAACCTTAATTAAAAGATTCTCAATTTATTTCGATCCGGGATTCTCCTTTAATTATTAAGGAATATCTTTGAACAATAACAGATAAGAATTACTGCATATGTTCAAAGTATGTCGACATCTTTACTTTGTAAATCCTTTTTCATATTTACAATCTTGGAACCGATTTTCCACACTTCCAAACGAGTTTAGAATTGGTTCATCTGATTTCCAAGAACTATGTGATTGATCAAAAACATTCAATCACCATTCATGGGTTTAACGGTTCTACCAAACACAAAGTTTGGTTCTACCTCCAAGTGGCTACTAGGATCGGTTACACTAGTTTCCATAAAATGGCTAACTAAGTACCAGGATCGGTTACCACTATTTATGGTACTTACTTGTGATCGGTTGCACAAGTTATAGGATCGGTTACACCAATTACTAAAACTTGTTAACATACTACAAGGATCGATTACATATCTTGTGATTAGTCCCACTAAGTTCTAGGATAGGTTACCCAATGACTAGGAATGGTCATACGAATTACAAATATCGATCATACCATCTCAGGTGATTACTTAAGATTGGTTTCACTAATAAAAGTCATACCGATACATAAGTCAAGCATTGTGAATAGTTTTACCAAGATACATAAACAAGTTCTGAGCGGTTATACTAAACACACATATTGGTAATCCAAAGATTTGCAATGAATAACAATACTAATAAGCCTAGCGATTTCCCTTTCGATTCACAAAACAAGTTTATGAATTGTACTTCCTTTAAACGAATGTAAAACATTGTTTCCTAGGATGAAATCTTCACCCATACCCATACATAATCACAATATCATTCATACGATTATGTCGATGTCTTACATATGAAGTTCAAAAGATAGGCGTTATACTTCGTATTATAATTCCTTAACACTACGTCTAACTAGAGTATAATCATTCACAGCTTCGTAGTTATGTTTTCAATATAGCACGACTTGAAAGATACGTTAGGAATGAAACAGTTCAAGTCAAAATATTACTAACCTCAAGAGGAAGGATGATGTCGTCGTTGTAGCTCTTTACTTCTTCACATTCTTCAAGTCTTCGAGTAATACTTGTAAGTCTCATATCCTAATAACTTTCTATCTAACCTATACGAAGTTGACTCTAGTAAATAATCAAGCGACTCTTTAAATGGGTTTTGGTTCACTAAAATATGACAACCAAACTTGACATACCAACACTTGGTGGGTTCAACCGAGCAATGCTCTAACATATAGTTTTAGAACTCATAACTTTCTCTCCAAGGAAATAATTAGACTAGAAAAGATCTTAACCATTTTACAATGCTCTCAATTGCCTCTTATATAGGCCTTTACATAGTGGATGACAGCTAATATTACATAGTGGGTGACAATTAATAAAACCCTTCTTTGCGCCTAATATTTCGGCTGTCTCCATGCAATATCATAGCGTTGATAAACGGAAATCAACGTTTTCTTCGCACAAAGTGTCACACTTAACGTGTGAACCTTATCTTCGCATAGTCATATTATGAAGTCATCGCTTACTTCAATAGTGACTCATCAGGATGATATCTTCGTGTTTTGATACGAACCTCTCTTTCGTTTTAACTTAATCTTCTCGACTTGCCCAACTTAGGTAATGCGATATTTCTGTATCCATAGAGTTATTGTCCGCAAGTGCAGTTCTTTATGATGAAAACCCTAATTCAACTCAATTGTGGCGTTTTTACTGGGCTAGTCATCAGGTAATTATGCATTAGTATTGCGTATTAACCTACATATTTATGGTAGGTTACGTGTCTCATACACTAGTAATAGATCTTTTTGTTGTAGTGGGCTAGAAAATCCTGAAATGCTGACTTAGCGATACACGTACGGATGTAGTTGTCTCAGTAATTCTTTTCTCGGCCATACACATGCATATCTAGTTCTCAGTAATACAGTAATGCCATGTTCATTTTTCAGTCAACATTTTTGTTATATCTTAAGTCGTTGTGAATGCATAAAAATACTGTACGTTGCTTGTATCTGCTGCTTTACGTGCATAAATAATTAGACTATCATGCATATACAAGAATTTCGAGTCAAATTTATCTTGGTAATTAGTTCACGAAATATAATGACTAATCTTAATGAACATTTTTTCACACTTGATGAATTTCGGTTAAGGAAAATTTATTATTCGCAATCAAAATCATGATTCAAGTTTCATCATTCAAAAATATCCTGGAACAGTGATATGTGTCATTGATGTTATTCGGGAATGCTTCAAATCGATTTAGAGAGAAATATAGAAATACTGTAGATTCAAATATAAGACAATGTTATCAGTCTTACAAACTGAGAATACAGTTTTTGGTACGCATATCCCTATGCACACATCATGTAAAAATCTGGTAACTCGTGAATCAGATCGGTACGCATAGCCGTATGCAAACTGAAAGGAACCGTGGTCACGGAACTGGTTTGGTATCCATACTAGTACATGTACCAGAAAAGTTTTGTGTTCCGGAACTTGTGTATCCATACCAGTACACGTACCAAAATAGTTTTGTGGACTCCGGAACCGGTTATAGTCTTAAGGTAAACATACCGGTAAGCATACCTAAATAGTTAGGTGAACTCCTGAACCTGGTTGTGCTTAATAGTATATATACAAACCGGTACGCGTACTCTGACTGACCTGGCTCACCAACGGCTATGGTATTTGTACTTTGTACAGCTACTAACCATGTCGATTATTTTCAAATGCAATAAAGTTATTTCTACGAGATAATTAACATTTGATCAAATCTCTAAAAAAACTATAGACTTGTTTGATCACATTATTGTGACTCAAGTTTAAAGTCTTAAGTGTTTATGAAAATGATATTAAGCTTCTAAGTTCAAATCGGCTAGTTTCGGCTAAACACCTTGAACATAGTCTTTATACACGGTTCGGTTACGGTTTTACCTAACCAGAGTGTATATATTGTTTATGTAAATCAAATTCAGAGATTCATCTAACGGTGGATATTGATTGCTTTGTTCCAAAGATATCTTAGCTTAAACCTAAAGCAACCATTGCTTTGTATGTCTATAAAAGGGAAACTTCAAGCAACTTGGATCTTCGAATCCCGGCACTACTTTCCTTGGTGTATCATAGTTGTAACTAGAGTCGTTCTCTTCCTAAAACCTTTTTAGGGTTTCAGCACTGGGATTTGTGAAGCCAGGTCCATCTATTTTTTTATCTTGATAGCTCGAGTATCCTAATCTTATTCGATTGTTGAGCTTCTCACTTGAAAAAGATAGATAATAATCATCAAAATTATCTTCATCTTAGACTTTCTTGATTCCATAAGTTTTATAATTGTGAGGTGAATTATAATCTAGGACGCACTTAAGGTTTGATAAGTCCGGATTTTGAGGTTAGCTAGACGTTGTCTATTGCTATCGATTTCCAATCACCTTGATCAAATATTTTTGATTGTAAAGGAAATCACATATAGGAGAACCTCAAGCAACTGGAAAACTTAATCCCTGACATTTTCATGTGTCCTAGTTGTAAACTAGAGTCGTTATCTCCTTTAAACCTTTTTAGCTTTAGCGACTAAAAATACTTCGCTTAGGGATTCGTGAAGCAAGGTACGACTATCTTTATCTTGATAGTTCGTGTATCCTGATCTTTCTACTGATTGTTGAGTCTCACTCCGATCAGATAAGATATATAAAAATCGCAAAGTTATTTATCTTAGACTTTATGATTCCACAAGTATATTCCTTTATAACGATTCTTTGAAATCGAAGTAGGTTTTACTTGTGAGGTGTATGATAATGTAAGATGCTATTTGGGAGTAAAAGTACCGGATTTTGAGGTTTGCTGGACCTAGTCTACTGCAAACAGATTTCCTCACCTTGATCTAACCATCAATCGAACGGAAATCACATATAGACTTTCCTGTTTGAGGCATATTGGTTTAAAGTCTTCACTTAGGTTGAAGCAACTCTTACGCTGTAAAATAACTCAGCTAAGGGAATCAATTGCGCAGAGTCTTGCGAGATTCAAGATGCGTAAGGAGCGCGATGTAACTGAATTACCGTAACGGTGGATTAAGTCCCAACTACATTCCAGTCTGAAGTATTGATAATATGCTAGAGTCTGTAGCGGTTTAATACAGTTTGGTGTTCAAATTTGGACAAGGTCCCAGGGTTTTTCTGCACTTGCGGTTTCCTCGTTAACAAAATTTATGGTGTCTATGTCATTTCTTTTTCGTATTATGTTGTTTATTTATATAATAGAAATATCACAGGTAGTACGTAAAACCAATCAAAGTAGAAAACTCCATATTTAATTATTGGATACAACTTGATTGATCTTAGATATTGATATTAGGAATCGTCCAAGTACTCTCATGGTATAATGAGGTTACACGGCCTTGTTTCCTTTTACATATTTATTGTTAGAGAAAGAGATATAAACTCTTGTTATAATTTCCGATCGAGATTCATTAAGTTCTAACTCTAGGAATGGCTCTAAGAAAGAATGTTGAACGCTCTTTTGGATGTTTGAAAAGGAAGTTCGCCATCAAATCCGGGTCGACACGTTTTTTTGATCTTCAAGAAATGAAAAAAATTATGCTAACTTGCATTATTCTTCATAACATAGTCATTGAGGAAACCAGACGTAACCCAATCTGGACGAGTTTTCAAGACGAAGATTTGAGGCTGACGCTTGTTGTGCATCATGGTCGTTCCGCAAGAGAATAAAGACCGGCTACTGACAGAATTCAAAATCGGGGCCCATGTGGACAGCTAAGGTAAGATATAACTAAGCACCTTTGGGCTACAAAAGGAGCAAGAGGAGCTTTGTGGGGCGGTCAAATCCAAGGCTGATAGATGTTTTTTCAATTAAATGTTTTTTATTTTAATTATGTTTTAAGTAGTTTGTTTAGTTTGAAGAAAGATGTAATGCACTGAGACTATTTAAGATAAATTAATTGATAAGTTAAAGACAATAACATTAAAATTAATTTAAACTAAACCATTATATCTAAATTAAATTAACTTCTATATAAAAATTAAAATTAGCTAGATCCAACAGATCAAGGCGGTATTCATCTTCTTCTTCCTCCAAGGCATCGTCTTCCTCATTCTCATATTGGGCAGGTTCTGGGAATTGTTGTTCATCCAGTTGTTGTTCCGCCTTACCCACTTCTATATATTACATATAGAAAGTTGTCGTGAACTCATTATTGAAGTACATGGAGAGTGGTTTGTTTCTGTTAAAATCTCTGTAATTTTGTTCTAGCGAAAGAAAACTTTTTCGAAGTTGTATTAATGCTAGGCCCCGGTCCCTGATTTTTTATTTTTCTCTACTTTTTTCTTGAATTCCTTGTGATCAGAATAATTGAACTCGTTTGAACCTCCTTTTGCAGCTCTTTGGGCTACGTCTCACGCTGCTTTTCCATCTTTCTGACCCCTCCTCTTCTTCTCTTAATGTTGGTGTTAACGTCCAAATTGGTGTTGTGTTACTCCTGAGTACTTGGAGAGACAGCATGTTGAGATCCATTTCCTTCCGGCGAGGAAGCAGGTGCACCATTCTGAAAATCCTGCGAGATTGGACCATATGGTGATCTTGCTGACATTTAATTACCTTATAACAAATATGGATTAAACTTGTTAGGCAGCTGCAGAATGTTGAAACAAGATTCTTGAAAACCAGATTTGTGGGATCTTTGCCACTCTTCCCGAAATTTTCGTCCACATATAGTTCATCTTCACCACTTCTTTTGGAGCGCCACATTTGCGTGATCAAATCTACGTATTCACTAACGTCTTTACTAATCGCATGAAAACGATGAGACAACCCGTCAGGATCATGATTGGTGATGTTAGCACTTTCTTCACAAAATCTTTGAAAAATCTTTCCATAAACGTATTCTTTTCCTGCAGGAAACCATTGATTTGATCTGCTAAATAGTATACATAATTCCTACAAATTGATTCGTCTTTATCCATCGTAAATTTGACACCACGAACTCTACCAAATCTTTGTTGTGTTTGTTGTTCTGATAGTTGCGTTTGTTGCTCTGATTGTTGCGTTTGTTGTTGGGATTGTTGCGAGGGGATGCCATATTTGATAGAAAAGGGGATTTTAGGATTTTTTTATGATAGATTGGGATGGTATGAGTAGTTGTGCTTGAAATGAAGGAAAAATGCGTATTGAGATGGTATGAAATTGAGAAATTTAGAGGTGGTGCAAAAGGTGTGAATTATAAGTTTGAAATGAGTTGAATTTATAGTGAAAATAGTAAGAGCCGTTGGATGACTAAACGTAGGCGTTAGCGGATTTAGTGAGGCCGCTGGCGGATTTATTTTGTCTGCCAGCGATATAGCTCAGCCGCGCGGACTTAGTTGATCCACTGGCGGATTTTCTTGGTCTGCGCGGTTTTAATTCAGACGCGCGGTGCATGTTTGTCCGCAGTGTACAAACCAATAAAAATATCCATTATCCCACTCATTTTTCATGTTTGTTGAGTCCATAGTGGGAGCAAAATGAACAAATCTCTTGTTTTTTCACTCCATAGGAAATGCTCTAATGGCAACTAGCTTCTGTCTGGCATATCACCTGGTGGCGCCTGGCATGAACGCTTTAGTGATTCAAAATCTACATCTTGACCCCAAATCTGCCCTTACGACTTTAAATCGAGTCTAGGTACCCAATTTACATGATGGCCCAATTCAAAGGTATTGCAATGTCAAATCAGCAACGGTAAAAATTTTTTTTGAAGCAACAACGGTAAGGAATGGTGTACGCATGCATAAGATATATTCCTATCAATTATTCTGCCTAGAAAAGGAAATGAAGAAGTTAGCTAGCTGTGATTGAGGATCTTTAATTCAAACATTATTTCCTAATTGAATTGTAAGTTTTTTTACGTAAAGTTTTCCTAGAATTTTGTATTAAGGAAACTAAAGTAAATTGTATGTCATGTATTTCTTTTCCTCCTAATTATGTAAACATAAGAGTTATAAATGTAGTCTCACTTTTCCATTAACAATTCTGTTAAAGCCTTAAAGGTGCACAGGAACATTTCACACACTAGGATCCGGGCCAATCCCCTCCACGTCTCCACTTCTCTGAGCAGTTTCTCTAGGATCCGGGCCAATCCCCTCCACGTCTCAACTTCTCTAAGCATTTCCTCTTCTTCTTCAACCCTAGCTAGAGTCTTATAAGAGGGATAGTTACTTTGAGATCCAAAGATTGACGAAGAGACTTAATACTGAAAAAGCAAAAAAAATGGTGAGCAAATATGAAGAAGCAAGGTTACAGAGAATGGAAGAAAACAAGAAGAGAATGGAAGAGCTCAAACTCAACAGTTTAGCTCTCAGTTTCAAAAACTCCTCGCCAAAACACTCACAGGTATGTCTCAATCTTCACATTTACTCAGTTCTTCTGTAAAACCCCGTTTCTCCATTTAATCTGTATCTAAAACCCTAACTTTTTTGTTTCTGTAGCCAAAACCTGCACCAAAACGAAGAATGGTTCAGAAAAGGCTGGAGTTTGTTGAAGTACGAAGATCAAGCCGCAACGTGGACAAACCCAAGCCGGTTTATAAGAAAGTGAGTGTGGTCTTTTACTTCTTCATTTTTTTTCTCTGACTAGTTTGTTATTATGACTAACTTGTTGTTCTTGTTAATCTTGCAGGTTTTTGTTTTTGAGTATGAAAGTGCTACTAGAAGAAACCATTCAAGACCTAGAGGAGGGTTGAGAGAGAATTTCCCAGTAGCAAGCGAGAAAGAAAGAGCAATTGCAACTGAGAAAGCGTGTGAAATGGAATTATCTTTTAGAAATAATAATAACTTTCCATCTTTTGTTAAACCTATGCTTCATTCTCATGTTAACCGCGGTTTTTGGTTGGTAAGTGATTAAGCAGTATTTGTTTGCCTAATCTTCCTCTTCATTGACAGAGACTGTAATATATAATATATATATATTGTTGGGATTATTAGTCCCACATTGTCTGGGCATCTAAGATCCTGCGGTTTATAATCCCTTAGGGCATCTCCACTCATTGCCAATTGGTTTTTAGTTGGATGCCCGTATTCTAACTTATATGTTTTAATTTGGTTTTTAATAATTGGAATTGTCAATATATAGGGACTACCTAATAGGTTTTGCAAGAGGTACTTACCAAAACGGGATGCATCAATTACATTGGTTGACGAAAAGGGGGAAGAGTGGATTACAAATTATCTTGCCAAGAAGGTTGGCTTAAGTGCTGGGTGGAGAGGATTTGCCTTGGATCACCAACTAATTGATGGTGATGCTTGTGTTTTTCAATTAACCAAGCCTACCCAATTTAACGTACGTAATAATTTGAAACTTGATTTGTTTTCATCAAGAATTACGATTTTAGTATGTTATCCTATCTGTAATACTTGTTTGATTCTGGCATTCTTTAGGAATCTATTGTATTTCAAAATGCTTCTGAAATTCTTCAAAATGCTGTTACATCTGTCCTTTAAACTTTAATTACCTTTCATTTGTAGGTTTACATAGTTCAGGCAGCTGGTGTTTCATATGGTGAAGAATCCTCCTCGGCTTGTGTTTCAAATGGCGAAGAATCCTCATAGATTCAAATCAGGTAATTTGCTTAACATCTTCCTTTGTGGCATTGCAAGTTTTGCTTAGATAATGAAGTCTTGATGAACTGATGACACAACTTTGGAAAATTAGGTAAGATACAGCAGAACCCCAACTTGGACCTTACCTTCGAACAGACGAAGAAAGTATTTTGGAGGTTGTTGTTGTTGCTTATGCCAAGCACAGCACCTTGTCAATAAGATATCTTTCTCTTTCAATTCAATGGTTTTTTATTTATTTTTTGTTATGTAAAAGTTTAAATCAAACAGTTGGTTCTTGCTATGTAGTACAATGTCTTGTTTCGAAAACGAAAGAATCCGTGACATTTTTCTGCCACATGCATTTGAGAATGATTTCAATATTGTTACATTTTTACTAAATTTAATTACGGCCCGTGTAACAATGGACTCTTACTAAATTTAATCCGAGTCAGATGTAATTTTATTCTTGTTACGTGGAAGCGAGTGGTTTACTGAAGTTATTTTTCGTCCTTATTGGGCCTGGACCGTTTGGTAGGATTTGGACCTAACTTACATGCCAGAGAGATAATATCGGGCCCGTGTAACAATGGCCTTACCAAATTTAGACCGTCCGAAACTCCCACTATTCTATTTCCCTTTTTTAGACACAATATATAAGGTAATTGTCCCACATCAGTAATTCCAGGTTTGTAAATCTAGTTTATAAGGAAAAAATATCGGACATAATATCAGCCAATTGGTAAGGCTTGGAAAGCTTGGTTACTCTTGGAAACACTTAACCCTAGGTCTGGGCCATCCTCTGATAAGACGCATCTCGTCCCTGGGGCACTCATATATGGGATTAACCTCACCGGCCTCCAAACTCTGAATGCCACCTCAAGATGGCTCAGGGTGCCTAACTATCCAGTAATCCGGGCAACACCAATCTTACCAATTGGTTTTTTGTTTTTCCTCACATAAAAAGGCCCTCTCTGTTTAATCCACTGCACTATTGAAGCATATACGCCTACCAACACGAACGCCAAATAGGGTAGTTGCCTGCATCACATGATATGCAAAATTAATCTACACGAGTTTTGACATTAACAAATCGACAAATCTAGTCCTATGGATCTCAAGAGTACCAATAGTTGCAACATTATAAACCAAAATAATTGACCGGGTTAATCAGCAAATCAAGGTAAAAACTGTAGAGTAACACATGAAATACACAGAATGAATATCTTTTTCTCTACAGGACAATGCTTTAAGAGATGCTAATGTGTGTTTGTGTGCATCTACCTATTTAAAATATAGAAAATACAGATTCACTAGAACGAGAGGGATGAAAAAAGCAAAACAAAGGACATGCTGCGAGAAGAGTCAGTCAGTCTGCAAACCTGTTTAATTTTGTCTTCATAGTAATACATGACCTTCGTGACAAAATGAAAGGATAGAAAAGCACAACTAGGGTTCCTAATGATAAAGTAAAATAATAAAATTAATCGCCTTCTCTGCAACAACAAAAAAAACCGACCTCTTTGCCTTGTTTGTTGACTTCCTTCAACCCCTTTCGGCAGAAAATCATCGCCCCACGTGATCGACTAAGGAATTTATCAACTATGTGTCGTAGTGGTCACCACATCGGCATACTCAAATGGAGATGGATGACCCAGCAGCAAGAAGACCACTGATATGAGCCATATCTGCCAACAATATAGCCTTTTGCTTGTCGCACACCTACAAATATATGAAAAGATTATTTTCAGTTGGTAGGCAGACCTGTATAAAACTAAATATACAGGTGTGACAGAAGGAAATAAAACTTGGCCCTATATGCATATTCTATCCTAGCAATATGTTGAGAATATAATGAGTGAGATGGCAACGTTCAGTGAAATGATACCACTGCGGACTAGAGAGTATAATCAACTGGCAATGCGTGCATAAGCATAGAAGATTGAATAAGCACTTGCACCAGCAACTATCAGTTTTGGCCTGAAGAGTGTAGCTCTTTTCTCCAACTGGTAATGGAAATTACAGAACAAATAAAAGAAATTATTATTTTCAGCGTTACTTTCTGTGGAAATAGTTACTCCTACTATGCTTGTGAACTTGTTTGAGCAATAGCTTTCAAAACCAAGTACCTGATTATAATCAATGTAACACGTGTTCTCATCCAATCGGTATGGCATTGTCTCAAAAACATAGATACAGCGGATATTGATAACATCCAATGAATGAATGTCTACATTGTATTGAGATGATTTGTAATCAATTGATTAAGAGAAAGAATAATTTGGATTACAGGGACAACGAGTTTATAAACTCGACTTCTCTCAATCTATCTTACAGCTCTCACGTGCTCTTGGCACATACCCTCACACACACAATTCACACATACCATAACTCTAGCACTCTATGTTATTAGATATCGTTTTGGTGTCAGTCTGCAGAGAAATATACAAACATCAAGATTAATTGAAAATACTGTGTTTCCAAGAACATATTACTGACTCGTGCTTGATTGAACATGCATGTGATAACCGCAGCCCGCGTATTAGATCAAGTTCTCATTCTGGTTGACACCACTTTAAGTTGGAAACAATTGAGTCAGGATATCCATGGGAACTACCGAACTACTATACCTACGAGCCTAGGTAAAAAGAAAAGAAAAAAAAAATCTCCCGACTCCGTTGTAAATGGGATTCGATTTCCAGATTTTTTTTGGTACAACCACTGACATCCTGTTTGTCTTTTTTTTTTTTTTAATCTGACTAAAATCACCTGACTCACCTGGGTCTGACTCAGTAAGGTCTGACTCAAAAATGTTTTGTTTTTTTGACTCAGGTCTGACTCAACTGATTTATTTTATTAGGACAGAATATACCCTTATACACATCTTAGACCGTATAATCTTACACAAAGAAGTTTAGAATGAGCTAGAACCTAACACTGTACAAAAACAAAATTTACCCTGGATCTGTCCTTGTGCTGACAATCTCATCCGGGATGTGTTCATCATCCCACGTAGAGGTGCATCTTTGTTCAGCATGCACACCCATTTCGATTGATGTGTGTCTACTATGGGACAATATATAGATTTGCAGATGTAGCCTAATCCTAGAGAAGCAACAAGACAAGTATACAATATAGCAGATGAGTAGCACCTTTGATCCTTCCATCATCAAATTCCAGTCTGCATCTTGCATCCGACCATTGGCATTGCGAGTTCCTCTATTTTTTCCAAAACAGCACGTCTTTTCTTTTTCCAAATCTTCTGCTGAAACTCGAACCTATATTGCACAAACGAATAAACAAGTAAACGTTGAAGTTCACAATAATCTGCATTTTAGACTGGTAAGTCAGAAATCAATGAAAACGATTATCAATACCTCAGAGCAAAACTCTGCTAGGACTGATATAGCTTGTGATAGTAGTTCAGGCTTGACTACAGGCACAAGCAATTCATATATCGTTTCATCTGCTGACGTTGTAGCATTTTGACACGCACCAAACTCTTCCCCAACACTTTCCAGAAACTTAACAATATCATGATTTGTGTATTTCTTTGTTGCATTGAAAGCAAGATGCTCGACTATGTGAGCAACTCCATGATCATCATCCTCTGCACAACTGATCTGCCATGGGAAAAATTAACTTGACTATTCAATCAGGACAGTTATCATACACGTCTAAAAGAGTACACATCTAGAAAAGAAAACTAGTACAGAACCAGAAATATCGCATTGAATTCCATCTCGTTCTGATAAAGTAATTCCTGTCATTCACAAACAACAAAATGTAACTGCACTTTTACTAGAGTTTCTCGATTTTTTCCAAATTATGGCATTATCTCAAAACTAATGTCCCACCCATCACCATCGCAGTTGTCACTAGCTTAAATCTCCGAAGTCTATTCCCAATGAACACAGCTCCAGTCAAATGTAGGGGCACACTAGTTAGCAAGACATCATCCCCAAACATAAACTCCGCTGAATCATACAAAATCTCTACCATCCATCCTCGTTCTTTTATCGCTAAATTGAACAGTAACCTAATCAAATTTAAACCCAATTCCCTCTAATCCCCAAATTGAACAGTAACCTAATTGAACAGTAACCTAAACCGCAAATTGAAACCCCCAAACCCTTTAATGCAATTCACCTAATAAACCACTACAACCCAAACAAGACCAAACTAACAACACCCAAATCATAAAAATCCAAACTTGAATCAATCCAATAGAAACTACAAACAATTTGAACTTTATTCATTAAAAATCAACTTACCCATTTTTAACAGCAAGGGCAAGAGCAGCTCTCATCTTAAGTTCAGAACAAACGTAATAGAATCATGGCCTGGGAAAGCTTTCTTGTCTAAAGATAAACCATTATAAGAGACGGAGAAAATGATTTGAAGAGACGAAGGAAATCAGCTGAGAGAGATTAGGGAAACCTAGGGTTTTTTAGTTCACCATTTGCTGTTCCGTTGAAGGAAGAAGAGGACTGAAAAATAAATAAATGAAATTGGACGTTTTAATCTTCTCAGTCGGCTCAGACGAGTCAGATGCATGAGTGGGGGGAAACTCTAAAAGGTCCGAATCACGAGTCAGATGTGATAAAAATTACTTAATATCCAACTCAGCGTGAAAACAAGCCGTCCGTACGAGTCAGATATAGATCAGCAAGAAAACAAGCCGTCTATAAGGGCAATTCCTATGGCAATGTAGAAAACAAAATATTTGTTGAGCCAGGTGGATGGGAAAACGTGATTTTACACTATGGGAAAAGAAGTGGGTGGTTGATCATCAAGTGCCAAGACTGAGAACACCCGTCCGCGTGTAAAGATTAAACTCGGCGTGTGATTCACAATCACGGGAGCGAGAAGCAAAAACGCCAACGGTCAAATATCCAACGTCACTTTTTCCAACTGTTATAATTTTCAAAACCTATAAATTCCTTCATCTGAATTCATTTTCACTCATACCACTACAATTTCTTCTTCTAAAATTCTTCCTAAACAAAATTTTCTTCTTCTTAAACAAACTCTTCTAAACCAAAATTTTCTTGATACAAAATGAGCAACTTGATAAGAAAAATGGTCAATAGTATAAGGCACAAAAGAGATCGGAGAAATGAATCGGTACCGCTGCCTGCCACAAATGGAGATTATACTCAAAATCGAGAAGCAGAGTTTGCTTCGCCGAGTGTCGTTGCTGCTCCATCATTAGTCCAAGGTCATGTGTCGGGCATCAAGAGTGGTCTGAGAGTTTTTATAGAATGAGAGGTGGATTTTCAGACTTAAAGGTTGTTTATGAAGGTCTACCCCCTGCAGTCTAGGCTTAGGATTGACAGATATCTCTGGCTTGCGCTTTATAGTGTGAAGCCTAGAAAATACAACAACAAAATTGCGAAAGTATTGGTTGAAAGGTCGACGACGCACACGTTCCATTTTATGGATTTTGAAATTGGTAAGTTTGTTTAACTTAACTTAAATTTTATTTTTCAAATAATTATTAAATAATCAAAAAAATTAATATAGTTGATATTATTCTTGTAATAGAAATTGCGCCCCTTGATTTGTATTTCATTTGTGGAATCCGAAGTGGAGTGGGAGATCATATACATACAACCAAAACGAATGGATTTCAAATAATAAATGGAAGGCGCTTCTTCCCTCGTTTATGGAAGCACGTATACGTGAAGATCATAAAGATTTGAAAGGAGGTGGGCTATTATGTTCAGCGTTGAAGTATTTACTTAACCAAAATAGAAACTCAACAAATGTAGATGACTATCCTTAACTCGAAGGGGTGTTTATCTTATGGTTACTGGGTCAGACGTTCTTTCCAAAATCAACTACTATTTCTCATATTGGTTTGCTTGAAGCGTTAGAAGATCTTGAAAAAGCACCAGATTATGACTGGGGATCTGCAATTTTAGCAGAAATGTACTTTGGTCTGGATCAATCGTCCATTGGTATACATCCAAATTATGATTTTTAAATTTAAATAATTTTTATGAACAAATGTAGATTAAGTCAATACTAAATTATGGAGTAATTTGCAGTATTTGTGGTATACCTACTTCCGTGTTGGTAAACCAATTCTTAAAGACAATACCCATAGATTTTCAATCATGGACATGAACCTCACGACCAACTGGGCGAAGGACATTGGCAGCGATGGCTTGGTTTCTTGTTTTGTTCGGAGGTTTCAACAGATGACTAGGAGCCACGGGAATGTTGTTGTTCACCCTTACATTAATTTTCCTGAGTATCGTGGTAATGATGTACAACGTATTCTTGATTATTATCTCCGTAGAGTTATTTTTTACACTCCAGAAATGGATATAGGGGTTTGGTACCTGGAAGAAAGACTAACATACCATTTACGTGGTATTTATGCAATTACAATTAACCCGCCAGCACAGAGGCAAACCTCTGCATCAGATTTTATCGGTTGAGATTATTGTTGTGGGAGAGGTGTGAACTAAACACACAAAGGGATATTGATGAAGCGCAGTATGTAATTGGGAGATACAACATGCACATTTATTGGTTTGATTTCCATGGGTTATCACGCCTGGCTCATGATGCAAATATCGTTCCTAGCCGGCCGCCTCCGGAAGAGCATTACATCAACTTTTGTTATTGGTTCATCATTATTCTCAACAGTTGAATGATTAACCGTATATCAGTAATACTATTATCCATACATAGCTAGCTTAATTAGCTGAAGATGATGTGATGATGTGTTATCGAGTGATCTTAAAGCAATATTAATTCGTAGCTAGCATTTACCTTAGTTTGTCTCTTTAATCAAGCATATGACTTCACAAAACAACTCCGATATAGCCCGAGTAAGTAAATGTGACAAGTCTCCCGATGTGTCGGATTTATCACAATACGAAATAAGCTCGGATTTAAGCTCCTCAACGCAATTGAGGCATTGCACTGCAGCGCTGACAAAGCATGTATTACCCAGATTATACATTCCATCCCCCTAATCAAAATAAAATTCAGAAAAAATGATAAAGCATGGCGTAACAATATCAAACTAGATAAGTAAAGATCAAAACAACAATGTTTTAATCTCTATGTAGACATCACATGAAGAAACCAGTAGCAAACTAAACCCTCAAAGACAATGGACAAAAAAAAAAAAAAACGTCAAAATAGAACCAAAAATGAAATCCCACAGAGACAGAGAGGCAAGTGCATTTCACTCACCACAGCCATCTTTGGTTCTGCATCCGTAGGGTCTGGAAAAATTTTCTCTATAGTTTTCTCTCTCGCCCTCGTGAGCATTCTTGTTCCCTGGCAACAAGCAGGGAGAACCACTTTTAAGCAAAAATCTAAATATAATTTTCTTCTAAGGAAAAAGCGGAGTACATCAAAAGGGAGAATCCCACAGATGCACAGAGCAAGTGATCTTTGATTGTGTATCCTTACTGTCTGGAACAATCTTCTCCATCGCTCTCGCTCTCACCCTCGTCAGCATTGTTGTTCCCTGGCAACAAGCAGGGATGAACACTTTTGAACAAAAATCCAAACATAATTTTCTTCTATGCAAAACATCAAGCAGATAGAATTATAATAACCTCATCTGTTTTTTTCATCTTGGACTGAGGGATCGATTTGTACCAGCATTTGTGTCGTCGTAATTTCCTTTGAAATAATAAAAAAAAAATATCTTAATGCTGTATTTGTTATCTCAATTACTGGCTTGAAATTCCAGTGTCTATTGAGATAAATATCCTTAATTTACATTAAGAACATCAACTTCTAGCTTTTGTACTAGACTTGAACCAAGAAAGAAAAAAATTCATATGAATCATATCCGGCTTTCGTCTTTCAAAAATGGCTGATAGATAGAGTTAGAAACTTTATCATTACCATCAGTCAAAAATGATGGAAAGCGTAAATGAAAAGAACGATAAAATGTTCTTCCCCGTAGCCCGTCTTAGAAGATAGCAAGTGTTCTCGTTGTTATTACGTTATTAATTAATTAGCTGTCTATCTTGCAAATGGATCATTACCTGATCTCACATATCAAAATTAACATGGAAAATCACAAAACAGGGTAGGTGCAACAGACAAACAAATCTTTGTTATGGGTAGAAATATTGGTTTTGGGTTTTGAATCTCATACAATTATTTTGTATATATAGTGCACAATTACATAGAATGAGAGAGATCCTAATACTATAATTACATCAAGAGAATTAAATTTATTCCTATAAATAAAACAAAGAAATTAAAACTAATTACATCAATATTATTATTTGCATGCATATTAATCTTGTTAATTACATCAGTATTATTCTTTGCATGCATATTAATCTTGTTTCCATATTCTTCATTGCATGTATTCAATCACATATTCTTCTTTGTATGTGTTAATCTTCTTTCCAAGTTTATCAAGGGACGGATAAACTTAATACCCCTTTCAAGTGGGAGCGGTAGATCCTGAACGAACGCCCAACTTGCCTACTAGACGACCAAATTGCGGAGCTCCCAAAGGCTTAGTGAAAACATCAGCCAGTTGATCAGACGACGGAAGATGTTTTGGTAGAATCAATCCACTTATTAACTTTTCACGAACAAAATAGCAATCAATCTCGATGTGTTTAGTACGCTCGTGAAATACCGGATTTTGAGCAATATGAATTGCTGCTTGACTATCACAAGAAACAGTGATAGGAAGAGGACAAGAAATGTGCATGTCTTTGAAGAGATAAACTAACCATTGAAGCTCAGCGGTTAGATTTTCCAAAGCACGATATTCAACTTCAGCTGATGAACGAGCCACAGTAGGTTGTTTCTTTGATTTCCAAGAAATTGGACTATTACCTAAGGTAACAAAATATCCAGTGGTAGAACGACGAGTAATTGGGCAGCCTTCCCAATCAGAGTCTGTGTAACCGTGAAGGGATGGAGAACTGGATGAGGACAGAAATATGCCATGTCCAATAGTTCCTTTGAGATAGCGTAGAATACGTTGAGCAGCATCCATGTGAGCTGATCTTGGATTCTGCAAAAACTGACTCAGATAATTGACTGAGTAAGTGATGTCAGGATGAGTGACAGTAAGATATAATAGATGACCAATGAGACGGCGAAAAGAGCTTGGATCAGTTAATTCCACACCGTCAGTAGGAAGTAACTTGAGATGTGTATCCATTGGAAAAGCTGAAACACGGGCCCTTGTAAGGCCAGAATCCTTAAGAATATCAAGAACATATTTACGTTGACATAGAAAAATACCTTTTGAGGATCTGGATACTTCAATGCCCAAGAAATATTGTAAATGACCAAGATCTTTGATTGAAAAATGAGATGCAAGGCGCGACTTGAGAGAATTAATGAATTCATTATCAGTGCCAGTGATAATGATATCATCAACATAGACAAGAACAAAAATTTAGGTTGTTCCCTTATGATATGTGAAAAGAGAATTATCACATAATGATTTTTGAAAACCTTCAGATAGTAAAACCGAACAAAGTTTGGCAAATCATTGACGAGAGGCTTGTTTAAGGTCATAGATAGACTTTTTGAGTTTAAAAACCTGAGACTCACCTTTGCGTGCTAAACCAGGGGGTATCTTCATATAAATTTCTTCATCTAGGTCCCCTTGAAGAAACAAATTGTTGACATCTAATTGATGAAGAGACCACCCTTTGATAGCTGCAATAGATAGTAATACACGGACAGTGACCAGTTTATCCACTGGTGCAAACGTATCGTAGTAATCTATACCTTCTTGTTGAGTATAACCTTTGGCTACAAGACGAGCCTTATATCGCTCAATAGTGCCATCAGCAGTGAATTTTATTTTGAAAACCCATTTACAGCTAATGGTTGTGTTTACCAGGTGGTAAGTCAACAAGTATCCAAGTATTATTAGCTTGTAAAGCCATGATTTCTTTAGCCATGGCAGCACGCCATTTAGGACACTTGTTTGCTTGAGAAAATGATTTTGGTTCTGCAGTAAGGATTACAGAAGCTAGAAATGCTTGATGAGATGGAGTGAATTTGTCAAAAGACAAATAATTTGTCATAGGATAAAACGAGGTTGATTTGCTCATAAAAGCGGAACAATGATAATCTTTTAAGTATGGTGGTGGATTATGAACCCGAGATAGACGAGTATGTTTTTCAGGTACTGCAGATTCTGGCTAAGGAACAACCGAATTAGGTTGTGTCATGTCAGATGGAGAGCTATGCGCGGTGGCAGAAGACTGTCTTGGAGATGCTACATTCGATGGCTGCACTGAAGAATGATGAGTATCCGAAGATGTATATGTAGATGAGGGATTTTTTGAACCACATTGAATAACAGATTGCTGGGCAGTGGAAATATCTGACTGCCTGGAAGGAAGTGATTTTTCAGGATGAGGCAGTGAACAAGAATTATGAGACTGAGTAGGGGTGGAAGTTTCAAAGTGTTGCTGTGTGGAAGATAGAGGAGTGATTATTGAGTCATAGTGCATATACTCGGATTGCTGTTCTGACACAAGAATAGACAAAGATTGAGAAGTAGATAAATCATTAAAGGGAAAGATAGTTTCATGAAAGACTACATCACGGTATACATAAGTATATTTTGATTCAAGATCATAAATAGTGTAACCTTTCTGTCCATATAAAAAGCCAAGAAATATGCCAGGCTTGGCACGTTGATCAAACTTGTTAGCTATGCGAGTGTTTCTTCCAAAACAAAGACAGCCAAAAACACGAAGTGAAGAATAATCTGGAGGTGAATGCAAGAGCATTTCATGTGGAGATTTATGTGATAATACTGGTGTTGGCAGTTTATTGATAAGATATGTAGCAGCCAAAATACACTCACCCCAGAAACGTATGGGTAAGTTGTCTTGAAATCGTAATGCTCATGCTACATTAAGCAAATGGCGATGTTTTCTTTCAACAATTCCATTTTGTTGTGGAGTGTAGATACAACTGGTTTGATGTAGAATACCATTATGGTGAAACCAAGATTGGAGTTCATTAGATTTGAACTCAGAGCCATTGTCAGACCTAAAAATCTGAAGATGAGGAATAAGTAATGTGTTAATACCAGAGGAGATGCTGGTGATTTTCTTCCCAAATTGTTTGATAACAAAGGCAAAAAAATATTTGAGAAACTTTAAAGTTTCAGACTTTACTTTCATCAAAAACACCCAAGTACATCTAGAATAGTCATCGACAATTGTTAGAAAGTACTTGGCACCAGTTAGAGATGTAGTGGAGAAAGGTCCCCAAATGTCAGCATGTATTAATTGGAAAGGATGCTTAGAGAAAGAAACACTTTTATTAAATTTAAGGCGAGTTTGTTTTGCCCTGGGGCATACATCACACAAGTGTTTAAACGAAGAATGAATGTAAACAAATTTGCGAGCTAAAAAATTAAAACAATCCTTATTGGGATGGCCTAGATGACAGTGCCAAGTATCGAATGGCTTATTTGCATCTAGAGAAGAAACAGATGGTTGAAAACAAAAATGGTAAAGGCCAGAAATTCGCCTACTCCATCCAATCTCCATTCTCGTGTGAAGGTCCTGAAAGATACAAGACTGATGTGAGAATTTTATACAACAGTTTGCTGTGCTTGTAAGTTGACTTACAGAGATCAAGTTGAATTTAAAACTGGGAATATGAAAAACATTGAGTAATTGAATATTGGGAGATAAATTGACTGTCCCAATATGAGTCACAGAAATGTTTGAACCATCTGGTAATTGAACCGTGATTGGGTTCATAACTAACATATAAGAAGAAAAACAAGAAAGAGTAGAGCATATGTGATGAGTAGCTCCACTGTCTACAATCCAAACAACAGAAGAACAGGTTAGGGAAATACCTGCAAAGTTTGCAAATGGAGTGACGCTGTTATCTGCATTTTCTGGTTCAATCAAGGAGATGAGTCTTGCATATTGAGTAGCAGTTATACCCGGAGCAGCAGGTGTAGCCGGAACAGCAGCAGCAACATAAGATGGAGATGCAATATCTCGTGATCTTGGTGGATCCTTTGGGTATCCATTGAGCTTCCAGCAGGTAGTCTTAATGTGTCTATGCTTATTGCAGTGGTCACAAAATGATCTTGGCCTTTTGTTTGTACCATTGCCAGGACTAGGGTTGTTGCCGGGATTGAAATAAGACCTTGGATTTGGTCTAGCTGAATAAGAGTCACTGCGAGAGACATTGAGTGTTGCAGATTCAACATGAGTAATGGAGGATGAGTTTATACCTTGCTATGCTTCCTCCTTCCTTACAAGATTGTATAGATTTTATGCAGATGACATTGGCTTCATTAACAGACATTGACTGCGGAGAGAAGAAAAACGATCATGAAGACCCTGCAGGAATTTCATTGAACGATCTTGATTGTGGTGATCTACAAAATTCTTGCTTGCTCCACAGATGCAAGGGACAAGAGGCCTGAATGAATCCAGTTCATCCCAAAGAGACTTGAGCCGAGTGAAATACATTGCAACATTAAGATTTTCTTGTTTCAATGAAGAGATTGATTGTTTGAGAGCAAAAAGCTTAGGAGCATTGGTATGAGAGAATCGGTTTTTGATCTCTAACCACTGGTCTCTTGCAGATGGGAATGATTGAACACTTGAACGAATTTCTAGGTCAACTGAGTTGGCAACCCATCTACCAACTAAGTCATCTGCTCGAGTCCAATGGGAAAGATCAATCGGATCAGTGGGTTTCACAATGGATCCATCAATATAACCGAGTTTGGCTTTAGCACTTAAGGCCTTTTGGATTCCTCTTTCCCAGATGCAATAGTTATCACTGGTGAGAAGAGGGGTGAAGATGACAGTGGTAGGATTGTCAGCCGGATGAACGTAATAGGGGCTTGATGGGGATTGACCTGATTCTCTATTAGGTTGATTATTGTATGGAGGTGGAGGAAGTAGAGTTTCATCCTCAACAACCATTGTTGATGCAGTTGCAGAGAGTTTAGAAAAAAAATATCTAACCTAGTTCTGTATTACCATGTAGAAATATTGGTTTTGGGTTTTGAATCTCATACAACTGTAATGAGATCGATTTCATTATTTTGTATATGTATTGTACAATTACATAGAATGAGTGAGATCCTAATACTATAATTATATCAAGAGAATTAAATTTATTCCTATAAATAAAACAAAGAAATTAAAACTAATTACATCAATATTATTCTTTGCATGCATATTAATCTTGATAATTACATCAATATTATTCTTTGCATGCATATTAATCTTGTTTCCATATTCTTCATTGCATGTATTCAATCACATATTCTTCTTTGCATGTGTTAATCTTCTTTCCAAGTTTATCAAGGGACGGATAAACTTAATATTATGTCGAATAAAAAGCCAAAGGTTACATGAAAAAACACTACTGTAGAACCTGTATATAAGAATATCAATGGGGACATATAGAAGTATTCTTATATAGAAGTTCACTTGGAAAAGGTACAGGCTAATTTTCACACATTTGTGTAATAAAAACATGAAAATGACATTATGATAAACAAATATTTATTAGAAATGTTCAAATTATTCATAAGATTTCCATTTCTTTTACTACGCATGTAAAAACTATGTTTAGTTTGTCACAATTTATACAATCATCAATAGAAAACTATATATAGGAGGGAGATCCGTGGACACTCTTATATGCACAATATCATACATGATTTGTGCCATTTTCTCCACAAAACTCAAACGACAATAAATTTAAATCTAATATTTTGATGATGTGTTCCTATTATAAGACTCTACATTCCTACCAAAAATGAGCATGATCCAAGATACCAAACCTCACCATCTACCAACCTTAATTTCAACCGCTAACTTTTAATGGCTAATTTTGAAAGGGGGTAGATGGTGGCGTTATACGCCTCGAATTGTGCCATTTTTTGTAGGAATGTAGAGTTTTATAAGAGATACTTACCACCAAAATAATAGATTTAAATTAATTTTCATTTGAGTTTTGTAAACAAAGCGGCTCGAATCATGTATGATAGTATGCATATAAGAGTGTCACTATAATATCAAATTATTCTTATATAGAGGTAAAATGATTAAGATGGGATCAAAAAAAAAATACTTATTCTAATATAGAGTTTATTCTTATTTATAACTGACCTAAATTGGGACCAGAAAGTTTTATTCTATATGAAGGTTCAACGGTATGATTATTTACTACTAAACAGTAGCATACATCGCACTACACAAACGAGAACTTCATGTTATTATAAACTATCTTAGAGCTTCTCCAATGGTTACTGTGCTAAACAGAATTATTATGTGCAGTTTTTGATTATGACGACACACTGAATAATGTGGTTGAAGTTGATTTTACCAATTTTAGAAGATACAATGCGTCGCCACCGATTGATTTGTACAACATGTCAGGAAATGTCATAATCCCTCTCACTATTGCAGGCCACTTTTTCTTCATTTCCATTCAAAAAGTGGATATAAGGGTCCTAAGTGGTCCAGCTCCCAAGTCTCCCACCACCACCAAACCACGCCAGGAAGAAGAGCACGGAAAGGAGAATGAGAATCACGCTGCCGTAAAGGCAGCGTCATCTTTCATCACAGCATTTTCCATTTTCCTATCAGTGATTGTTGGGTATGGGTTTGTCCTTATTTTAATTTACCACATACGCATGGGCGATCCAATTCCCCAAATCACTATCTTTGGCTACACATTTAACATATATGGTCAGAATCAGAATAAGACTGGTTAGTGTGTTTAGTTTAATATTGCAGTGCTAATGTTGGTTACTGTTTAATGTTTGTATTTCATGGCTAATGTTAGTTCACATTGGTCAATCATTGATGATCCTATTGTGGGTTTGGATGCTAACTGTGCATTCAGGATAAAGTTATAAGCAGACTTAACAGTAAAAAGTCCATTATTAGATAGCTCCCATCTTAGCTTGTCATGGGAATTCTAATATGAGAGATTTAATTTACAGTGTTGTCATCAAATAAAGCATGCAATGTATCAAAATTCCAGGTTTTCAAATCATGATCAATAAGTTGACTCACAGTTGTAATACCATAGGAGTAGAATTGGTTAGATGGTGGCTTGTGCATATTTGGAATCCAAGTGTCTTTCCATCACCGATTTCCCAAATATAATGTTTTTTTATAATGTGCAAACCTTTACATATGCCTTTCCAGATCCATGATCCTTGTCTATTAACACTATCAATCAAAGGGTTAACACCAGAAAAATACTTTTCTTTCAAAATAACAGCCCAAGGCTCCTCAGGACTCCAAGCAAGCTTGGCAAGAAGAGCTAGATTCAACAGATCAGTTTTCCTAATATTGATCCCACCAAGATCTTTAGGGAGAGTAATATCTCTCCAACCTTTTGGATAGTACCCCTTTTCATTATCCTTTTTCCCCCACCAAAAGTTCATTTGGATATTATTCATTTTATCGGTGAGTTCCTTAGGCATTGGGAGAACAACTAAGTGGTGACTTGCTAGACTGGCTAACACACATTGGTTCATGAAAGTTTTTCCTGGAGCTGATAAGAAAATGGGTTGCCAATTGTCTAGTATACCTCAAAATCTATCTAGTAGATGAACGAAAGAGTCATACTTCCTTTTTCGAAGAAGAAGAAGAACTCATTTCTCATTCAAAGACATTCTCTTGATTCTAAGGATGTTTGCTAGATCATTTTTGACTGAGTTAGGAACTTTACTACTAAAATATCGAGCATATTTTTCGAAGTTAACAGCCTAACCTGAGAATTTGCTGAACTGGTCAATCAAAGACGATATAATTCTAGCATCCTTATTCCTGGCTTTAATGAAAATGAGACAATCATCAACAAAAAATAAGTGAGATATTGAGGGGCACTTTTTATTTGCTTTAAACCTATGAATAAGATTGTTTTGCTCAGCTAGGATTAAACTTCTAGAGAAACACTGCATGCATAGAATAAACAAGTAGGGTGACAGGAGGTCACCCTGTCTTAAACCCCTTTAAGGGAGATAAACACTACCTGGGGATCCATTGAGCAATATAGAAGTTGAAACTGTTGTGATGCATTGTTCCATCATACTACACCAAGTATTAGAAAAACTCAATTTCTTGAGATTATCAATAAGAAAGTAACCTGTTATAAGGGTTGAAGGTTTTATTAGACGGGATGATATAATAGGACAAAAAGGGTCATTACCAAGGTAATTTCAAGTGCCCCTTATAAAAAAAAATTGATAATGACTAATTAACCCATACATAGTTTAGTGTTGATAATCTAGTTTCGTGTTTTATTCTAAAACAAAATCAGATTTTAGAGTTTAAAAAAAAATGTAGAGAAGAAAAAAAAGAAAAACTTTTGTGATATTTGTGAAACCCTAGATTTTGATTCACTCAACCAAAATGAGTGATTCCAGTTGCAAATTTGAGATGGGTGAATCTCTATATGATAGAAAAAACGAATACTACGTACCTCTTGATGGAGATCCGGATATGGAGTATTTGTTAGATGGTAGAGATGTTTAAACCCAAAGTGAAAGTCAATCTCAATCAATTGAAGAAATTAACCAACAAAGTGAAGAACCAGTGCCTGAAAATAATCATGTATACTTCTAAATTAGTTCCAGTTAACTTTTTGTTTCTCAAAATTATCTAAAGTATGAACAAAAAATCAAAACTTTTACATTTTCATAGCTAATTACGGTTGGAATTTTGCACGTAACCAACCTTAAATATAAGTTACGGTTCGTAAAAGATGAACTACCAACCATAACTGGTTAAATTTGGGGAAAACCCAATCATAAAACCAGTTACGGTTGGTAACCAAATACTCGATACGAACTGTAACACACTAAAGGTTTGTAAGTTGAGGATCGAGACCAACCGTAACTAAACTACGGTTGGTATATCAACTAAAATGTTGAACCGTAAACATTATTTGAAACTTAAGTTAAGACACAAGAATATTTACGGTTGATAATGTTGATACAAATACATACTGTAACTAAATTACGATTCGTAATTGTGTTGTCGATATCAACCGTAAGTGAAGTTACGGTTGCAAAAAAAAAAAACATAACTGAACAAAAATCTCAGATCTAAGAAAATACAGTTGGTAATTGAACTATTACAAACCGTAACAACATCAAAATCCCCAGTTACGGTTCGTAATTGAGTTAAAAGCAACCGTAACTCACATTAACCCAGAATTTTGAATTTCAATTTTCATCTAAAACCCTAATTTTTGATACAAATCTAACTTAAATCAAACAAAATAAACTAAACCCTAACTGAGGATTTCAATGATAAAAAAAAAATCTGTAAGAATTACCTTCTTGTAAAGTAAGACGATGAATTTTTCAGTTTTAATGGAGGTTACGGTTGATGAAGAAGAAGAGAAGATGAAGAAGACTGATTTAGTTTTCTCTCTTCTGATTCATTAGGTTTAAAAATAGTGGAGGACAATTTAGTCTTTTTAATTAAAAAAGAAGGGTAAATTAGTCCATTTAAAGCTAAAAGGGTAATATTGTCAATTTACAGTACCAATAGGATATACCTAAACAACCTAGAGGGACATTATTATCAGGGTTCAGCCCCTCTAATAAAACCTTCATCCCCTATAACAGGTTACATAAGAAAACACCACTCTACTCTATCAAAAGCTTTTGACATATCCAATCTAATTGCTGCACAGCCATCAATATCTTTAGTTTTTTCCATAGAATGAACTAACTCATGTGCAATGATGATATTATCATGTATTGATCTAGCAGACAAGAAAGCAGTTTGAGCTGGAGAGATAATCTTATGAAGCACACATTTAATCCTAGAAGGCAATAATTTAGAGATAATTTTGTAGGACACATTACAAAGGCTTATAGGTCTAAAATCTACAACACTTTTAGGGCAAGCATTCTTGGGGATAAGAGTGGTGAAATTATGGTTTAACTGTTTTAACAGGTGGTGAGAGTGGAAAAAAGCTTGGACCATCTTAACACATCATTTCCTACAGTATCCCACATTAATTGGTAGAAGCCAGGTGGGAAACCATCTTGGCCAGGAGATGTCCAAGGTTTCATTTAAAAAACAATCATTTTAACCTCTTCGGCACTAGGAATAGCAATCAACATGTTGTTATCAGCATCATCAATTTTGGCCTGTATGTTACAAAGATAGTTAATAGAACTAGGAGGATTAGAAGTCCTACTCATGCTGCTAAAATGTCTCAGAAGTTCATTCTCTATGTCTTTCCTATCATCTAACCAAACCCCTATACTAGATTGTAAAGAATCAATTTGGGTTCTTTTCCTTCTGAATTTTGCTTTTTGGTGAACATATGTTGTGTTTCTATCATCTAGGAGAAGAGAATCATGCTTACCTTTCTGTCTCCAAAAATCAGCTTCAATGTCATACCAGTACTTGAGTTTTTGAGTTAACTCCTCCACCCTGTTTGCATTATGAGATATTCTATTACTAGTGATAGCAGACAACTGAGATTCAAGGTTAGCAATCTGAGTATTTATATTACCAAAGTGATGGTAGTTCTAGTGACTAAGGCTAACTTTAGTATTTTTGAGACAGTGAACAAATTGATAAGAAATAAAACCATTAGTATGACTTTTCCATTCAGAATTAATCAGATAAGAACAACTAGCATCTCTGAGCCAAGACTTATTAACTCTAAAAGGTTTTTTTTAGTATTGTTCTCCTTTTTGCTAGTTAGCAGCATAATGGGACAATGATCACTCCCAACTACAGTCATATGATAAAGAACAACATTAGGGTAGTTATCATTCCAGTCAAGGGAGGTAAGAGCTTTATCTAGTATCTTTAGAATCAAATCAGTTTCATTCCTTCTATTAGTCCAGGTAAAGGGATTTCCTATATATGGCATACTAAACAGATTATTATTCTGCAGAAGCTGCTTGTTTGCATCTAAGTCATTTTGGCCTGGAAAGTTGGAATTATACCTCCCTCCTTTTCAAACCTATCCAGAAAGAAGTTCATGTCCCCTATGACTATCCAAGGATTCTTATGCACATTTCTAAGATTATTAAGATGACTCCATTGAGAATCTTTATCCTGATCGTTAAGAGCACCATAAAGAAAAGTAAAGCATGGAGCTGTTATTTTGACTATCCAATTTAACAAGGTAATTAATCATGTTCATGTGCTTATCAATAATTCGAACACAGGTAAGTGGAATTTTAGTTTACCCTCGGCAATTTTTTGGGAATAGTATTATTTAAACAAAAAAATATTCTTCCTCAGCAATTGAATATCGTCTGAATTTGATGTACCACATTTGATTCGAGTTATCACATCTGATTGTTAAATAGTAAGATTATGGATGACTGTCGAATCTAATCGGATATATACCTCAAATAAATCTAAGTTAGATCTCGAATTAGACAACAAAAAATTACAATCTGACGCCAGAGCGGAGTCAAAAAAAAGTTAATATCTGATGTAAATGTGAGTCTGATCAGTGAAGTTTTTGCTCGTCTCTATAAGGCCTGTTTATTTAGTAGGTCCAGATAAATACGGCCCGTTTAGCAAATGGTCTTACCAAATTTAGCCATCTTGATAACCCAACTTGCCCCTAGTTTCCTTTCCTTTTTTAGACGCAATTAACAAAATAATAATCCCTTATAAGGAAAAACTATCGGACATAATAATATCGCCAACCGGTAAGGCTCTTGGAAACAACTTAGCCTTAGGTTTGAGCCCTACCTTGACACCAAACATCTCGTCCCTGGGGCACCCACATATGAGACTAACCACACCGGCCTCCACACTTGGATGCTACCTCAAGATGGCTCAGGGTGCCTTACTCCAGTTAATCGGGTAACACCAATCTTACCGATTGGTTTTTATTTTTCCTCCTAAATTTTGGGACAAGCTTTATATTGTTGCATTATAATTGATAAAGTTTAATATAATATACATATAATTCAGTTCTTGAAAGTGGTACTTTCTTCATGCTTAGAACCTGCAATTCTCCCATTCACTGATTGAAAGCATTCATAAACGCCTACTGTTTCAACATGAATGCCAAATAGATTAGAGAAGATTTCATTTATTTGACAGTAGATAAATCATGTGTACCTAATTGTCTAATAAGACTACACTTTACAAGGCGTAATACAGAAATTTGTCTTTATCCAGTTCAAATATGATTGAGAATTAACTGCCCGACTTCTACGAAAGGTTTGGGTACTTAAATGTCTGCCTAATGTGAGTGGAGGTTCTAAGGTCGAGAGCTTACATACCTTATAATAGTGGAGTTTATTGCTTGTATTTCATTGTTGTTTTGCAGAACCCGATCGTAGGGAATTGCTTTGCGTATTCCTCAACGTCATGACAGAGCTGTTTAATTTCAGACTGAATGCTAGCACTGTTTTCAACTGCGGCCATAAAGTCCTTCAATTTTGCACCTACAGATGTCACATATTATTAGAAATGCGAACCAAGTATAATTAACACATATTTGGGCCGACCGAGCGAAGATAGAGAGAGGACCTTTATATGACCATTTTTTTGTAAATAGTAAATGATCAATTGACACAAAAAGATTGGATTTCTTTTTGGTAGTGCGCATTTAAAAAACCAAAAATGCCACTCCCTTTTAGTCCAATTATTATAACTCCTTATGTATCTTATTTTTTAGGGGCATAATTGGAAAACAATCTTTAATATAACACATCTAAAAATCCGTGCCTTACAATTTTACAAATTTTATCTCGTTTGAAAGGTTATAAAAAAATCTACGCAACGAGTACAAACAACAATATCAAATTTAGAGCTTTTACGAAATATTCGGAGGTATTTCTCATTTTAGGCACAATTTTAGAAAATTAAATGTATATCCGCAAACCACCACAAAGGATACATAATACATTATTTAGCCATATTTTGGTTTATGCATCAACTAATTTTCAGTTGCAACTAATAAAACAATGTACACCCTCCGTTTATGCATCAACTAATTTTTAATTGCAACTAATAAAACGATGTACACCCTCCGTTTATACATCTAACTAATTTTTTTGTTGCAACTAATAAAACGATGTACTCCATCCGTTTCAAAAAGAGTGATAGTTTCGCTCCGTTTCAGGAAAAGTGATACATTTGTTCCATTCTGAAACGGGGCGAAAGTATCACTTTTCCTGAAACGGCGTGAAAGTATCACTTTTTTTGGAACGGGGAAAAAGTATCACTTTTTTCTGAAACGGAGCGAAAGTATCACTTTTTCTGAAACGGAGCAAAAGTATCACTTTTTCTGAAACGGAACGAAAGTATCATTTTTTTCTGAAACGGAACGAAAGTATCACTTTTTCTGAAACAAGGCGAAAGTATCATTTTTTCTGAAACGGGGCGAAAATATCACTTTTTCTGAAACGGAGCGAAAGTATCATTTTTTCTGAAACGGGGCGAAAATATCACTTTTTCTGAAACGGAGCGAAAGTATCATTTTTTCTGAAACGGAACGAAAATATCACTTTTTCTGAAACAAGGAGAAAGTATCACTTTTTCTAAAACGGAGCGAAAGTAATCGCCAACAAACCCCATCTTCAGATTCTTCGGTCGGCCCTCCCACCGTGGCAACGGTTGTACTAGTATGGAAGCACACATCGAAGGCAATGGGACTATTAGTGACCAGGCCCAACATGTCCATCAGCGTGTGCCTTCATCAACACATACAGAGCCCCCCCTACAATCTTCATTCAGCATACGGAATTGTTTTTACCAATTACTCAAACAAGGAGTGCCGACAAACAAATTTTTGTTATACCGAATAAAAAAGTTACATCGAATAAACAAGGAGGTTTGGCACTACGCTATACCAACAAAAACTCCATGTTATTTTCACCGATCTGTCCAGATTCATGCATGAAATTAGTTAAATATTCACTGCATGCATATAAAACTCATTTCTATAGTAAGAACAAAACCACCACGTTTTTTTTTGTTTTGCTTTTTCATTAAACAGCCAAGGAAAGTTATATACAGTAATGTCACGTCCATTTACAAGAGCTTCTTTAATATAAACTTTGAGGCTGTTACGAAGGGTGTTAGAAGAACCAAAAAAAACTCTTTTTACATCTTTCCCATTTAGCTAGTTTATCAACTTCCTTAAAGCGGATTTCTATTTACATCCATTATCTTACTATTTACATAGCCCAGAAGAACCTTCACTTCTTTCAAAATATTTATCGTTCTCCATTCACAGATAGAAGGTTTGTTGTTCAAAAAATTCGCCACATTTTTACTATCAGTTTGCACTTGAACTTCATGCAGATTTAGATCTTTCGTCCACTCCAATGCTCTCTTTACTGTGAGAGCTTCTCAACTAAATATTTGATCCGCCATGCATGTGTAATTTGAAACTGAAAAATGAGAGGAGCATTTTCTTTTCCCTGTTCAAAGTTACAGATGTGCTTATAATAAATTCAGTACTCAGTCTCTCCATGTAATTTGATTCCCACTTGAGTGTTCATTTAAAAATCGAAACAAGTCCAAGAAATCAAAAAAACTGCAAGTTGTATATTTTTCTTTTGTTTGATTCTCAATCAAATATTTGATCCATACTATTTAAGTTGATCCGGCATGTGTACTCTGAAACTGAAAAATAAGATAACCATTTTTCTTCTTTCTTTTTGGTTTATAGTAAAGTCCAAGGCCACATGAGCATATTTTAGGTTATAATGATACATTTTTGGGTTGGTGCGTACATTGCTCGTGCAGTGATTTGAGTCACATGATAGATACTGGTTCATGTAATGTAATGGTGATTTTTTAGTCATCTGATAGTTTTTGGGTCAAGGTGGCAATTGCACATCGCTAAAACGAATACGATGATCAACCAAATTTTGGATAAGGCAATCAGTTTGAATCACAACGTAAATTTGAATCTAAGTTCCATGGCTCTTTTCATCGAAAGAGTAGTCCATTTGATCTCTGAGGTCTTTGTGTAAGCTTCATTTGTATACAACATAAGCAATCAAAAGTGCACAACGGTCTGTTTTTATTGTCTAGTCCTCACAAAACAGTGGAATCTGCACTCAACAGTCAACACTATGCTTGGATAGTTGGGTCGAGCTAGAGAAAGGACAAAACACTACAGGGGGTATGGACATCCCATTAAAGTTCTTAATTAATCTTCGGTGGTTCCAAGGCAAAGTCTTATGGGCTACGTTTGGCCGGTAGATCACCAAAAAAGTGTTCCAATTTAAAAAATAAATAAAGTGTTGTCTATTTGTTAACACTACTTCTCTCTTAGAATTTACTTGTACGTGAACTAGCAGCGAGATTATTGCGCTGAATGGTTCAGCGCTACAAAAATCACCTTTTCGCTGAATGGCTCAGTGCATTAAGATTTATTTTTTGATTTGACGGCTGAGATTGGTTACATTGAACCAAACAGCTGGGCGTTGACATGGACTGCTAATATACCTGCTAGATTAGCACTGCCATAGGACTTATGAGGTTATCCTAGCTGACATGGACTGTTAATCTAGTTGCTAGATTTAGCACACCATAGTATTTAGCTTTAACGAACCGTTGTTTGGAATAATGGGAAAACTGCCCACTCACTGTGGGTGGTCGCCGTAAATGAATGGTTTTGAGACCCATCCGCTGTGAGTAAACGGTTTTCCGTAGTTTAAAACCACGGTTCAGATAGGATTTTCGATCAATCTTTCCTCATGAGGCATTAGCTCTGCTCTGTTTTAATTGTTGTCTTATTCCCAACATAATTATCCACGTATAATAAATAAAGGTATATATGCGGGGCGTTAGGGTATTAAAGTATTGGATAAAACATCGAAGGTGCACCATTATAACAAAGTAGGAAATAACAATTAGTCCTAATAATAATATATTAGAGTTAGTTTGGTCCAGTTGACCTAGTCAACTTTCTGTTTGGTCCTTTTTTAAAATATATATTGTTGGTTGGTCCTACAAATTATTGTTTGGTTATAAGGTGGACAATACCCACGCGTGATGACCTCATGGATGATGTAATTGTCAAATAGTAGTGACAGAAATGCCCTTTTAATTGGGATCATATATATACTCATTATTAAGAGAAAAAAGAATCATTTTTAGGTTTATTTTCTCTCTCCACTTTTTTTCCATATCTATTTTTTTTCATCTATTTTCTTTCTGTTACTACTGTTGAAGATTAAAGATGAAGATTTATTTTTAAAGATCGATTTGATTTGATTATAGAGATTGATTTGGTTTTTTATTACAAAGATTTTCATTTTTAATTAAGGAGATTTTTCTTTGATTATAGAAATCGGAGATGAACTCGTGTTGAAGATGATGAACACGATGATGATGATGAAGATGATGACGAAGATGATGACGAAGACGTGATGACGAAGACGATGATGAAAAAATTCTTTTTCTTCCGTTTTTTCTAGGTTTTGACGATGATGAACGATGAAGACCTTTTGTGTTCTTCTTCTCTGCTACTGTTTCTGCTGTTGAAGATGACGAAGATTTGAAGATAGAACTTTGTTTTTAGATCTTTTTATTAGGTGCTCATTCTAAAGAATGAACTCTGTTTTTGTTGTGTGTTCATTTAAAGAATGAACTCCATTCTTAGATCTTTTTTATTTGGTGTTCATTCGAAAGAATGAACTCTGTTTTTTTTCCATAACAATGAAAGTTTTGTTGTGTGTTCATTTGAAAGAATGAACTCTATTTTCATATAGGTTTTATTAAGTGTTTATTTGAAAGAATGAACTCTGTTTTCATATAGGTTTTATTAGGTGTTCATTTGAAAGAATGAACTCCGTTTTTTGTTCATAATAACGGAAGTTTTGTTGGATGTTCATTTTAAAGAATGAACTCTGTTCTAGTTTGAATTTTGGTTTGTTCTGTTGTGTGTTCATTAGAAATAATGAACTCTGTTTTTTTGTCATAAATAGTGGAAGTTTTGTTGGGTGTTCACTTTAAAGAATGAACTCAGATCTACATAATCATGACCAACGCTTGATAGTTCATCAAAGAGAATGAACTCCTACGAGGAAGTTTAGAGTTCATCAGAGAGCATGAACTCAAATAATTATAAAAATAGAAGAGTACGAAAATCAAAGCTGAAACAGTACAGAGGGATATTTTTGTCCACTTAATATTTTTAAATAATTATGGACCAAACAGGAAACGGTTTTTCCCGTTAGACCAAATAGTCTTGGAACCACCTAAAAAAGGACCAACCGATTATTTCCCCTTTAACAAACTGGAATTAAATGATGTTAAATCCCATACAAACTCGAGAGTGGCACATGCATGTTGTATAAAAAAACAAGATCTTAAATAAGTTATTAACTAGTAGGATACTAGTATTATTTCACCTAAGTTTAGGTCTAAAAAGAGGAACACTAAATTCAGCAACATGAGAAATTAGTAAGCTTTCTTTCAAGAAAAACTAGAAAGCAGTAGGTAACGAAGATGGCGATAACTGGGAGAACGTCTCCTAGCTTTACTTGCTCTAATACCCTTCTGGTGATCACAATATGCTTGTCTGTCTACTAACACAGGTTAGAGCGATCCGTATTAACTAGTTTTTTGCTTTGCTTTAAGATTTCAAACATTTAGTACCTTAGTGTCTATTTCTAATGCACTCATACATATCTATATTGCAGAGATGGCATCATCACAAGCTGTTCCACAAGATTGGTGGAAAAATATTTGTACACCCGGTGATGCATACATTGAGAGAACCTGGAATACAGGTCTTAAGAAATGAGACCTTTGCACTGATTGGTGTAAAGGTCAATGTGAGAGTATGAAAACTTCGATTGCCACACACCAGTGCAGACCAGCAACTGACGGAGTTTGGGCATCTTGTCAATGCTGCTGCAAGAAACCCCATTCTTCTCCTCCTTCACCACAACTTCCTCCAGCTACTTCGACGCCAAAGCCTTTCACTGATAAGATTTGTACTTCTGACCAACTGTATCTTGAATTTCAACATACGGAAGGCACAAGTTGCGCTCTTCAACCTCTATGGGAGAGCAAATGTATGGAAAACGGCCGCTTTAATGAAGGGAATCAATGCCTAGGAAGCTGTAGATATGGGTATAAGTGGGTGGAACAGTGTTGTTGTGGTAAGGCGATAGCCTCTCCACCTCCTCCCTCACCACCACCTCCAACTCAATCTCCACCTCCACCAACACCTCCAACAAATATATGCAAAGCTGGAGAAACTTTTATACCAACCCACATAACGGATTGCGCCCTTGCACACGTGATTACTGTATTCGTAAATGTTCAGAAACTGGAGGTTTATTGGTAAGATCGGGTTGTGCTCCTTCCTTATTATTGTGCAGGTGTTGCTGCAAGAGCACTGCATCAACTTCTGTTCTCGGTTCATCATCCAAACACAGCAGCTTAATTAGCCGAAGTTGATGTATTATGGAGTGATCTTAATGCAATATTAAGTCGTAGCTAGCAATGTACCACTACAGTAACAAACAAGAACTCATCTGTACTGTTTCATGCATAAATTAGTGAAATATTCATTGCACGCATATCAGAACATGATTTTGATTCCCACGTAGAAGAAATAGTTAAATTATGTAGAAATTAACGTTTAGTCCCAAAGTTGTTGGGCTTTAGACATTCTAGTCCAACCCTTCCAGGCCTAGTACGGGTTAGTCCTAATTTACCAAATGATGAACGGGTTAGTCCAAATCTTGACGATTCACTCCAAATTGAATTATGTTGATGACTAAAATGACCCTCCTATATAATCTACTTTGCCTGTATCGATGCCTCGTCTCTCTCCTTCTTCCAGTCAATTTTCTCTTCCCACGATCTACTTTCTTATCCGCCGAAAAATTACTCACAGTCGTTTCGATCATCAAAACTAGGATTTTCTAATTGATTCAGTCTTTTCAAAGGTGATGAAGAGCAAATCATCATCATCATGTGAGGAAAAAAGAGTTGATGTGTTTAATTTTAACGAAGATGATGCACAAATTGGATTCTTTTTAAATCAAATATGAAGGAATTCCAAAATTCTTCTACGAATTCCGTGCAAAAGTAATCCAAGAAAGCTACAAATAAAGCTACCTTCCCAATAAGTATACAATTCTCAATTGTTGTAGTATTTGTGTTTTACCGATTAGTTGAATCACTAAATTTAGTTATGTGATTTCTATTAGTTTCTCTAAATTAGGGTTAGTTATTATTATATAAACTAATTCAATTTTGTGTGAGAAAGTTCTTAGTATATCTGTAGATGATTTTTTTCTTTGGTTCTGTAGATTTTCAATAGGCATGTGCAATATTAAATTCTATTTTTTTTGTATTTATTAGAATGGAGAAGAAGAAAGTTGGGGTACCAGCGGAAAATGCGACTCAAAAACAATTAGTATAAGTGGGAACCGATTCAAGGTCAGTTCTAAACAATTTAACTGTGTTTTAAATGAATTGGAAAATTATTATGATATCTAGGTCACATGAAATATTGTGATTTAATCAAATAAGGGATATGTGATTTTTTGTTGCGGCTCCACATTTAACTAGTTTTGGTTTAAAGCTTTTTGTTTTGGCTACTGAACCGTTGATAGGGTCATTATTATTGTCAATCTTGAAGAAACGGAGTAAAATGAATGAGGTTGGTGTTATTATTATTTTCTATGTATAATGCTTCTATACCATATGAGTGTTAATTGAAACTATTTATTGATTCCTTCTAATTTGCTGGTGTTAAGAAATGTATTTAACCAAGTCAACTTGATGATTGGATCATTAAAAAGATAGTAATAATGGTAGGATCGATCTTTTATAACGGGGTGATTCTAAAACAATTACACTTACAACTGTATATTGTATTAATTATGAGAAAGATTCCATTTGACTCCCATTAGTTAGTTTAGATTATCTTGAAATACAATTTTGAAACTATCTGAGTAGTTAAACTTCAGTATTGCATAGCTCAAATAGTACAGCAAGCGGAACAAAAGTAATTCAAATGTGTGTGTAATTGTACACATGTTAATTTTAATTATGTACACATGTGAATTTTTAGTGTGTACATAGTTGTACACCTGTTTATTGGTAATGTGTACATAGCTGTACACACTAATAACTTTTGATTTTTTTGCTCTTTTAGAGATATTTGTCTATGTTCATTATATTTTGATTTTATATACTTAGTTTAGCCATTAGTTATGCTTTCTAGTTTAGCCATTAGTTATGCTTGAAGTTTTGAAAGTGCTGGTACTGTCTCTTAGATTAGTAAGAGGAATGCTTGTTGGCGTTCAAATGTTGACTTATAAAATTATTAGAATAGTATTTTCCTTTCTACCTCATCCCTTGGTGTTAAAAATATTTCCGTTCCTTTTAACTTCAGTATTTCCATTCTACCTCGTCAATTTACGAGTTTGCAGAGCTGCTGCAAAATGTAATAAATACCTACTCTAGACTTAAGTCTTGAATTTGCCGAATCTTTTAGAAAATTAGTGTGAATTTCGAGACTATTAAAATAGAGAAGTGTTCACTGTTAAAGAAGCTACCATTTGATACCAATCAGGTAGTGGGGTACAGTAATTCAAACTAATTAGTAAAATTGCTTCATTTATATAAAGAGATTAGACACAAGCTGAAATGACCCAGTGTAGAAGACTAGATGTGATGTGAGTATCGAGGGGACTAGTGATATTCAGCAATTTCAAAACTACATTTAGATCGCAACTAATGAAGGGGTGGCCATGCACGTACAGAATTACAAATATAATACTTGTAGCAATTGTGATAACAGTAGTGATGGCATTATTCGGCTGCTACGGTTACTAATAGTGAACACTGCAATCTACAGTATCTAATTATGGTGTACATATTTATACACACGTTGATATTATGGTGTACATAGTTGTACATATGTAGCAATTGTGATAACAGTAGTGATGGAATTATTAATGTGTACATATTTATACACACGTTGTTATTATGGTGTACATAGTTGTACACATGTTATTGTTTTTGAAGTTGGGCATATCTTTGCAATCTAGTTATTTTTTGTTTATATGTTTTTCTTCAAAGCAACTAATTGACGTCTAATTTTTTATTTTTCAGGTTGAAGATCATGAGGATCATATCTAAGAGACGCATAGAAGCTGAAGAAAATTTCAACAATAGACTCACTTCCACTTTTAACTTTTGTTCCATATCTATAAAAAAATAAATTATGGATGTCTTTTCAGGACTTTTGTTCCATGTCAATAACATATTTTTTTTATGGATAACTTTTTAGGAGATTTTTTGGCATCATTAGCATAGGTTTTTTGGCATCATTAACAAAAAAAATTCAGGAGATCTTTTAAGTAGTTGAAGCTACGTAGAGAGTCACCGGTAGTATAAAAGCTATATTGAATGGTTGGTGTGCAAAATCTATTTTATGCTCACTACTATTTTTTCCGTTACCCTTGATCATCTACTTTATTTGTCTTTTGTTTTCTTTCATCCCATCTTGGCTGTCATGATTTCTTATATTTTTTTCCAATAGGTAACAATATCGACACTAGCAAAACAAGTTGCATCTCACAATAGTAAAGTTGGCAAGGTAAATTCTTCACATGTAGCCTCTCTAACCATTTACTTATTTCCTTGTAAAATCTGTGAAGATAATCTGGTAGGATTCTTATGTGCGTTGCTTTTATTCTCCCGATTGTACGAGGTGTAGTTATTTGTGCACCAGTTGTACGTAGTGTAATTTTTACTACACCAGTTGTAGGCAATGTATTTTTAGTACACCAGTTTTCGAAACAGTTAAACTTTTTGTAACAGTCTTAGTTGTAGCCTTTTTGCTTTAGGTTTTATTGAAACCGTAATGGGTTAATTAAGTTTTCTCCAGAGTGTCCTTTTAATATTGAATACTTAATGTGTACATAATTGTACACATGTTGATTCCTAATGTGTACATAGTTGTACACCTTGTTGATCGTTAATGTGCACATTAACATACACCTGTTGATTATTTAATGAGTGGTTTTTTAACAAACATGTATTTTTGGGGTTAGTATGCACAGATTCATAGTTAGATGCAAGCCATGTTTGGGCCACTTTTACTGTACTCCATGTTATGCTTTTGATGCTTAACTTTGTGGAGGTCTTCTTTCTAAACAGAATGATTGATGTTGGACGACCGTTAATTCATCAGCTCTAGCGTTCTCATCTTTAGTTTCCACCCCGGCCGGCTAGCATCAAGGAGAAGTTTGAAGAAACTAATAGAGTGCAAATTTCTGCTAAAGTTTGCCTTGATAGATCTTTAGAGATGATGTGATCCTGATATATTCATTTCTGGGTTTTGATTTAGGGACTATGAAGAATGACACAGTAACAAAAATATTGTCAATCCAGCCATTCAGATATTGCAGATCTACATCATCAGTTTACCATCCTCATATCGCTGAGCCACATGATTATCATCTTGAGATTGCAATGCTACATGACCAGTTTGACCGTTCTCGATCATCAAACCATTATATCGAGTTAACCGAGGTTCGATTCTACATTATTCTCTTTACCTTACATTATCACTTGGTTCAATTATATTAGAAGAGATTGTGTTTGTATTGATAATCTTTTTGGAGTTATGGGTCACTGGACTAGTTAGTAATGGTTTTGTAATACATTAAATTGCATTCTAATGAATTGGTTGGATAATGTATTCGTCGTGTTTGAAACTGCAGGTCACTTTTATT
>JAJJMB010016019.1:731016-773596 GCA_023531105.1 Papaver atlanticum
ATCACTTGGTTCAATTATATTAGCAGAGATTGTGTTTGTATTGATAAAATTTTTGGAGTTATGGGTCACTGGACTAGTTAGTAATGGTTTTGTAATACATTAAATTGCATTCTAATGAATTGGTTGGATAATGTATTCGTCGTGTTTGAAACTGCAGGTCACTTTTATTGAAATACAATTAGTTTGTAGCTGTAATGAAACTAGTTCAGCACGAGGGGGCGCACAACAAGTTGTATGTGGTGTACAAACTGGTGAACCTTGTCTTGTTATAAGATTTTCTGGATTTTTGTAAATGACATGTTTATACGCAAGTGTAAACTAAGATTTTAAAAAAATGAAAATTATATAGTCATGAGTCACTTTGGACTAAATTGTAAATCAGGAAGGTTATATGTGTATTTTCCATATTTTAAATAGATTTTGGATTAAACTGTACCTAGTTAACTCGGGATGGACTAATCCGTACATTTTCACACGTTTTTGGACTAAACCGTTTTTTTCCCTTAAATTATTGCAAGTCGCGGTTTACTGAAGTTACTGTTCGTCTTATTGGACCTGGACTGTTTGGTGGGGTTTGGTCCTAACTTACGGGCCAAAGGATAATATCCGGCCCGTGTAACAATGGTCTTACCAAATTTAGACCGTCCGAAACTCTATTTGCCTGCAAGTTTCGTTTCCTTTCTAGACAGAATTAACAAAAATAATAATCCCACATCGGTGATTCCAGCTTTGTTAATCTAGTATACAAGGAAAAATTATCGGACATGTTATTGCCAATTGGTAGTAAGGCTTGGAAAACTTGATTACTCTAGGAAACAACTTAGCCTTAGGTCTGAGCTATTCCTTGACACCGACCATCTCGTCCCTGGGGCACTCATATATGGGACTAACCCTCACCGGACTCCACACTGTGAATGCTACCTCAAGATGGCTCAGGGTGCCTTACTCCAGTCAATCGGGTAACACCAATCTTACCAATTGGTTTTTGTTTTTCCTCCTAAATTTTGGGACAAGCTTTATATTGCATCATAATCGATCAAGTTCAATAATATACATATAATTCAGTTCAGAAAATGAATTCTTGCTTAGAACCTGTAATGCCAACAGTATCTCCCATTCATTGATTGAAAGCATTCATATATCCCTACATTAAAAGGCAGTTTACTCCCTCCCTTGGTTTATCTCATCCGCCTTTGTGGTTACTTCACTGCACTATTGAAGCATATACGCCTACTGTTTCAACATGAACGCCAAATAGATTAGAGCAGATTCCGTTTATTTGACTACAAAGTCATGTGTATCAAATTGTCTGTTAAGACTACAAAGTAGAATACAAGGTTTTGTCTTTATCCAGTACAATTATGAATGACAAATATTTGGCAGACTTCTCTGCCGAAATGTGAGTGAAGATTCTAAGGTCGAGAACTTACACACCTTATAGTAGTGGAGTTTATTGCTTGTATTTCATTGTTGTTTTGCAGAACCCGATTGTAGGGAATTGCTTTGCGTATTCCTCAACGTCATGACGGAGCTGTTTAATTTCAGACTGAATGCTAGCACTGTTTTCAACTGCGGCCATAAAGTCCTTCAATTTTGCACCTACAGATGTCACACATTATTAGAAATGCGAACCAAGTGTACCCTAGCACATACATGTGGTTGGAAAACTCCCAACATATAGAAGCACTCATTGAAGACATGAAGGTAAAGTAGGAACCTTTTTTGCATTCAGCTTTGGCTTTCAAGGCCAAATTCACAGCAGCGTCAAAGAACTCTGCTACTTTAGCGAAATCTTCCTCGAGGAATCCCCTTGAAGTGAGAGCAGGTGTTCCTAAATCACAAAATGGACGAGGGAATTTACTAAGCCATATTTTAGCAGTTTACCTAATTATAAGCCATTATTCAATACCCATGTACTCTAAATGTAAAGGAAAAGCTTACCCATTCGAATGCCACCAGGAACCATGGCAGACACATCACCAGGAACAGTGTTCTTGTTAGCAGCAATATGAACCAATTCCATTACTTTCTCAACTCTTGAGCCATCAATACCCTGCAGTAGTTAAGACATAAAACAAAGAAACTCCTGAGTATCTACTTCCACCGAGCTGTTGGACATGCTTCATAACGACATGACCATAAAGTAAAAAAATTCATCCCTTTGTATGCCACAGAAATGATTACTTGAAAGCAATGATCCTTCTGAATTTTGAGGAATTAAAGTGTTAGTTTTTTTCTACTAACCTTGTTTTTCAAATTGACCAAGACTAGATGGTTCTCAGTACCACCAGAAACAAGGTCATATCCCAATGCGTTCAAGGTCTTCAAGAGTGAACATGTCACAGCATAAGAAAATGAATGTTAAGAGAGAGTATGGTAATAGTATCTAATTCCAACGGAATATAACCGTGTAAAGCCTTACTTTGGCAAACTGTGAGCAATTTTTGAGAACTTGTTCTTGATAAGCCTTGTATTCTGGGGTAGTTGCCTGCATCACATGACAAGCAAAATTAGTCTACACGAGTTTTGCATAGGCAGCTCAAGGAAAACACTTATCATATCAACGAAATAAAATCTATTCCTGTGAATCTCAAGAATACCAATATTCGCAACATTAATGAATGTTGACATTATAAACCAAAATTGTTGACCGGGTTATGAACTTATGAGCAAATCAAGGTAAAACAGTAACACATGAATACACAGAATGAACGCCTTTTTTCTACAGGACAATGCCTGAAGGAGATGCTAATGTGTGTGTTCGTGTGCATCTACCTTCTGAAGACTTCTAAATGAGTAACATTCAATTATGGAAGATACAGGCGACTGTAAATGGATGCTCTTCTTCAACCAGTATGAGAAGGATGAGAAAAGGATAACAAAGAAGGACATGCTAAAGAAGACGCGGATCAGTATACAAACCTGTTTCAGTGCAACTGCTAATCCAGTAATTGTGTGATTGTGTGGACCTCCTTGAAGCCCAGGAAAGACAGCTTGATTAATTTTGTCCTCATAGTCATACATGACCTTCAAGACAGAATGAAATATTAGATGTGGAATCTCGATCCAAAATCAGAAGAACGCCTGAAAAGATGTAAAAACAAGCACAACTAGGATTCCAAAAGCTGGCCTATAATGATAGAGTAAGAAAATAAAATTCGCCTTTTCTGAATAAAACCAACCTCTTTGCCTTGTTTGTTGACTTCCTTCAATCCCTTTCTGTAAAAAATCATCGCCCCACGTGGTCCACGAAGGGATTTATGTGTTGTAGTGGTGACCACATCGGCATACTCAAATGGAGATGGGATGACACCAGCAGCAACAAGCCCACTGATGTGAGCCATATCTGCCAACAATATAGCTTTTTGCTTGTCGCACACCTACAAATCCGTGATTATTTTTCAGTTGGTAGGCAGACCCGTATAAAAGCAAATACACAGGTAGGACAAAGGGAAACCGCAACATTCAGCGAAATGATAGCACTGGGGACTAGAGCATTATCAACTGATTTTGCATTGCCAAAGTCCAAAGATGGCAAAGAAAAATATAAACTGAAAAATAAGGTCAGTTGGGCGTGAATAAGCACTTATGTAGTTTACCTGGCGAATGCGTGCATAATCGTAGAAGCGTGAATAAGCACTTGCACCAGCAACTATCAGTTTCGGCCTGAAGAGTGTAGCGCTCTTCTCCAACTGGTAATAGAAATTACAGAACAAGAAAAAGAAATTATTATCTTCAGCGTTATTATTTGAAAATAGTTACCCCTATGCTTGTGGACTTGTGTTACAACCAATAATTAAATTTGAACAAGCTCGGAAATAGCTTTCAAAACTAAGTACCTGATCGTAATCAATGTAACCAGTGCTCTCATCCAATCGGTATGGCATTGTCTCAAAAAATATAGATACAGCGGATATCTTTTTGGTGTCAGTCTGCACATTAAAATACAAACATAAAGATCAATTCAGAATACTATGAGTTTCCACGACCATATTGCTGACTCATGCTCCATTGAACATGCATGTGATAGATGCGGCTTGCATATTAGATCAAGTTCTCATTCTGGTTGACACCAATTTAAGTTGGAAACAGTTGAGTAAGAATAACAAGACGCACCTGATACCCGTGAGAAAGATGCCCACCGTGTGGAAGGTCAAGTGCCATAATTCTCTCGTGGGGCTTCAACAGTGCAGTGTAGACTTGGAAATTGGCAGGGGACCCAGACAAAGATTGCACGTTAACTGCAGAACACAAGGTTTACTAGGCTCTTAAAAGAGTACAAAAAATATTCACTCCAAACCACGTATAAATATCTTCAAACACCAGCTAATTACTAAAATTTTCTTAATCCGATCAGCAATCCATGAATTAACACCTGTTCAATATTAATCTAGTATCAAAGTTCAACAAAATCTTCAATTTATAAATCCAATTCTCCCATGTGCACCAAAAAATCACTTGACGCTATATAAGCAATCAGAAATTGGTTTAGTCTCTATAGAGATCTTTCAAAGTGTACCCTCCCTACCCCACTAAAGAAGGAAAAAAAAAATGAAGAATAAATACTAACAAGAAAGCGAGATTGAGAGTAACTAGCTCGTTTTTTTATATCTCAGATGGTGAAGACGGATATACTAACACGCGAGACAGAAAAGCGGATGAAATTCAAATTTGTAAAGACAAGAAAACCAGTTGAAACAAACTAAAAGAGACTGGGATACTTTTTCCAGTCTCCCATGAAAGGTACACAACTCCAAATGTGGAAACAGGAAGAATAATGAAAATCAAAAACGGGATGACGAAAAGGAAAGAAAAAGGGTCAATTATCACTAAAGAAAAACACACAACATATGATTTAAAATATACCTCCCCACTTAGCAGGATCCAAACGGAAGGCCTCCAAGGCACGTTTCTGGCACAAGGTTTCTGCCATATCAATGTACCTGAACAAACCATTCTTTATTACCATAGAAATCAATCCAAACCAAGCCAATAACAAAAATTGAAGGGGAAAAAAAAAAACAACTCATGAAACAAAAAAGAATTATGTGTCATACTCGTTTCCTCCATAGTATCTAGCACCAGGATAACCTTCACTGTATTTGTTAGTCATGATAGAGCCAACAGCTTCCATGACCGACACAGATGTGAAATTCTCTGAAGGAATTAATTCCAGACCCTAAAACAACACACATCCAAATCAAAATTTAATACTCCAATCATCTAAAATTAAAAATCCTATCTATAATCATCAAAATTTTATAGATGAAGAGATAGTACCTTCCATTGTCTAGCTTTCTCAAGCTCAATAATGTCAGCAATCTCTGGATCCACTTCTGATAATGGTGCATTCAATTGCTTTGGCCACTGAAAAACTCAATCAAATTCCATAAAAAATCAATATGAATCTAAAAGGAAAAAAACCAGTCAAAATTCAAAGAAAAATGAATCAGAGATCTAACAGGTTATTACTTGAACACGAGATTTATCCTTAGAATCATCAACAGCTTCACTTGGTAGAGATGACTGCAACAAAAATTAAATCAAATCACAAACCAAAAGATACACATACACTGAGCCTGAAAATAAACCAACAAAGGAGGTGTAGATACCATGCAATAGTAGGAATCGGCATTGAAGAGAGGACGGATAGGTTTGTTGATTGAAGAAGATGAGAGCCTGCGAAGTGCCATTGCCATCGCCATTTTCTCTCTTTCTCTCAACTCTCTGTGTGTCTCTCTCTCTCCTCTCAACCCCAAAAAAATATTTCTCTCCCTACAAAAATATTTTAGTGGTGGGATTTTGGGATGGATGGGGGTTGGTGGTGTGGTGGAGATAAAACGACTGCGCTCTCTCTGCCTCTGCTTTAAATTAAAAAAATAAATAAATCATTTTGTCCGGTCCCCAGCCAATTTAATGTTTGATTAATTCTCCGTTCACCGATCTTATTTCATTTTTGTCTATTGATTTCTGCTTCTGGTATCTAAACATGTTTTTTAGTTACTTATGTTGTATATAACAGCGCATTTTATGCTGTGACGAAGGGTTACGCTTATGGGATTGCAATTCTATAATACATGGTAAAATTGTTGGAAGTTGAATCTGTTCGATGTAAAATTTTGCACTCTAATTTTTGGTTAAGATTAGTTTCTGCTTATTTCTTTAGTGTAAACATTTGTTTCAGTAGCAGTGCTGTTTCTTGAGGGGAACAGACATTTTGCTGCTTTTGAAGGCATTTTGTTGTTTTAGAAAATAGTACACTGCCTTAAGTTAGATCACCTGAATGCATTACATTGTTAATGAAATGTTTATTATTAGTGTAGATCCTTTGCAGGTAAAAGCACTGACATTCTACCAACCATTTTGAGGTAAATTGGCACCATCAACACCAACAAAATTAGATACTACTACTAAATATAAGAGGTTAAGAATAATTCGATGGTAGTACAAATTAAAATTGGGAAAAAATAGCCACGTATAGGATGATGGGTTGCTGGTTATAATCCAAAAACAAGCCACACAATGCCTATCCAATTTCATCCATTATCTCCACAATTCTTGGCCACAAAGGGCAACTCCTACATTTATTCACCTTTTCTATTTTATCTTGTATAGACATTTCTGAATGTTTATCTTCTTCAAGTTCTTAAATGATGTTGCACTGCCACAAACCGGTGGAACGGTCTCAATCAGATGAGATGAGTTTCTGAAATCGCTTTTGCAGTGTGTTCAGTACATGAACTGCGAATTTCGAACAACAGTCATGGGTTCAATTCTCTCAACTAGCTCAAAATTTTGTTCTCTTCTTAAGAGAATTACGAGGACCTGACAGAGCAAACTGAAGGCATATTTTTCATACACTGTTTGAGCCGCAGGATATAATTTCTGTCAAAAGATAAACAAAAGGAACTAAAACCGGCGAGAAACGCGTCAAAAGAACCAATTCAATAGTTGTCAAAAACATCGACATTTGAAATCTAACTTACACTTGACCTCAATGATTTATAATATAAAGTTGATGTTTACAAAGGGTGCTGACTCTACAACATCCCAAACCAGAAATTTCCACAAGGAATAGATAAAGATAAACTGAAACTTCAATGGGGAATGAGGGTTTTTACAATAAACTGAACAGTGCCTACTTCCGTTTGATGTCCGAAATTCAACAGGTATTGAAGTATTAGCTAAAAGTTCTCTTATATTTCACATCTCACGGCTAATATACTACCCCTACCTTCTCATATGTACAACAGTTTACATGCATAGTCGTTCAAGGAATAATGCATGAGAACCATCAGAGATATTCGATGACAGGATATGCAAGTTTTCCTCATAAAGTTCTGTCTCATTAAGACAGGTTCTCCAAGTTAGAGTTCAGAAAGTATGGTAAGGAAGGATATGATTACCAGAAAATTTTCAAATCCGAAGATATCCCCCTCTTTCCGGAACTCCCATGGTTCTTCTTAGAAACGACTTTCTATTCAAGGACCAACTCCTTTTAAGTGCTCTTCGCCTTCTCCATGAAGCTATATAGACATAGACAGTTGGGAACATGAAGCAGAGAAATACTAAAAAGAGTGTTATTACACAGATAAGCATCACATTGAGGAACCCATCTTTTAGTTTAGGATTTTTTTGCTCCGTCCATGGAACACCTCCGACATTCATTCCGAACACTGTTGATAAGAGAAACAGTTGGAGACAATCAAATTTAGATTCCCATGAGATTCAGCATTATGAAATTACAACAGAAAGATGAAGCAGAATAATGTATCTAAGACAGTAAGGAACTATGAAAATAATGTACCTCCGGTTATGATGGATAAAGGGAGGAAAATGATCGACAGGAAGGAAAGATAGTAAAGCTTTCTGTTTATTTGCTCTGCTTGCCAACTATCAAGACCAGCCTGGATTGCTGTAACACGGTTAGCTATAAATCCGACATTCTCTTTCAGCCTCCTAAGACGTCCAACTAACTCCTCTAGTGAAACAATATCTTCACTCGCAAACCAACTCTTCGTTGCGCATTTTTCTTTAACACGTGGAAACACTTGCTCCCCATGCGCAATCACCTTGATAATAAAAAAAAGTAAAAACTAATGTCATACTATGAAAGCGGAATATCAGCTTACGAATTCATTAAACCTTGAGACTGTCTAAAATTCAGAAAACATTTGCCTCATTTTAGGCTCATAACACCACAAGACACCATTCATCACTTTTCACACATACAGGTTGGAAGTACCTGTAAGAGGCATTGTACATTCAGGTGCATTTTGGGTAATCTTCTGTCATCCAGCAGTTTTTCAAAAGCAAATGCTGGATGACACAAGATTCCCCAAAATGCACCTGAAAAAGCAAATGCTGGATCACCTTGAATAATAACAAAGAGTAAAAGCTAATGTCAAACTATGAAAGCTGAACACGTAGCAGCTTGTGAATCATTGAACCTTAAGACTGCCTCATTTTAGACTCGATCAAATATAAATAACACCACAAGAGACCATTCAAAACTGTTGACACATACAGGTTGAAACTTGAAAGTACCTGTAGGAGGCGTTGTATATTCAGGTGCATTTTGGGGAATCTTCTGTCATCCAGCATTTGTTTTTTCAAAGCAAAACCACCTGCATCCAGTAGAAAACATAAGGCGAGAATTGTGGATAAGTAAAATGAAAAAAGATCGACCAAAGGTTTCCCATTGACAAACTCATTTTCTCTGACCAGCATTCTAGAGCAACAGAAAAATATAAAAACATATAGGAAAAAAGAAAAACTCAACTGATCGCGAATCAATGATTCAAGAATAAGTACATTCGTCTAATTTCTGAATGATCAAAAAATGAAGACTAAAACTAAGAGGAGTTGGTACTTGAATAGAAAGTCGTTTCTCAGAACCATGGGAATTCAGGAAAGAGGGGGATAGCTTCGGATTTGGAAATTTTCTGGAGAACAGAGAACGGATAAGAGTGAGAGGGTAATAGGATTTTAAGCTTGTAATCATAATTTGAGGGTAGATGCCATTATATAACAGTAAAGGATAAATAACTGCTTATGAGAGGGTTGATAATGCATTCGAAGTGACAAAGTAAGTTAGATATCTAAGCATGAAAAACCTTTCTCAACAATGCACGACTCACTCAATTAATATGAACATAGTAAATGCAAATAGTCATTTCTCTTCTTATTTACCTCTGTCCACACTCCGAACAATAACAGAGACAGATAAAAATTTAAAAAGTATTATTGAAAAGAAAAATTACCTTTGTCTAGTTCGATCTCAACTGAATCCAACTCCATCTCAAGCTTGGTAACTATATCTTGAAGGTGGTCCATATGTGTGTCAATAACATGCACCACAAGATTCGCGATAGTCTTAGGTACAGGATTATCAGCTTCTTCAGAATGATTCATTGTCAATAGAAACTCAAGAACATGTTCCCTAATGACAATTGCACCACCATTTTCCATCTCTTCCTCCTTGCGCCTACTACTAGGACTCTCAACACTAGGTATCTCCGAAAGAAGAGATTGCCCCGTCGGCGAGAACCCCAATCTAGGAACACGCCCCAACGATACAGTAATCAACGAATTCTCAGTTACTCTAGCAGCAATCCTAAGTGTAAAATTACTCGACCCTGGTCCAGGAGAATTGACCCTAAAGACAAACGCCCCATCAACATGACCACAAAACGGTCCATTCGTAACAAGCGATAGTATATCCTGTAGTTTCAAAGGCGGACAAAGCACATCGATTAAGTATTGAGCCAAGACTGATAGTTTCTGATTCCCTCTTGGTAATTCAACATGATACCAATTAAACTCTCTACCACTACCTTCTGTTAAATCCCATTCTTTGTTAAAATAACCTCCTATACCATCAAATCTATAAGCCTTTTGTCTAACAGCACCAGGAAATCGAGTCCGATAAAGCCGAGTTTCTCTAAGAGGAAATTCAGTAGAGGTTTCTCTATCCATTGTATCTATTGTCTCAACCTCTTCCACATTCTGATCCTCCATTTCAAGCTCCATAATAACACTTCCACACCCCCAAAATTCAGAATTCAAAATTCAAAAAAAAATTCAAAAAAATCCAAGAAAACCCTTTGCTATTCTCTTCAAAATTATATAAATTCAAAAGATCAACAACATATATATTTGCAATTGATCAGATCTTGCAAACCATTTCGCATTGAGGTATAAAATCAAACACTTAGAGCATAAAAATATTTTTCCACAAATTTTGACCGAATCATAATACAATGATGAACATAAGAAAGAATCCAAAGAGATACTCACTCACCTTCGATCATTCAGAGTTTCAAAGGTACAAATTGATAAGAAGAAGTAGAGAATCCCAACAAGAAAATTTTATGGATATGAAAAGGACCTAGATTTTGATTTTCCTTGGACTTTGTTCATAACAGATAATCAAAGATTGGGTTCTGATTAAGATAATGCTACAGAGGAGAGAGAGAGGGGGGAATAAAGAAATTAAATGAAATGAATTGAATTGAATTGAAGAAGAAAATTGGAGGAAGGAGAAAGGTAGTAACAAAAATGGAGCTCTTTCTTTGAAGCTTCCCTCTCCTTTCGGGGGGGATCACGTGAAATTTCACGTGATTGTTAGATTTTAGTTATTGTGTATTATTGAATTAATTAATGATAATTAGTGGCTTATTAGTGGAAAGTGATTCATATGAAAAAGACATTTTCTTCTGTACATCCGAATGAAATCATCCAACTCATCTGAATTTGACTGATGTATTTATTTTTTGAGTCAGATTTAATTCAACTGAATTAAAAATATGTGGATTGGTAGGGGTTTGATCTCCTGAGTTTGGGACGTTTTATTCCACGGGTCGCGAGTCAGATCTGACTCAACCCGGAAAACAAACGGTATGACATTTGACTCGTGCTCAAGATTTCAGATTTCGAGTCGGCAGAAACAAACACTCTGGTAGGTAGATCCATATGCAAAGTGACTAGTGTTTGTTAGATTTGAGCTGGAAAGTGATTTGACATGAACATTGCACATTTTGATTTCCACTTTTGATAAAGGTATGAACCAGAAGATTTTAGTGGGACTAGTAGTGTTTGCATTTGGTTGTTTTCAGAGGCAAACATATCTTACTGCTTACGGCATGGATTACACCTGATTTTAGTCAATGAGATTTGCTAGTAGACAACTTACACATGCAAGCTCCAGTAAAGAAAGTTAAAAGCTTGGAAAATTATTGAGATGAAAGTGAAATAAATGACATGAATCATGGCTCCAAGGAAGACCAAATGCTAAGGAAATTTCATTAACCAAAAAAAAATTAAAAAAATGTAGTATGATATAAAAGATTTGAAGCAGCAAAGAGAAGTGGAAGAAAAAGTTTAATTTAGTACCTGGCAGCTGCTGTACTAATACGAAGACATTTTATTTCAATGGAGTCACCGGGGCATGGACCTCCTAACGTTCCCTATGTTGCCCCTGATGGTATCATTTCTGGTTCCCAATCTCTGCATATGAGTTGTTAAAAGTTTTACACTGTAGTAATTTTCTTATCATTAACGTTTTTTTAACCACAGTACTGTCAGATGATGGAAATCAAACTGAGGAATATCCAACCGATCACGTGAGTTTAGTAATTATCCAGCCTGATTTTTGTCTTTTCAGAAATGTTCTGTTTACCTAAAACAATTATAAATCCTATACCATATCCATATGCTTCAGTTGCACGTTAATTTGCAGACCAAAAGAAATTCCGAGTTTTTATTTCATTTTCTGAGAGTTTGTGTAGATTATGGAAGTAGAGAGTGCTTCTAAAAAAGCTTGTGATGATGAAATGTCGCTGCAATATCCGGGTTCATCTAATTTCCGTCATGGAGATAATCACAGGGAAGGGAATCTCTCGAGCCTTATCTGGTCGATACATCAACGTCGCAAGAAAGATAGGAAGGAAAGGAAGGAAGATGCATTTTCTCTCTACCTCCCGGAGGATTGGGTCCCCAAAACTGTATAGCTTAGCTGATTCCCTACTTATTCCGGTTACAATGTTGCTAAAACGTTCTGGTTTATATTGTTAGCATAGTGCAGTTGTGTAGTATATCCCTGGATTGGAAATTTAATGTCATTTCTGACGTGACAGATTGAAGGTCATCCCGCATATGCCAGATTTATTGAGCGCAACAAAGGAAAAGCAATTTCAGTTGAAGAAAGAAGTGGAATAGAAAAAGTGATTAGTGGTATAGTGGTTAGTGGTATCTCATCGGAAATATCTGGTCCTGTAAGTCAAGAGCAAGAAGGCAGTGACAAATTTACGGTAACGATATTTCTAAGCAAACTTACATCTTGAAATCATTTTATCTGTTTCTTAGTTGATTTTATAGGTTTTAGACATTAGATTGAATGTGTTGATGCTGTCCTCTTGAGTGTATGACATGCATAGTATACTTTCATCCAATGAGTACTATGAATTGTAAGCGCGAGCGTGATTTGCAGTTTTAGTGTGAAGATGATATAACATTTATACATAACATCATTCTGGTTTTTTTCTTCTAAATAGTAGATGAGTGATACAATTATATTGCTGATTTATATTGCAGTATGATGACACTGGCAAACTATTGCCAATCAACCTCGAAAAACAAATGGAGCAAATTCCTTCGGTCGAGGAAAACACTGAAGTCTGGGCGAACATTATTTACCTCGACAGAGATTATTCACAAGAGTCTGATGCACACATCCTCAGTCAGCAAGAAACTAGTTCACCAACAAGGCCTCTTTCTGCAGATTTGAATCAAGGGAGGAACTCTCAACCTGAAGGTCAGAACAACATGAAAACTGGCGATCCTAAGGTACTTATAATTTGCACACTTTTGTTAAATCTATAAACCAATGCATTTTGGGTCCTGTTGAGCAATTTCGATTATCCACATTTGGAAAATTTCAAGCTCTACTTCTACCATTTGAGGTCTAACCTTGACTATTCTACTTTGACTTCCAGAAGTGTAGATGGTTTAATCTGTTCCCATGGTGGCAGAAGAAATGAGTTATGCAGTGGACACAATTTGGACCATTTGAGAAGCAACAGAGGCCCCTAAAAAGTGCTCTTAGCTAGCTAGCTTTTAGGAATCAATGAGCATTTTTGCTGCAGATGCATAGAAATTCTAGTTATACCACCGTGGGAGGAGGAAGTAGATGGAATTACTTTAGTTTTGAACTGGTTTCGATTTCATTCTTGAAGATATGGTACAGAACCCTGATTATCAGTAATTTGTGTATCCAGAAAAGAATTAGAAAACTGAACCTATACAACAACAAAAAAATTTAGTTTGTTCCTACGATTTTAATGTGACGATAATAACATTGGAAACAAATTTGTAACAAAATCACAGTAATACGAGACTAGATGCTCTATTAAATTTCGACTTGTGCAGTTGTACAAAAGGTCGGCAACCATAAATGTAAATACCACACCTCCAGTTCGAGACTTGGAGTCTATGCATTTAACACTCAAATAAATTAAACATGAAAGTTTATAAAAAGTTCACCAGAAATCAAAATTGATAACTTTCATTTTCGATCATTTTGATTATCATCAGTTCCTCACATCCTCCCCTCTCAAGATATTTAATAATTCCTACGGTGTTTTGGTGAAATTTTTAATGGTGATCACTTCTGTGATCTACGCAGTATTAGATCCCTGTTGTTGTAGTCTTGATTATATTCCTCCTATTGGTGTTCATGCTTCTGATGGTTACGGTAATAATGGTATCATCGTTTCTTGTTCTCGATCTTTAATTGTACGTTTATTAATTATTGTTTGGTTTATCACTGCAGGGTCGGATGATCGAAATCGAATCAAGGAGAACTACGTTCCTGTGAGTTTAATCAATAAGTTTTGTTTCTTAATTTCAGTTTGATTGCTTAATTATATATGCTTATTTTGGGGGCCATTCTGTTTCCAATGTCTAGAATGCACCAACATTTTCAAGGAAAATTATATTCAAGTGAGTTTAATCAATAAGTTTTGGTTACTTAATTTCAGTTAGATTGCTTAATTATACTTATTTTGGGGGTCATTCTGTTGGGTTGCTTAATATTGGTGCATTCTTGTTCTAGAATGCACTGATATACTGCACGCACATGTAAATATGTGAATTCTCTGGGATTTAACGGATACGTACTCCCTCAGTCCCTAAATGGATCTAGTTTAAGTTTGCACTATTCTTAATGCAATAAGTCCCTAAATGAATCTAGTTTAAGTTTGCACTATTCTTAATGCAAGGAGGCGAGGGTAGTATTTTTGGCAATTATACTCTTATAGATAATAACTAGTAAAAATTTAAAAATGATTTGTCTCTCAAATTATATCACGGATATTCGTAAATTTTATATCATTGAAAAACATCTTATAGCACCTACATAATGAATATAAATATCGCTATCAAGTTATACATAGTTCTTAAAAATAGTTTTAGAAATATCTCGTTAGTTAAGATATAGGTCATCTATTAGTAGGATAACATTTTCAAACGAACAGGTCATCTATTTAGGAACAAAGAACTGAATATGTACAAGTCATGGATCCCTTCTTAGTAACCTTTTTTTTTTTTGAAAAAGGCAAAGGATATATTAAAAAGAAAAGAAAGAGTGCCAAGATATCACCCTCCAAAGATACACGAAGATAGGCGACTAGAGAGTTTACAATGGACTACTCTCTAAATAAATTCACCCAATCAAAAAAAAAATCATCAAATTTGACGTGCTTAAACGAATCAACATTAACAGTCCAACTAAAAAGCAACAACTTGATATCTATGATAAGAGAAGTTAAAGTTTTTCTTCCTTGTTTCTGCGTTATTAAAATATCATTCCTTTCTAACCACACCGACCACCATATCGCAAAAGGTAAACCATACCTCAAGAAAACTAGAGGTTTAGTAGAAATCTTCAATTTCCACTTCCAAAGGAATTCAATAACTGTCGTCGGATGAACCCAACCAATACCCTGCTGATGTAAAAAGTGATCCCAAATCTTCCTAACAAAAGAACAATGAAGAAACAAATGCTCTACTGACTCCTCACTAGTATTACAAAACGCGCACCTATTCACCACTGTCATACCCCTTCTTGACAACATGGAAAGAGTAGGGACAACCCTATTTGCAGCCGCCCATACCAAGAAGCTAATTTTAGGAGGAATTGTCTTATTCCAAATATAATCAGAAGGAAATTTTGGAGGTATAACTTGTCCCTGATCATGCATGAGCCAAGCATAGCAAGAACTAACAGAAAATGTACCTTTTGGATTAGAAGTCCACTCCCGTTTGTCGTCGTCTGCGGCAAGCTCTCCTTGACTCTCTAAAATTCTCGAAAACTCCACCGCCTCTTGAATTTCCTGATCCTTAAGCCTTCTACAAGGGTCAATGTTCCAACACTGCCCATTTCCGCTGTCATTGTTCATGTCTTTAACCGATGCTTCTTTCCTCCTACTAACTTTCCACAATCTTGGAAATAGCTCTTTAAGAGTTTTTTCATGACACCAAACATCATTCCAAAAATTCGTTTGGTTACCTCGTCCACTGAAATTTTTGATCCCTTTCTAAGGAGCATGGACTGATTAAGAATACCACGCCATAACCCCAATCCGTAAGTTTTCTTTGAATCCTTAGGTAACCAAACCTCTTCAACACCGCCAAATTTCTCATATATAAGTTTCCTCCATAAACTAGTCTTCTCCTCTCCATATCTCCATAACCATTTAGTTAGTAAAGCATCATTTGTTATCTTCAAATTTCTTATACCCAGGCCACCTTCACTCTTTGGTACACAAACCTTTTTCCAAGACCTCCAATGTAATCTCTTCTTAGTGATAGTGTCACCCCACAGAAAGTTCCGCATGAGTCTTTCTAACTTCTTTGCTACTGACACCGAAATTTGAAAAAGAGAAAGATAATACAACGGAATAGACATCAACGTACTGTTGATGAGTTCTACTCTTCCGGATTTTTAGAGATACCTTCTCTTCCAAGGCGCAAGTCTTACTGTCATTCTCTCAATTATTGTATTCCATACACCAATCAATCTTGTGGAAGCACCAATAGGAATTCCTAGATAAGAAAAAGGAAACTCGCCAACCCTACACGTCGCTAAACCAGCACACTCTTGAATGATATGTTGCTGTGTCTCTATACCCATCATGGAACTCTTGGTCAGATTAACTTTCAACCCTGTCTTATCTTTAAATCTCTTTAAAACCTCTAAGAGTTTCCGAACCTCTTCTGCCTTTGAATCTAAAAAAACAATTGTATCATCGGCAAATTGAAGATGCGAAATTTCCATACCGTTTTCCTTAACATAAAATCCTTTAAGAAAACCGTCTGCTTTTGCATTATTCATGAGCTTGTTAAACACTTCAGCCACTAACAGGAACAAAAACGGCGAAAGTGGATCTCCCTGTCGGAGCCCGCGAGACGCCTTAAAAAAACCTTTTGCTGCTCCATTAATAATTACTGAGAACCTTGCAAAAGAGATACAATGCCGTATCCATCTTCTCCATTTCCACCCGAACCCCATCTTCCTAAGAACCGCCTCCACTTCCCCCCAAAGAACATGATCATATGCTTTTTCCATATCCAGTTTACAGACAATTCCTTCTTTTCCTTCTCTCTTTCTCGAATCAATTAGCTCATTGGCGATCAAAATCCCATCCAGAATCTGTCTCTCGGCTAAAAAAGCTCCTTGGGATTGGGATATCAGATTTGGCAATACCGACTTTAATCTATTCACAAGAACTTTAGATAAAATTTTATAAATTGTACTAACCAAACTAATAGGCCGAAAGTCCTTCAACTCAACTGCAACATTCTTCTTAGGAATCAAGGAGAGAAAGGTGCAATTTAAGCGCCAATGTACAAACCCTTTCTCGTTAAATTCCTCCACCACTTTCATGACGTCGTCCTTTATCACCTCCCAAGATGTTCGGTAAAATTCTATGGGAAACCCGTCGGGCCCTGTGGACTTGCTTAACTTGAAAGATTTCATAGTCGAAAGAATCTCTTCTTCTGAAATTGCTCTTTCCAACAAAATGTTTTCTGTCGCAGAAATTTTTGAAAAAGAAAGCTCATCCAAATTCACATACTCCACCTGATCCTTAGAGTAAAGCTTTTCATAGAAATCAATGACCTCTTTCTTGATAAGATCCTGACATACCACCTCATTTGAGCCAATCTTTAACTTGAAAATCACATTTTCCCTTCTATTCCCACTAGCCACTTTGTGAAAGATCTTTGTGTTTCTATCTCCGTCCACATGCCATCGAATTTTAACCCTTAACTTCCATCTCTTAGCAATCAGCACTAACACTTCATTGTAAGACCGACGATGACTCGCCCTCTCTACAAACTCTACATCTGAAATAGGAGCTGATGCTTCTTCTTTTTTGTCCAAAACATCAATCAAAATTTCTAATTCCTCCAACTTCTTATCCAGGTTACCAAAAGCCTCTTTACTCCAGCATTTTAGAATCGACTTTAACATCTGCAACTTCTTAGCAAAGATAAAACTCGGCGACCCTTCAAAAAACATGTTATTCCACCAAAAAGGAATCATTTCTTTGAAGGTCGGATGCTCAAACCAGAATGTATCAACCTTGAATGGAAATGGACCAAATACAATACCACCACTTCTTAGTGACAGAGGCGAGTGATTAGACACTGTCCTAGTGAGAAAACATTGCGCCATCAAAGGGAATTTGTCCTCCCATTCACCACTAACCACAAATCTATCCAGCTTGCACAAAATATTATTAGACTGCATATTTGTCCACGTATACAACCCTCCATTCAGCGGTAAATCACAAAGCTCGTGTCTTCGTAAGAAAAAATCAAAACGCCTCATATTCACATCGGAATCACTTGGAGTATTTTTTTTCTGACGGGACTCTAATAACATTGAAATCACCACCTATACACCAAGGTAATTCAGGCCACTTCACTCTCACTTCATCAAGTTCCGACCAAATTAACATTCTGTCCGCATCTCCCGTTGGACAATACACATTTGTAAGAACACAATCAAAACCATCACAAATTCTCGTGCCTCTGATGGAAAGACAATGAGTTTGAGCAAAAGTTTCAACACAATTAAACACAGCATCATTCCAAACTGTTAGGATCCCCCCTGACGCACCAATTGAATTTACTGCAGTCCATTGATGCCCACCTGAACCCCACAAACTCCTTACTATATAGTCAGTCATAACCTCCATTTTTGTTTCTTGTATAAAAATGACAGCTGCCTTTTCAAGTTTCACTAAAGAACTAATAGCCGTATCCCTTCCTTCTGTCCCCAACCCTCTAATGTTATAACTTAGGATGTTAAAATCCATTAAAACAATTATCCCCCTCAATTGGCACTAATACTTCAGCATCTTCCTTCTCATCAAAATAACTCTTCCTAGTAAATCTACCAATCTCACTTGATAAATTCTCTACTACAATTGATTCAAGTTGAGCAGATAGTGGGAAAATTTCACAATACCTATCATCTAGCCAATCATCTCCTAGAATCAGATTGTTCCTTAGAAAAGATGTTACCTGTAGAAATTGAACCCCCCATACATGCATTCATGTGAGCATCCACGATGCCACCCGCTTCAACTCTTCGTATCTCGTCTTCATTCACTTCACGGCACGCTGGAATTTCCACCTGGTTGGCCTTTACTTCTTCCATTGTCGATGTATCTTGAGTAGAAAAACCTTGAATAATAAACTTCAAAAACCTTTTTTGTTTGAATCTTCTAATCCTATTAATCCTTTGTATCTTTAATTTTTGATTTACTCTCCAATAATAGTCTTGTGTATAGGTTTTCCACATCTTGTCATGAACAAGATCATCTTCAGCTAACTCAATTTTAGAAGGAGAAATACAATTACCATTCACTTGTAAAGTTACTGGAACACCCTTTACCGGATTATCACAGGAAGTGCCCTGAGAAAGAAAATTAATATTACTTACGACACCCACTAAAGAAACTTCAGGAATAATGGTTGGGCTGTTGATTAAGAATGATGTTTTGGGGACTACTCAAAATAGGTGGGGACTACTCCTTCATTTTTTGTATGACATTTGAAGTAGTTTTGGGTTACCCCTTATCCAAAAAAAAATTTAATACCAAATTTACCCTTGGTAATTAAATTAGTTAATTTCCTTCTTCTTCTTCTTCATCATCTTCTTCTTCTTCTTCTCCAACATCAACCAAGAAGTCCGATTCGATTAAAATGAAAATCCGCAGGTAATTTCCTTCATACCCATTCCTTTGAATCGTTTTTTGTTGAAGAAATCGAATAGAAATCATCAAAAACCATTGAAAATGGTCGTTACAGTAGAGATTTCGGCTAGGAGAAATTTTGAAAACCCTAGATTTTGGTAACCGAACTTTCAATATGAAGAACAGTTCGGCCAATTAGGATTTTTTAGGTAACCGAACTATGTAGTTCGGTAAGCTCGCAAAAAAAAAAACGTAACCGAACTCCTTATTTATATGAAAATTTTGTCTATGTGGTAACCGAACTTTGATCTGTCAACACCAAACTTGTAGTTCGGTTTTTAAGATAGTTGATTTCGAAATGAGGGTTTTGGGTACTTAGGTATACTTCAAATTTAGTTAATGTTGCTTGAATTGACAAAAACTTTCGAAAAAATGAGAAATTTATAAACTGATTTCGACCATGGAAATGAAATTCGGCTACGACATCTGAAGAACAGGTAGCCGAACTCATCTGCAAGTGTAGTTCGGATAATGGTTCTGAAGACACAGGTAGCCGAACTCAGCTTTAATGGAGTTTTTGCTTTCAGAGAAAAGTTCGGCTAGGAAAAAGAAAGTTGCGACGTAACCGAACTAAAAGTTCGGCTGAGAATTTTTTTCTTCGACGTAACCGAACTCAATATATTGGTTTTCAGAAAAAAGTTCGGTTAGTAGAAAAAAATTGAGACAAAACAGAACTAAAAATTCGGCTAGGAAAAAAACGAAAAAAAGTAGCGACGTAACCGAACTAAAAGTTCGACTGGGAATTTTTTTTTTGCGAGGTAACCGAACTTTTTTCTGAAAGAAAAAACTCCATTAAAGATGAGTTCGGCTAGTTCGACAAACTGTTTCACATAATTCCTAGCCGAACTTCTCTCTGCAACTTTCATTTTCAACTCATTTTGATGATTACTTCTCATTTCTTCAACCAAAAACGAATGACAAGTAATGAGTTTGTGAGAATATCTTCGTTAATAATTTAAATTAAGATATATACATAGAGGTTGTGGTGGTTGGTGGTGGTAGTAGTTGGAGGTGGTAGGTGGTGGGCGGTGGTGGTGGGCGGCGGTGGTGGTGGGAGGAGGTGGTGGTTATATATATATATAGAGGTGGTTATTAGGTTTGTTTTAAATTAAATTAGGTTAAGGGTAGGTTAGTCATTTCCACATTTTAGGACACCCCTTATAAATATAGGGTAGACATTTCTATCACAAAGTAGTCCCCCACTGTTTTGGGGTAGTCCCCAAAACATCGTTCTTGATTAAGTCACAGTGGAGAATATTAGTAGGCCCAATATTTAAGCCCAAGTGCAATCCCGTCGCTCCCTGCTCTAGAGGTTCCATATTTAAGTCGCACATCCCCTTCTTCTTATTATGCTTAGAAGAAGCAGACAAGCATGCACCCAAACCTAGATTCAAATCAAATAAAAGTCCTTTCCTCTCTAATTCACCATCCAAAGCCGCATATGAACCCCTAGAAATGTGACAAGCATCTTCACATGACCCCTTGGACTTTACAGAAAAACCTTTAGGTAATGCACAATCTGTGATAACATGGTTTTCTAGAAGCATAGAGTCTTGCTGTCCTAGAATTACAGAAATTTGAGCTGGAGCACTAAATGTCGAGTTCAGAGGTTGAGTGTCATGTTCTTCTCGATGAATATCCCTGTCTGTCTCGGACTCCAACATAGTACCTTGTTTAGATGCCATAAGCTCATCCGCTGGATATGCTACCTCAAAACCAGCATGAGGCCGAGGGTCTTCTTTAGTAGTCGCTCTCTCATTAATGCACTCTACGGTGGGCAGAATAGGCTTAGGATTGCTTTTAGCAAAAGCAAAAAGCTCTCTATTTTCCTTTTGAGTTATGCTGACCACTTTCCTAATGGGACTAGACGAATGAATAGTTTTCAAAAATTCAAATTCTGGACTTTTATGCCCATCTGACATAGAAGCAGCAACACTAATATTCCTAGGTTGCCTGATCTCAGATACCGGAGATGGAGTGGATTCTGGTTCCATGATGCCCTTCATCTTATCATGCTTCTCCACTGGAGCTTTGAACTGAGATTCTTTGATGCCGTCCTTGTGAGAAAATGAGTCCTTTAAACTTTCTGTTGAATTGACCAGAGTACACATGATATTGTCTAAATTTCCTGTTTTGATAATTTCAATCAACAAAAACACTTCTCTTCCTTGAAGCGAAATTTGAATAGCTGCCGGAATACTCTCTATTTTCCCCGTAATACATATTGTAGCTTCAGAAATTTTGAAGAAACCACTGTTAGCTTTTGAAATAGCTACTAACTTCCCACATTTAAGACCAATTTGAATAAATGATTCCTCTGTCCATAAATCAAGAGGAAGACCTTTTACTCTTAGCCAAATATGATTTTGAGAGAATATTTTAGGTACACCAGGTGATTGATCTGAAGACCATTTCTGAAATGAGATTTTGGTAGCATTGAATGTGAAACATTTAATACGCATCACTTGTTGGAGCTGATTATCATTCTCTGCAATAAAGATTGCATGAGTGGAATCTACTTGTTTCAAACTTAAGTTGCGAGACCAACCCAATCTTTGTTTGATCGCTACAGCCACTTTTCTCCATCCCAGGTTCCACCTTGAAGTAGCACAGACAATTCCGAAATCTACAATTTCTTCTCTCTCGTAACCAGGATTCCACGTTGTAGTAAAAGTATCGACTTGTTTCGCTTCAACTGAATCATTGAGAGTTTTGGCAAAATTTTTGCTAATCTTTACCGCTTGTTTTTCCACCCATTTAGGAAAATCTGAAGAAGATGGTGCATAGAGCGATGTAGAAACCTTTTTAGTTACCAAAATATCTAAATTAGCTGCCAGAGCTTCCCATCCCCATCTATCCTTACCTGCTGGAAAGCAAAACGATTTCCTTGTACCATTGCTGTTGGAGAATAAGAATCTGGTGGCTCTGATTATATCCCCTTTACTATTTGATTGCCTTTCAAAGAACCATCTCGCTTGTTGTTCATTACATTTGATCTGATCATAAGCAACAGACGCTTTTTTTAGTGATGTCTTAGGAAGCCAATTAACATGTAGATAGATTCAAAAGACATAGACGCTTTCCAAAAGAAACCATAACCTCTCTCCACAATCTCTATATTGGATCCATCAAGTCTTGTACACAGGAAAGATTTTTTTTCAATCTCTAACCTCTTCACCATAGAAGCCATGGTTACCAACAAAAGAAGAACCGAAAAAAAATCGAAAAAGAAAGACAACCAAGTTAAATCACGGCTAATCAAAATCTAATTAGAAGAGAACCCACCAAGCATGACCGAAGTAGCAAGGGACTAGGCTTCTACAAAACAGATTCCAATCAAAACTCCAGTAAGAAGGAATACCCACCAAGCATGACCGAAGTAGCAAAGGACTAGGATTCAAACTCATTAGAGCAACCATACAGAGAAACAAGAAAATCTCATAGAAAATCAAGAACCAAATTCTTCAAAGGAATACCCACTAGATCTTAAAACCAAAGAAGCTAAGAACCCATGCTCCCTGGAAATCTCGGCCCCAAGGGGAAGGAGCAACCACCACCACTTGCTCCGTCCTTGGACGGCGAAGAAGTCAAGAGCTTAACTTCCCAGGAAATCCCGGTCCCAAGGGGAAGGAACACTACAAAAGTATCCGTCCTTGGACAGCGGAGAAGTCAGGAGATTAAAGGGAAAAGGAGAAGGAAGTGAAGAAAAACAGATGATCGGAGAAGGTTACCGGAGACTCCATGGTTTGGGAAAACAAAGCAGAGGTAAAAGGAGGAGAGAGGGATCGAGGGTCAGTTAATTACGCATCCACAGCAGTGTTAATTTTCATCGAGTTGAACCCTAACTTCCTTCAGTTAGGATTTAAGCTTGATCCTACTATCAGACTTTTAGATGGTATTCAAAGGATGTTCATATTCAAAATCAAAGCATCTGCAGAAAAGAAGGTTGCTGGTGCTGTCTAGTCTAATGTCCTGAATTACATTTTCAACAAAAACAAATATATGAGTGCTTTTTAGTAACCTTACATATTGATCATGTCTACAGAGTTTTATGTATTTCTGCTTGTCCATGGCCATGGTGTGTGGCTAGCATTCGAAGCCAATGACAATTAGGCTTGCATATTGTCAATCATAACCTATTCATTACGTTCCACCAATTTTCTTTAATGTTGTTTATGATGCAACAGGCCGAAGAAACTCCCTCCGCGTGGACCGCCTCACCTAGAATTAGCGAGCGTGATAAGGGGAAAGAACTTTCAGGCGAAGAAAAAAGGAGAAACGGAAAAGTGGTTAGCCTGTCATCGAAAATATCTGATCCTGTAAGTCAAGAGCAAGGATGCAGTGGCAACTTTAAGGTACGGCGACTAAGTTCTTATAGGAAGTGGTTTCTGTGGGTTTATGCACCATATCAATAAGTTTTGTGTTAATCGGCATATGTTGCTTATGTTTTAGCTTAATCTTTACAACTAGGAATCATATGGCATGGTTCATTAAGACTTTTTGTAGCATCGAGCAAGAGAGAGGAGAGTACAACGCGGAAGCATAAAAACGATTACATTGATAATCAATTCGGTGTATAAATTCTCATGGCTCAACAACTTATTTATATTGTTCACAAACTTGACGATCACTCAATAAACTTTCCTAACAAAGATCAAACTCTAACAAAGACACTTTCCTAACATAAACCAAACTCTAAATAGAACTCTTTTAGAACCAAACAACTTGCTTCACAACTTTACGTCCAAACCAAATACGCCGTGCCAACTTCAACTAGTTGCTTCCAGAATACGGTGTCAACTTCACCTAGTTTCTTCCACTAATAACTTCACCGATATCTTGGTTTAATTTCCAACAACCTCCCTTAATCCAAGATATCATTCAACAAGGATTCCGTAACCCTCTTATACGACGTGCCAACTTCAACTAGTTGCTTCCAGAATACGGTGTCAACTTCACCTCAGCTTCTTCCATTAATCAACGTCAGCACGTCCTTGTCTTTTCTCATTTTCTATTCCTCTTCTTCCATTGATAAACGTCAACATACAACACTATTAAAATTATTAATAGTAGCAGTAGCACGTTTTTGTCTTTTCTCATCTTCAAAGATACCACCAACAAACCCTTACTCCTTGATACTCAATTATAGCTTATCCCAAGTTCATGATCCTACTGGAATTCTGTCAAACACTCACTTCGTACTGCTATCATATCATAGCAACCATCACAAACTTCTTTTCACGTTCTTCTTCATCGCATCCGAACACCATCCTTAACAAGCTAGAAACACTATTGTTGTGCTCTATTCAACTTGCTAACCAAACACAAATTCCACACTGGAATTGCTTCAATTCTCTTCTCAAATCGCCACACTGGGATTGCTTCACTTTTCACGATCACATCCTTGTGACGCCTCTTCTCTTCACTCTCTCATCATTTCCTGGTGATTACTTCTCTTTCTTCACAACCTTACTGTTGTTTCTTCTTCTCTTTTCTTCTTTGTTCCAGTCATGCTTTTTAAAGCCTAAAACTTTCACACTTCTTTACTCTTCAAGATTCTCTCACAATCTTGTCGTCACGCTTCTGCCACAAGCATACTTCTTTACAAAGTCTTCCACACTTTGTAGGATTTCCAAGTTTCTGCCACAAACTCTTCAACCACACGGTTTCCAACATGTTTGAGCTTAAACTCCAACACGCCATCCTCCCTTAAGCTCAAACATAACCATCCAACATTCCTTGTCATTCTAAGTCTCTGAATTCGAATTCAACACCATCAAACTGTACCAGTTCTTCTCTCGACTGCAATACCAACTTTGATCCTCTTTTTTCTTGATTTCGAATCCATGACCTAACCCTTTGAAACAACCACTCACCCAAGCACTCAAACAAACACCTTGTCTGCCTTTTCCCCCTTTTTTAACGCTGATTTCTCCAACTCTTATCGTAACATAACACTTACCACTTTCTCGAGCCCATCACAGCTCAACAGCTTCTTCTTATCATCACAGCAACACCGTGTTCTTTCTGTTTCCTAATCCATTGCAAACCCAAATTCCTTGAGCCAAAACATCACCATCAGCTCACAATTAGCTCCATCTCAGGCACACAATTATCTATCTCACTGCCAGTTCAACCAATGATCAACAAAGAGGATGCCATCACCATCACAAGAGTGAAAAACCATCGTTGTTTCCTTTCTTCTGCAACATCCTGTGAGCTTCTACTTCTTCGCACATAACCCTTCAGATCTTCACGGCATCAGGATATCTGCTAATCAACGAGCAAAAATATCACTTCCTCCATGGCAAACTATTCTTCTCGGCAAAACTCTGTTAAACCTTTGCAACCAATCACACTGACCATTACAGCAACCACCTCTGTCACGTCTTGACAGATTTGTAAACTTATGTTATGCTCAAATATTCATTAGCTCAGTACTTTTAGTTCGACAATCACCAGAGTTTCCTATCCGCATTAAACTCTTAACAACACCTCTTAATCGTGTTCATTCATCCATACTGTCCGGTGCGAGTTCTGCCTTCCACCATACTGCATCAAGCCTTGGCTAACACTGTCATGAAACACTGCCATACTCTTTCCCTGATATTGCTCGAAGTTTCCTACAGCAACAAACCATCAATCTTCTCCATCTTCTTCAATACCAGCAGGGCATCATCAACTCTACTTCTGCTTCACTTCATCTCAAAATCACCTCCAAGTACAGCAAACCCATCATCATCTCGACCCGATTCAGAATAACTTCAAACCCTAACTTTCTTCTTCCTGTGTTGAAATCTGAATCTTCAACAATTCTGCAAACTCTAATCTTCAACAGCATCAAACTCTCTGTTCTCACAATCTGAATCTCTATCTCTCGGACAACGCCTCCTTCTCTTTTCCTTGCTCAATTTCAGTCTTGACCTTTTTTCTTTTATTGTTCTCCAGCGCACATGTGCATTTCCTTACTGCTGAACCCGGGTGAACTCGTTTTCTTTAATCAGTTCCAACTAAGAAGTTAGAACCACAAACTTGGTCTCAAAACAGCCTCGAACCTGATGGCTTCAAATTCTTCTTTACCAAACGCTTGAGAATACCATCAGAACTGGCAGCGTTACTTTCTTTAAAAAAAAAAAAACTCTCGAACCCTAGTGATGAGACAAACTAACAATTCTTTTTAACACAAAATAATTCTCTACCACCGAAAAACAAAAGACTTTTTCGACTTTCTCTCTCTCCTCTCTCTTCCTCTCACCTTGCTCTGATACCAAATGTAGGATCGAGCAAGAGAGAGGAAAGCACAAATGCGAAGCATAAAAACGACTACATCGATAATCAATTCGGTGTACAAATTCTCATGGCTCAATAGCCTATTTATATTGTTCACAAACTTGATGATCACTCAATAAGCTTTCCTAACAGAAATCAAACTCTAACAAGGACACTTTCCTAACATAAACCAAACTCTAAATAGAATTCTTCTAGAACCAAACAACTTGCTTCACAAGTTTACTTTACGTCCAAACCAAATACGCCGTATCAACTTCAACTAGTTGCTTCCAGAATACGGTGTCAACTTCACCTAGTTGCTTCCACTAATAACTTCACCGATATCTTGGTTTAATTTCCAACACTTTTGACGATATCCAAATTGTTGGGGATGAGCACACCTTAATTAGGATTGGAACCATGCATAAGAAATTTCGATTGACACAACTCCATGCTGATTGTTTCATAGTGAAGATTAGATGCCTAATGTAATTGTTGATCCATATTGCAGAATGACAACACTGGCAAACTAGTATACTTGTTCTGAGTGTATGTCGATATGATATGCATTTACGCTGTTTCAGTAATCTAGTATACTTCCATCTAATAATATTTATACATAACATCATTCTGGTTTTTTTTCTTCGAAAGATTAGATGAGTGATACAATTGCTGATTTATGTTGCAGTATGATAGCACTCGCAAACTGCTGCCAATCAACTTCGAAAAACAAAGGGACCAAATCCCTTGTGTCGAGGAAAATACTGAAATCTGGGCCAACATTATTTACCTCGACAGAGATTATTCTGAGGAGTCTGAACCCCACATCCCGGGTCAGCAAGAAGCTACTAGTTCACCAACGGGGACTCTTTCTGCAGATTTGAATCTAGGGAGGAACCTTCAACCTGAAGGTCAGAACACCACGATAATCAGCGCTCCTAAGGTATTTATCCTCAACACACTTTTTTTCTAATAAAATCCTAGCATTTCAATCTATAAACCAATGCATTTTGGGTTCTGTTGAGCAATTTCGTCCTGCTCCTGCAATCAACATTTGGAGAGTGTCAAGTTCTACCATTTGAAATCTAACCTTGACTATTCTACTTTGACTTTCAGAAGCGTAGATGGTTTAATCTGTTCCCATGGTGGCAGAAAAAATGAGTTGTGCAGTGGACATAATCTGGACCATTTGACAAGCAAAAGAGGGATCTGAAGCGCTACTAGCTAGCTCTTAGGAAGCAGTGTTGCAGATGCATAGAAATTCTAGTTATACCACTATAGGAGGAAGAAGTAGCTGGACTCACTTTAGTTTTGAACTGGTTTCGTTTTCATTTTTCTTCAAGATATGGTACGTACAAAAACATGAGTATCAGTAATATGTGTGTCGAGTGTAAAATTTAGAAAACATTTTTTTTTGTTTTTTTGTGTGGATTTAAAGTGAGCGTAAATTTGTAACAAAATCACAGTAAATTTGGGTTCACATAATTTACAATTCGGAAATGCTTGATGGACTGAGGTGAATGTCCATTATTAATCCCAATGATAATGGGGCTGCCCACACTACCATCGGATCTCAGCGCTCGGAAATTCCTTAGATAAGTCTAGTGAGATTGTGTAAAAAAATTTTGAAGTTAAGTTAAAATATATTAAAAAGGAATACAAAAGTACAAGAAGAGAAGGCGTCTAGGCGCATACAAATGGGCATGAAAACACACCCAGAAACAATACGAAGAAACATGTAATTTAGGTTGAAAACCAAGAATACCAACAACAATTCAAAGAAAAGAGTTCTCTATTCATCTTTTCTTGCGGGGGTTCTCTTCCCCTTTCCTAGCTTTTCGTTGCAAGAAACCCAAGTCCAGAATATTTTTGTTAGTTCTTTTTCTGCTCTACTGACACTTAGGCTGGGTTTGGTAAAGTTTTTTTTTTTTTTTTTTTTTGGCCAAAAGCACTTTCAAAGCCTATATATGTTAATAACTTTTAAAATTGGTGTTTGGTAAAAAAATAATATCGAAAGCACTTTCCAAATTCCTTAATTTTTAAAAGCTGGGGAGAAGGAGCTTCTAAAAGCTACAAAATATAAGTTGTGGTCCCACCTAATTTTAATACTTTTATCTTTTTTATCCCTACCTTATTTTATAAATGACAAAAATTTACCCTTAAATTTGTATACAATAAATTTTTTACTATTTTTTATATTGCATTCTTTAAATATTATTATTTTTTTATTCTCAAACTATTTTATATACCATTTAATTTAATTTGTGAACAGTAATAATAATAAAAAATTATTAAGTAATTACTTAATTTTAGTTTCATTTTTTGTTTGAAAAATATATATAGATTATACCAAACGTGGTTAAGTAGAATAGTTTTTTAACAATCATAATAATAGTGATAATTAGTATCAACATTATATAGTAAAAACATTAATTATTTTTAAACCCAATAAAATTGAATAAAACTACTATCAGAGATATATCTGTTTTTGTCATTTGCTACAACAACAATGGTTGAATCGGAAATTTTTCCAAACACACTTTGATTGCTTTTTTTATCAGCTTCAACTTTAATAAATATTTACCAAACATTTAACTGTTTTTTTCTCACAGCACATCACAGCAACACACAGCAGAAAAATGCTTTTACAAAAACTGCAGTAATACCAAACTGAGCCTTATATTGTCGTAGTCTTTAACAATGCCATTCAATAGTTGTTTAGTCTCTACAGATTTACATGTCTCGGACGCACCTAGCACAGCAGACATTCGCAATAGTCTATCCATTATATTATCCTTACTCAAGGGACTTCTAAGAGGAATATCCTTAATGAGCTTTAACTTTCCTTCGACTGCACCCTCTTCAGCTGTCCCCAATTTTTCCATATCCATCTCTTTATAGTCTTTCGTACTCAGAATCATCACACTCATTGAAATTGGAGAGATTTTCCTCTTCAATAGAGACACGGGCTTGAGCACTCACCGAGAACCGAAGCCTTTTCTCCAATAACAAGTACCAGGTAGGCTGGAGAGAGAATCTCCGAAAAATTTAGCATAGTTTTTACGCCGGCTTGCCACGCCTTGCACAACCCACATTACGTAGGCAATGGCTTGAGCACTCATCGTCACCTCCAAATTTTCTACTCCCTCCATTTCATTTTCACTTTCATGTTCAGCACAAATTGTAAACAAATCTTGGAGAAGAAACTGGATTGATTAGCTACACATTTTTAACAAAGGAAATAACAAAGAAAACAATGTAAGCAAAAAATATGATGAAAAATGAATTAAATCATTAGATTAGAAATTAGAAAAGATGTATCCAAAAGATTAATAGGTTAATGGATTGTTACAACGGAGGTGAGAAACTATGCAGCAGAGATTAAGAAATTTGAAAAAAAGAAAGAGAAAGATGTTACTGAGTTAACTCCATATTTTCACCCGATTCACAGAGAAGAGAGAGAGAGAAAGTTGAGGGAGCTTTTGATAAATGTTTTCTTTTTTGTATATGCATTTAACTTTGAAAGTCAAAATTGTACTACTAAACCCTTTTCGACCATTTTTCTTGTCTACGTTTATCATCAGTTCCGCACATCTCACTCTCTCAAGATGTTAATTCCTCCGGCATATTTGTTTACTTTTTTGAATTTTGTAATACTGATCATTGCTGTGATCTCTGCAGCAGTACAGTTAAATCCTAGACCTGCTAATGTTCCTATTCATGCTTCTGATGGTATCATCATTTCTTGCTCTCGATCTTTTTAATATTTACTTGTATGCTTACTGTAATATTTATAGTAGCTATAGCTTTCTGATCATTAATTTATTGTTTGGTTTGATTTATCACTGAAGAGTCAGATGATGGAAATCAAACTGAGGAAAACTATGTTCGTGTGAGTTTTATCAATAGGTTTTTTCTAAATTGGTCTGTTACTCTTACTTATGTTCATGTGAATTCTGTGGGATTTTGAGAGATACTTCTTCAATACTGTTGTTACTTAGCATCTATACTCCGATTGTCAAACATGAAGGATTTTTGTTTTTTTTTAAATTTTGATGTTGAATTGTGGCAGGAAAATCCAGGTGGGATAAAGACGGATGATAGTGTCATCAAAAAGAAAAAGGATGGCCTCACAAAAGGAATTTCACAGGCAGAACTTGATCTGAGGACGGGCTCATTTATCGAACCGTTCAATCGTGAGACTGGGGAAGAAAGAAGCACTGAAAATGTACAACTTCCTGGTTCCCTGCTTATTCACATAAGTCATGTTTACAGAGTTTTATGCATTTCTGCTTGCCTATGGTGTGTGACTAGTGCATTTAATGTTGTTTCTGATGCAAAAGGTCGAAGAAACTCCCTCTGCGTGGACCGCATCACCAAGAATTAGCGAGCGTGATAAGGGAAAAGCACTTTCAGTCGAAGAAAAATGGGGAACAGGAAAAGTGGGTAGCCTGTCATCGAAAATGTCTGGTCTTATAAGTCAAGAGCAAGAGTGCAGTGACAACTTTAAGGTACGACTTATTCTTACAAACTTCTTATAGGAAGTGATGATTTCTGTTGCTTGGTGGAATTTATTGGTTTATGCAAATATGTTTTGTGTTAATGGGCATGTGTTGTTGGAATTTTATAATAAACTTCGGAGATATACGAGCATAGTTGTGTTGCTCGCATAGAGCTCCTAGGAAGCAAGACTCAACCTCTCAAAACTCTCTTCTTATTATTAACTTTTTTCGTCACAATTACAAATGAATGTATCATTGCCTATTTATAGGCACTATAAGATTGACTACCGTATTGCCTAGAATATTCTAGAAAACACTATAACTTTGCCCCTCTATGACCTTCTTTACATAACAATTTGACTTTATAACCGTTCACACTATAGAACTTTCTAGACACTTTCTAGACACGACCTATTCTAGCTAATTCTAGAGTTTTCTAAACTATTTTTCTAACTGACCAACTAAATGACTCTTTAGTGGTCACAACTTCCGTAATTCATTGTGTAGAGTTTTCTACACTTCTCTGACTTAATCTAGACAAATCTAGATTACAAATTACTATTTCCAACATCCCCTCCTAATTTGTAATCTCCATTACATTTTATAGTTTCGATCTTCACCCAATTTTATCATTCATCTTTTACTTCTCATGCTCGTGGGGTAGTTTCTCTTTTTCCATGTGTCCGTGACATTTCTTCGCGTCGACATCGCCTCATCTTCTCGTAGTGTCTCCAAAGCTCCGGTTTTCCATCCTCTTTTCTTCCGGCTAGCTTACCACTGTGCTAGCCTCTTAGTGGGTGCATTCCCACCATCACGGCCTTTACTCGGCCCAACGCGGCCTTCCGTCAGCCTTCACTCGGCTGTTTTTTAGCCTTTACTCGGCTACTTTCGTCATGAGTAGAGGATTAGCATCTCGTGACAACATGTGTTGCTTCTGTTTTAGCTTAATCTTTACGACTAGGGAATCCTATTGCTTGAAGTTCATTCATTATTGAGACTTTTGCCCAATATCCAAATTGTTTGGGATGAGCACACCTTAGGATTGAAACCACGTATAAGTAATTTGGATCGACACAACCCCATGCTGATTGTTTCCTTATGAAGATTCGAGGCATACTGTAATTTCCTGATCTATACTGCAGGATGACAACACTGGCAAACTGTTGCCAATCACCTTCGAGAAACAAAGGGAGGATATTCCAACTATCGAGGTAAACATTGATGCCATGGCCAATATTATTTTCCTCGACCGAGATTGTTTAGAAGAGGCTGATCCCCGAATCCCGAATCAGCAAGAGACTAGTTTACCAGCTTCTTCTTCTGGAAGTTCGAATCAAGGGGAAGAGTCTCAACCCGAAGGTCAAGAAAACACAAAAATCGACGGTCCAAAGGTATTTATAGTTAACACTTTTTTTCACCGGAGTTTTTAAGTTTAACAAAATGCGTTTTGGGCATTCGCAAAGCAATGTCGAGCCTACAGTCAATATCACTGTCATATCTAGAGAGTTTAATGTTCTTTCGTTTGAGGTCTAACCTTAACAATTTTGGTTTAACTTTCAGAAGCGTAAATGGTTTAAACCGTTCTCATGGTGGCAGAAAAGATGAGTTGTATTGAAATCTCAACTTTTGCCAAGCAAAAGAGTGCCCTAAAGTGCAACTAGCTAGCTTTTAAAAGGCATTGAGGATTTTAGCTGCAGTTGTACAGAATTGGTTTTATTTTCATGTAGTAGAAACACCAGTACGCGATACTCTCGACATTTGGTACTAAAACGGCCCTGATTATCAGTGAGATGTGTCTTATTATCCCGTAATGCATGTTATCTTTGCAGAAGCTTCGTTTGCTGCAAACTACAAGATGAAAAAATAACAGCAACTTGGAGTTTGTATGGATAATTTGTTAGTTCTTTGAAAAGATAGTCCGTAGGTTCTTCATGCATGGTTGTTCAGCTTGTTTTGGATGGACATAATTGGACAGTCATATGCAATTATAGTACGTACAACATGATTTTGTAAAACTACTTAGAATTTTTGATGCAAGATTTTTAGATTTTCTGCCCACATTATATCACATAAAAAGAATGGTAGTAATAAAAGCAATTATAGTATGTTTAGTGTAACTCGTCGGCCACGTTAAAAATAAATTATACATTATTTACCAAACGTGAAAACATGACAAGAATGGTGATATATTAGCAACCAAAGATGATTGGATGATTACAAGGCTTGTGAATAAAAAATAAAATAAAAAGAATACCGAACCTAACTGACGTGAGTCTAAGAGTAATGAGTAGAGATGCACGCCCACAAGAAAAACAATTGCCCAAGGACACAGCTTCAACAGAAAAACTTCAAGAGAATAGTGCGCAAAGTGCGCAATTTTGGTCCACACGCATTCCTACGAGTCCCGTAATAAGAATTTACTTTCTCGCATAACTCAGAGTAATAAAAGATCGTAAGGGTCACCTCGCTACAAAGCTCATTAAAGCGATGGGTAAAGTTATAGGCAACATCTTCATCAGTTAGCGGACTTGTTACGATGCCATGCTTACGAAGAACTCTAACATCTTGTCCCGATTTAATCAAACTATCCATTAAAAGACGATAAGAAGTCATGTAATAAGGAACTTTTCCATCAGAACATTGTTCGTAGGCAATCAAATTTTGTAGCAACGTATCCGTTTCATATTTAATCACCATAGGAGGAATTTCCATAACTCCATCCTTGAATTTGATATCCAAGAAACTGCCATTCGTAGAACCCACTACGAATTTTACTCCCACGCGTTTTAACTCCGTCACACTCGGTATAGATATGCAAGAATTTTTCTTTGCGTTACCAGCTTCAGGCAAATTGTGGAAGTAGGTCTTGCATAAAAGATCAAGTATATGCTTTACTTCGCAACCCGTAAAATTTGTGTAGATAACTTTTTCACCTCGAGGTATCAATTGATCCAAGAATCGCAAAGCCAAAAAGTTTAGGGTTTCACCGTTTAACTCTTTTTTAAGTGCAAGCACATTGAACAAACAATCAAGAACAACCATAGGAAGTTGGTTTTCGAGTAAAACCAAATCTACAACTGAATCCATCAAATCCTCACTCTTACCGAAAATAGGATCACCTCGTTCAATCTTATTACCGATGTGCGCATACTTTCTAAACAATTCAATCATGAACAAACCATCAATCACCATCAATTCTACAAATTCATCACTACTTAGATTTATGGGTTCCGAGTAACACTTGCGAACCTCGTCTTCAATTCTTTTTATATATACAATACACTCTTCCAACATAATTGTTCCCATGGGCGTGTTTCGAGAAAGTAATTCACGAGCATAACGTGACTTATGATCTTTAAGCTTACCATCTTCTTCATATCTATTACATTTTCCGTGATGAAACGGTCCGATGGAGGTCTTTGAAGGCGTATACGCATAACTGTGTATTTCCCGGATTCTTTTGGGTACTCGATAGATTGAACATCCGGGATCAGTATGTTGGCGCAATGCGGAAGTGTGATGGGTTAATGGAAATGATTTGGGAAAAGAAGTTGGAGAAAAAAGGTTGGTTTAATTGAAAAGAGGAGGCTTTGATTAATTGGGAAATGAAAATGTTACAGTGGAATTTTAGTGTAGCTCTTTGGCTCACTCTACTTACAATAGCAGTCACTTGACTTGCTTCACTCACTTGAGTTTTGGATGGTTTGCAAGTGAACCATCGTTGCCTATTTATAGGCTTGTACACCGACCACTTACTTCTCTAGATAGTTCTATATAGACTCTTCTTTACATTCTAAACTTAGATTTTACAAGAAAATTCTAGAGAAAGAATTCTCTAGATAACACTTGATGGAAAGAAGGCCTAGAAGACTCTAGCCTGTATTGGGTTTTACTTAGTGTAGATGATTATTGGGCATGGGCTTTCTAGAATAATCACAAATTAACTTATGTTTTTAACACCCCCTCTTAATTTGTGATGTTAAGCTTTTCTCTAAAATGATTGAACTTGTCCACTGTGACGGCTTTAGTGAAAATGTTGGCATTTTGCTCATTTGTTGGACATAATTGGAGCTCAATTTCCTTGTTTTCGACCAGCTCTCTGATAAAGTGATGTCGTAGCTCTACGTGCTTCGTCCGTCCGTGAAAGACTGGATTTTTTGTCATTGCAATTGTAGACATATTGTCACAGTAGATAGTCGTCGGCTACTTTTGCCTTTGTTGTAGGTCGGTCATTATTCTTCTCAATCATACTGCTTCACATGCTGCACTTGTTGATGCTATGTATTCTGCTTCGGCTGACGATAGTGCCACCGTACTTTGTTTATTAGAACTCCAAGAGATAAATTTTGTTCCCATACAGAAAACATAGCCTGATGTGCTCTTTCGGTCTTCAATAGAACCTGCCCAATCGCTATCTGTGAAGCCAATTAAATCATTGTCTTTTTCTCTTGTATACTTGATGCCAAAATTCTTTGTTCCCTTGATATACCGAAGAATTCTCTTATCGGCGGCATTTTGTAATTTGCTTGGCTCGCTCATAAACCGAGAAACAATGCTGGTTGCATTGACTATGTCTGGCCTTGTATTTGTTAAGTAGATCAGTGAGCCGACTAGACTTCTGAATAAGGTTGGATCAACTTTTGTCGCTCCATCATTTTTTGCCAACTTCTCATTAGTAGCCATTGGAGTTGCAATTGGTTTGCAATCTATCATGTTGAACCTTTTCAGTAAGTCTTCTGCATATTTTTCATGGGAAATGAATATTTCTTCTGGAGATTGTTTTACTTGAATCCCAAGAAAATATCGCATAAGTCCTAAGTCTGTCATCTCATATTCTTTCATCATCTCCTTCTTATTTTTTTTTGCCATCTCTTGTTTTATGCTGGCGTAAATTAAATCATCAACGTAGAGACAGAAAATTAGGAAGTCCGTACCTTGTTTTCTGATGTAGAGTGATGGCTCACTTGGACTTTTTCAAATCCATTATCTCGGAAATATTTGTCTATTTTGTTGTTCCATGCACGCGGTGCTTGCTTGAGGCCATATAGTGCTTTGCGGAGACGATATACCATTTTTTCTTTTCCTTTGCGGACCATCCTTGAGGTTGTTCCACGTACACCTCTTCTTCAAGTTCTCCATTTAGGAACGCCGACTTTACGTCTAATTGATAGACTTTCATTTTTAGTTGAGCTGCCAAAGCTAACACCATCCGGATTGTTTCCATGCGAGCGACTGGGGCGAATGTCTCGTTGTAATCAATTCCTGGTTGCTGGGAGTATCCTTTTGCAACTAGCCTTGCTTTGTGCTTTTGAATTGACCCATCTTCATTATATTTTATCTTGTAGACCCATTTCAGACCAATTATTTCTTTGTTAATTGGCTGATTAGCAAGCTCCCATGTCTTATTTTTCTCGATTACTCGCATTTCTTTGTCCATGGCATGTCTCCATTTCTCTTTTTTTGCCGCTTCCTCATATTTTTGAGGTTCTAGTGCTATAAATGCACAATTAGATATATCATAAATATCTCCTAGGGAACGCACCTTTCTAAGTGGGGCACTTGATTCAGATGAACTTGGACTTTGTTGTGTTGGACTAGGAGATCTCGGGCTTGCTGGTGGAATATTATCTTCTTGACGTGGCTGATCTGGCTCGTCTTCGAAGAGTAGTGGCAACTCATGGTTTTCTGGTTCATCATTCCAATCCCATGATTTGAATTCATCAAAGATAACATCTCTTGAAATTACCAGTTCCTTTGTATCTGGCTTTAGAAGTCTATATGCTTTAGACTCTTCGCTGTATCCGATGAATATTAGCTTTTCTCATTTTTCATCAAATTTTTCTCTATGTTGGGATGGAATATGAGAATATGCTACGCAACCAAAAATTCTGAAAGAAGTTACCTCAGGCTTTTTCTTATGCCAAGCTTCATATGGAGTTTTGTTGAGAACTGCTTTTGTTGGCGAGCGATTAAGGATGTAGACTGCCGTGTTGACTGCTTCTGCCCAGTAGCTGTTGGGTAGCTTCCTTGCTTTTAACATACTGCGAGCTATTTTTACGATTGTACGAATTTTCCTTTCCGCGACGCCATTTTGTTGTGGAGTGTATTGGACGGTGAGCTCCTTTTTAATTCCATTTTCTTTGCAGTAGTTGATAAATTCATTTGAAGTAAATTCTCCACCACGGTCTGTACGGAAAACCTTCAATTGATGGCCACTTTGCTTCTCTGCCAACGCCTTGAACTCTAGGAATTTAGTGAATTCTCGAGAATATACACCCACATCATCCTGGTATAATCATCCACAAATAGGAGAAAATATCTTCTGTTGTTGAGTGAGGTTGTTCTTGTCGGACCGCAGATATCGGCATGCACCAATTCGAGGGGCCTTCTTGCTCTCCACGATTTATTTGTAAATGGAAGTCTATGAAACTTCCCAAGAATACAACCTTCACATATTTTATCTCCACCGCTGATATTAGGAAGACCGATTACCATGTTCTTTGATTTTAGAACCTTCAAGGATCTGTAGTTGAGATCCCCGTATCTCAAATGCCATAACTTGCATTCATCAATATGATTGGTACTCATTGCACAATTTCCAATTGACGGCATAGATAGAGGAAAGACAAAATTTTCTGACATTTTTACTTTTTCCACCAATTGCTTATTAATTTTATCATAAATTGTGCATTCTCCGTCTTCAAAACGTTGTGAGTACCCTTTTCTTATAAGTTGTCCAACACTTAAATAAATTTTTAGCTAGGCCAGGAACATAAAGAACATCAGATATGTATCGAGTTTTACCTGACCTTGTACGTACGGATATGACTCCTCTTCCTTCAACATTCTGGAACTTTCCATCTCCGAGTTTGACCGGTGGAATCTCTTGCTCCTCCAATTTTACAAAATATTCTTTGTTTCCTGTCATATGGCTGCTGCATCCGCTGTCAACATACCATATACCTTGCGCTTCTTGTTGCGAGGTGAGGCAGGAATAAAATACTTGATTTTGAGAATCATTTTTCTCGGTATAGTTAGCTTCATTGAGCCAACAATCTTTTTGCATGTGATTTAATTTATCACACTTGGTGCACTTGTACTTGCAATTTTCAGTTGCATGGCAAAACTTTTTTGCAGACATTACAACGGAGATTTGAGGAGTAATTTCTTCCGTACCTTTTGTTGTTGTTTCTATAACCTCCTTTTCCACTTCCACGTCCGCGTTAGTAATTTTTGGGTCTTTGATTTGAAGTTGACCCCTTCTCATGAGGTGATGTTGATGACGATCCCCCTCTGGAGCTTTCTTTTCTGGCTTCCATATTTTTCTTTTCACTGAAATTTATTTTTGATTGAAATGCCTGCTCCAACGGTTATTCCGCGAACCTATTTATTCTTTTCTCGTGCGCCTCTAATGAACCCATTAATTCATGTACCGAGAGAGTCGATAAATTTTTTGACTCCTCAATGGCAGCGACGATATGGTCGAATTTGAACGGTAAGCTTCTTAAAATCTTTTCTACAACTCTTTTATTTTCTATGGTATCTCCATAACTACTGATTTGATTTACTTTTCCAGTAACTCTTGAAAAGAAGTTCTGGATAGTTTCATTTTCTTTCATAAGTAAATTGTCAAAATCTCGCCATAAATTTTATAGTTTTATGGAGATTACCTTTTCCGAACCTTGGAATGCAACTTTGAGAATATTCCAGGCCTCCTTCGAAGTTTTTTCCACCGAAATTCGAGGAAAAATAGCTTTGCTTACCCCTTGTTGTAGAAACAGTAATGCTTTAGCATCTTTCTTTTTATTTTCTTTGTACTCCTTTTTCTTTGCATCCGTCCATGACGATAGAGTTTCTGCCGACTCGGGTACATCATAACCTTCTTCTACAAGATCCCATAGGTCTTGAGAAATAAACAATGTCTTCATTTGTAGACTCCAATAATCATAACTGTCACCATCAAAAATTGGAATTAAACTTTGGGCATAATTGAAACCTTGAATACTTTGGTTAATTGCCATGGTAGAGTTTTGGGATTACTGGGTTAAGTTTGCTCTGATACCAAATTTGTTGGCGCAATGCGGAAGTGTGATGGGTTAATGGAAATGATTTGGGAAAACAAGTTGGAGAAAAAAGGTTGGTTTAATTGAAAAGAGGAGGCTTTGATTAATTGGGAAATGAAAATGTTACAGGGGAATTTTAGTGTAGCTCTTTGGCTCACTCTACTTACAATTGCAGTCACTTGACTTGCTTAGCTCTCACTCTTACTTCACTCACTTGAGTTTTGGATGGTTTGCAAGTGAACCATCGTTGCCTATTTATAGGCTTGTACACCGACCACTTACTTCTCTAGATAGTTCTATCTAGACTCTTCTTTACATTCTCAACTTAGATATTACAAGAAAATTCTAGAGAAAGAATTCTCTAGATAACACTTGATGGAAAGAAGGCCTAGAAGACTCTAGCCTGTATTGGGTTTTACTTACTGTAGATGATTATTGGGATTGGGCTTGGGCTTTTTAGAATAATCACAAATTAACTTATGGGATGTACTATATATTTCATATGAGACAACATTTTTAACTTTGGAGTAGTACACCCCCAAGTAAATTGGTACCCCTATTAGCCTTCAGCCAAATAAAATCCCTTTCACATGAAACAATGTCTTTTTCTTTTTGAATTCAAGTTAATTTATAGTCGGATAAACTGAGAAGAAAAAACATAATATACTTTAAGAGAAGCGCAATTTAATAACTAAACAAAAAGTTAAAATAATACATCAATCATCTAATCTTTAAACCCCCACACCCCCACCCCCACCCACCCAAAAAAAAAAAAGATATCCAGCAGCTTGTTCTTCATAACCCTCCAAAACCTTGGTGTTTGGAATACTGCATCCCTACTGAAGAAACCAAGCCCGACAAGCTTAGCAACTTTGGCTTCAAAGCCAGGTGTCTGCTCTGCAGTCAGCCATATCGATGCTACAATCAATATCACTGTCATTTTCAGCAATTTTAAAGTTCTTTCTTTTGAGGTCGTCTATACTTGAACTTTTAGAAGCGCAGATGGTTTAAGCCGTTCTCATGGTGGGCAGAAAAAATGAGTTGTGTGGAAATCTCAGTTTGAGGCCTAAATTGACCAGCAACAGAGGGCCCTAAAGTGCAACTAGCTAGCCAGATTTTATGAGGCATTGCGGATTTTATCTGCAGGTGTACTTTATTTTATACTAGTTATTATAATGAAATAGACTTACAACTTAGTTTTGAATTGGATTCATTCTCATACAGTGAAGAAAAAAGAACTGGCGATGCTCTACGCTATTAAGGCGCTATGCCTAATAAGGTAGACCAACTACTTTGCTGGTTAGATGCGTGAAAAAAAGAAGAAAAAAGATAAACAAGAAATATCAAATGTGCAAGAACCAAACCAAAAAAAAAGTGAAAAAGCATGACAAAAATCGTAATATCCAGTTATATTAGCAATCACAACTGATTGGAAGATAATAATCTAAGATATGCAAATAAAGAAAGAGAGAAGGAAAAAATAGAGAAGATGTGAGAACTAATCACGTTTAGTTCTTGCTCCACATGCATGCCAATAATGACTCTCGTAATATTCTCCATACACGCCTATGCCAAGGAGTCTCGTAATACGAATTCACTTGATCACATAACTCAGAGTAATTGAAGTTTGCAATGGGTACCTTGCGACAAAATTCCTTAAAAAGAAGAGCACCAACTTCGTCGCTACTTAGATGATTTTTTAAGATGCCTTGCTTACGAAGAATTCTAACATCTTCTCCCGAGTTAATCAAACTTTCCATTAAAAAGCCATAAGAAGTCATGTAATAAGTAACTTTTCCAACAGAAGATAGTTCATAAGCAATCAAATTTCTCATCAACATATCCGTTTCATATTTAATCATCATAGGAGGAATTTCCATAACTCCATCCTTGAATTTGATATCCAAGAAACTACCATTCGTAGAGCCCACTACGAATCTTACTCCCGCGCGTTTCAACTTGGTTGCACTAGGTATAGACTTCCATGAATTATTTTTTTCGTTACCAAGTTTGGGCAAATTGTGGAAGGTCTTGCCTAAGAGATCAAGTAAATGCTTTGCTTCACAACCGGATAAACTTTTTTGGACAACTTCTTCAACCTGAGGCAGCAATAGTTCATGGAAGAATTGCAAAGCAAGAATATTTAGTGAAACACCGTTAAACTCTTTGTTTTGTTTAGTGCAAGCACATTGAATAAGCACTCAAGAACAATCATAGGAAGTTGGTTTTCTAGTAATACCAAATCATGACGTAAAAGTTTCAAAACCGAAACAGTATCGAAAATAGGATCATCCCGTTCAATCTTGCTGATGTTGGCCTTTTTTCTAAACAATTCAATGATGAACAAACCATCAATCACCATCATCTCTACAAATCCATCACTACTTAGATTTATGTGTTCCGAATAACACTTCCGAGCTTCATATTCAATTGTTTTTACACATGCAACACACTCTTCCAACAAATTTGTCCCTATGGGCGTGATTTGAGAAAGTAACTCGCGAGCATAACGTAACTTATGACCTTCAAAAGTAGTGCTACTTTTTCCGTGATGAAACGGGCCGATGGACCACAGCTTACGCCTGAACATATACCTGTCCAAATCACAGAATTTGTCAGATACTCGAAAAATTGAGCGTTCAGGAGGAATAGACGGTGGAATTGTCTTATCTAGCTTCCGTTTAATTGAATCTGCTAACACTTTGTTTCCCTCTCTTGCTTTTGTTTCTCTGTTCATTGTTTATTAAAAAGAGCTCCTGCAGAACAACAAGGGTTTAAGGCTTCTGTAAAAGGACGGCAGAACAAAGAAAGCTTTAGGGTTTTTTTGTCTCCATGTCTTTATATAGGCATGCATACCATGGGTTATCCTACTTGTTCTCAAACCCCTATCTCCGAATAAAATTAGGTTTAATGTAATTACTTGATCTCTAATCAACCATAATCGTGTTTTCCTGGTTTGGTGTTCTGATTAACGTAGGAAAATGAAACTCTCGTCTCACGAGACCAAGATTGCTAATAGGGTACCTATTTAGGGGTATATTAATTATAGGGAAAAATATCGTTTGGTCCTAATTTAGGTGGTCCCATGTCTGTTTAGTCCTTTCAGAAATCACCTTTCCATTTAGTCCATAATTATTTAAAAATATTAAGTGTACCAAAATACCCTTCTGTACTATTTTGCCATTAATTTCCCCGTACTCGTTGAGTACTCGTATTGCAGTAGTTCATTTTGTAGAATGAACTCGTATAGCACTTCGTTTGTAGACTGAACTTATATTGTAGTTCATTTCACCAAGTTCATTCCAGAAATGAACTCATATATAGCACTTTTTTTGTAGAATGAACTCATATACGAAAACCGAGTTCATTCCAGAAATGAACTCCTAATAAAACCTATATAAACCAGAGTTCATTCCAGGAA
>JAJJMB010016019.1:773606-983332 GCA_023531105.1 Papaver atlanticum
TCCAGGAATGAACTCCTAATAAAACCTATATAAACCCGAGTTCATTCTAGGAATGAACTCCTAATAAGACCTATATAAACCAGAGTTCATTCCAGGAATGAACTCCTGATCTTCATCTTCTTTAACAGCAGCAGCAACAAATCTCCATCTTCTTCATCATCTTCATCGACTTCAACAGCAACAACAAAACATCAAACGTCATCAACAGTAGCAACAAATCATCAATCATCATCAACAGAAGCAACATCGAATCGTCTTCATCATCTTCGTTTCAATCTTCATCTTCTTTGACAACAGCAGCAGCAAAACAAAAAATCAAGATCATCATCAAAATCAAGATCTTCAACATCAAGAATCAAGATCTTTAACACGAGCAGCAAGACAGAGATCGTCATCTTCATCTTCAACACGAGCAGCAAGACATAAAGCCTAATTTCATATCTATAATCAAGCAGCAGCAGCATGATGAACTCTATAATCAAAAAAGCAGCAGTGGTTCATTTCTTCTTCGTCGTCTTCATCGCAGCAGCAACAGGATGAACTCTGTAATCAACAACAGCAACAGTTCATTAATTCTTTGTCGTCTTCATCATTTAATCGTCGAGATCCCTGTAAATCAATCTTCAAAACTCTGTAAATCAATATTCAAATCTTCTTCGTCATCTTCGTCATTTAATTGAAGCAGCAGAGAAACAAAAACCCTAGAAAAAATCATAGCAGCAGGGAGAAAGGGAGAAAACCGAGAGTAAAGAGAAAGTAGATCTCAGAAATGATTTCTTCTCTCTTACCAATTGACTATATATACGGAAGGGTATTTCTGCTACTACAAAACGAAAATTACATCATCCATGACGTCATTCCGCGTGGATATTGTCAACCCTAGGACCAAACTATAACTTTTAGGACCAAACTATAATATATTTTTCCAAAAAGGACTAAACAGACAGTTGACTGAGTCAACTGGACTAGACTCTCTCTAATATATTATTCCTAGGACTAAATGGTATTTCCTACTTAATTATATACCCCTAGTTTTGATACCCACCAAATATGCCCTCATACAACAATAAATATACCCCTATTATTTGAGAACCTTATCCATTTAAAAATAGATTACTTTAATACCCTCACTCATATAATATATTTCTTTATTTCAAAATACAAGAAATCTTTTATCTTCCATTTTACCGCCACCGCCACCATTCTACCACCACTAGCACCACCAAATATCCACCACCACCACCGCTCAACGACTACCACCTACCAACCGCCACCACCACTAATACTCCACTACCACTCCACAACCACCACCGCCAGTCCACCGCTAGTTTTCCATTACCACCGCCGCCAGTCCGCCACCACCCTCCGCCACCACCGCCTACCGCCAGTCCACCAACGCCCGCTACCAGTCCACCACTGTCACCGGTGGTGTCAACAACTGAAGTTGATCCCCAAAGCAAAAATCAGAACATAAGAAAGAAAAAAATATTATGGCTTCAACAACCGAAGTTGATCCCCCAAAAAAAAAAAAAAAATCATAAAAAGGTAATATTGCGTTAACAACCACTGAAGTTGATCCCAAAATCTGGTGTCAACAAAGGAAGTTGATCCCCAAAACAAAAATCAGTAAATAAGAAAGAAAAAAAAATGGCGTTAACAACCGAAGTTGATCCCAAAATCTGGTGCCAACAACCGAAGTTGATCCCCAAAACAAAAATCATAAAATCATACAAAAAGAAATATGACGTCAACAACCACAGTTGATCCGAAATCTGGTATCAACAACCGAAGTTGATCCCAAAATATGGTGTCAACAACCATAGTTGATCCCAAAAATTAATGTACTAAATTAATGAACCTGACGTGAATCGAACACGCTTTTTCTGATGTAGAATCAGTTGAGTTACCATTGCACCCCAGGTTCATCTTAAGGGGTCTTTAAAACCATCTACACGGTGCTTCCCACCTATACCAACAACAAACCACCAACTCCAACAGCACCACCCACTACCATCATTCCAACACCAATATACAGACACGACCATCTAAATCAATTTAGAATTTGAAATAGAAGAAGATATAAGAGCAAACACAACACAATATAAAAACAAAACACAAATCTCTAAACTGAACTCCATATGAACATGGCTTGTCTAATTTAAACGATGGACTAAAACTTACCATTACTACTGACAGGAGTTTTATTGACGATCAATTAGTACTTTCTGCAGTCTCTGAAACTTACAGGAACCCTTCATTTTCCCTGCACAAAATGTATATATAAGTAAAGTACACAATCCGCATGAAAAGCTCACTATAAGAAAATTAAAACTGAACACAAAAAATTGGTGGAATTCTGTGATGAGTCCACAACACTTGGTGAGACATTTCTCTACATGTTAAAGCCCGATTCAATAGAACTTGAAAAAACAACCACAATAATGTCGGAGATCATATCTACTTCCACATAAAATAACACAAACAAGAGAGTACTTAGAGAATTCAGACATGATGGACATATAATCTCCAAGCCAGTAAAAAGCTACCATTTAATCTAATTTTAAAATCAATGAGTTTGATAGGCTCCAGGTATTATTAATATAAATGTCAATCTACAAGGCTTACTACTGCACCCAAACTCCAACAATAGAAGATTTACATAAAAGTAGTATGAAAGCACACAGAAATTGATCAAAGTTATGAGACGTTTACTTCTGTCAGCAACTCGACGTATTTTTGATGTCGGAGATCATATCTACTTCCACATAAAATAACACAAACAAGAAAGTACTCAGGGAATTCAGACATGATGGACATATAATCTCCTGGAGTTCCCAACTACAAAAAATAAAATAATTTATCAGTTCGAAATAATTCATCCAATATGACAGTGTAATTACAAACCTGAATCATCTAGCAGGACAACTAATCATCCATTCAATTGTAGATGTGTAATACAGAACAAGGTAAGTTGAATTCAAATCTGACCTTACATTTACCACCAACACCACCATATTCTTCATGTTCAAATAATGGGCAAAGATTTTTTGAATCCATAGCAAACTCGTTAATTTTTTTACCCGATTCTGATCTCTTATCTTTAATTTTATTTCTGCTGCTAACAAATTTTGGAGTGTAAAGAGCACTATTAAAGATAATAAAGGTTGGAGGATTGTACCGAATTTAAATTGTGTACTTTTTTCATACAATTTCGCAATCTAAATATTCTACAAGAAACAGCCTCTTATAGTCTCGCAATCCAAATATTCAAATTGTGAACCTTAAAAAAATTTGGAACAAAAATTCAAATTGTATTAAAAAAGTTCTAAAAGACCAAAAGCATTGGGAAGTGGTTTTTAATCATTCCACGTATGATACGTTCACCATGTGCTCATACCAAATGAACATGTACCACTATTATAATCTAATAACTGACAAAGCAAACACAAAACATTTCATTTTATAATATTAAATCTCTCGTACAATCAAACATATTCATCATTCAAAATACACCAATTGTGTACATAACTACTACCAGAATTCCCATCCACATTGAACATCCTAAAAATGATATATAGCAGCCCAAGGAAATAAAATTTATTACCTCTGAGAACTAGTGTTCATACTATTCCGATGAGGAATTCTACAACCCGTACTCCAATCTCCACCATCAATCAATTCCAAATCAAGTTCATATTATCCCGATGAAAAACGACCCGTACTGGAATCTCCACCACCAATCAATTCCCAATCAAATTTCACATACAAGATGATTATCTGTAGAATTGGAACTAAATACAATTAGTTTACCAGAATAATCAGAAACAATCTCCCCAAAAAATCTAAGCAGTCCCCAAATCTATACAATCACCACCAAGATTAGTTATTGATAAGAAGGATTCTCAGAAGAAGTGAATACGATGGTAAGGGAAATAATGAAGATGAATTTGAAGAGATTAGAGAGATTTAATGAGATTGCCATGGTAGTGGGATTTGAGAAGTTGCAGCAAAAAAATCTGATCTCTTCCTCTCACACACACAATGTCGATTCTCTATAGGTTTAATTTTTTTCTCGATCAACAGAGGTGGTGGAGGCGGAGGGTGGCGGTATGGTGGTGATACAGAACCAGGAGGAGAGAGAAGAGAGAGAATTCTTTTTGAGATCTGAAATTAAAATAGAAGAGCATTGTAGACTTTTTCATCCCTTTACTAATACAGGGAGGGTGTTTAGGGAATTATCAACAAAATAATTTTTCTTCTAAAGTACGGAGGGGTGTTATTAAAGGTCTTAAGGGTGTTTATGAAGGTTCACCAATAGGAGGGGTCATTATCCAATTCCCGCTTTATTTAGAGATGTACCCAGTTCCTTATAAGATAAAACATTAATTTTACCTTTGAAATGGTACACCCTAAGCATATTGGTACCCCTTAGCAGACATGCCACAAGACATATGAACTTTAGAAATTGTCCCTTGATTTCACATGATCTTAAGTGAAAATCCAAACAACGTCTTTTTCATTTGAATTCAAGTTAATTTATAATCGGATAAACTGAGAAGAGAAAACATTATCTCCATTCATTGTAAATCAAATAAGAGCTCGTGAGTCGTGCCGAACAAGAAGGTTTAACGGCAGAACAAAGAAAGCTTTAGCATATAACCGGTTATCTTATTTGTTCTCGAACACCTGTTTCCAAATACAATTAGGTTTAGATTAATTACTTAATCTCTAATGAAAATCAAGTGTTTCCCTATTCTGGTATTCTGACTAACGTAGCAAACTGGAATTCTCGTCTCGTTGCCACGAGACCAATGGTTTGGACAAGTTGCTCAAAGAGATTATCATCCTCGGGTACTTAGTGCTTTTACTTCTCATGATCTACTTCTCATGAAACAATGGATGCTTATATTGATCATGCTAATTGAAGATGGAGAATGGATAAATTACACCAAGTCTTTTCCATTAATCAACTTCAGCATATTGAAAGTATCCACATTCCGCAGCACGTACTAAAAATGGCCAATTTACTGTCAATTCAGCTTATATGGTAATATTGCGTCAGCATCTCAACAGGTGGTTACAAAACAACAACAGCACATGTGGTTGATGATTTGGCATTTAGGGATCCCTTATATATGTCAAATGTTTATATGAAAGTTGGCCAATGTAGTTGTGGAAAATCCAACAACTACACCCCTGTAATGATAATAACACAAAGTCTGGATCATATTGATCTAAACATTAATGACATTGTTCACCACTTTGACACTTATATGACCTTTCAAACTCTTCTATAATGAAGATATATTACTCTTACAGTGGATTTAAACTAAGATTTACACACAACAATGGTGAAATATCAAGATACAAGCTAAGTTTGAAGATGAATCTTATTTTCTCTTCTCACGATAACTTTCTTAGCCTATCCCTCTAAATACTGATCTCTCTCTCTCTCTCTCTCTCTCTCTCAATTCTGAGTCCTTATATAGGAAAATTTATTAATAGAAGACAACCACGATTCACCTGTTGTTTCAGTTTGTCTTACACGCCACGCTTTTGGAAGCTGTCTCTGTTTGTCGCACTGCTGCTTACGAATCGCGCTTCCTCTGATGGAGGTAGTAATCGTGCTATCTTTATCACGTGATTGTTTATTCGTGCTCCATTCTTGTTCTCGCGTGACCACTCTTCGCCTTGTTTTCTGGTAATTGTTATGTCTTCGTGCTTAAGGTTGTTTTATCCAAAGAGAAGTTGTATATTTGTCTTGTGCGATATTTCTCCCCCACATTTTGCCTCTTCTCGCGTTATTCTTATGCAAGTGGAATAGTGCGAGAATTCTGGTCAAACTTCGCGTCAACCCTGTCTTTTCACCTTCGTTGTCCTACCCGTCACACTTCTGTATTTTTTGCGTAATTGCTAGACGTATTGACGGTTTTTTCCTTTTTAAGCGGCACGTCTTTACTATTTTTCTTCGGATAAATACCCAGGAGAGGGATAAAAGAAATTTTTTATTTTATTTTTCTACTGTCTTCTTCTCCTGTTCAACTTCTTATTCTTTCAAACTATGTCTTTTTCTCCCAAGCTCTTCAATTTCGCTTCTGTTCCCATGGAAAATTAAGATATGTCCGCTCTCGCTGCTGCTGCTACATCATCTTCACGGTGAGTTAATTTTTCCTCCGTTATTTATATTCCATACCTCTATGATATGATCAATGTTTCTGTGATTTTACTTCCGCCATTGTTACTGTTTTTTTGAGCTTCTGTTTTGCTTTTAGTATTCCCATACTGAACATGCAGTTCAAAATCTAAATCAACCAAGAAAACAGTAGAGACTCTTGAGAGATTTCAAAGAGTGCTGGCACTCTCTGTTCTGGGAGATTCATCTTCTACTACTCTATTAGATGAGGAGAGGATTCTTAGAGAACCATGGAGCGCGAATCGTATGCCTATCGCGCTTGGACAGCTGAAGGACGGTCTTCCTATTCCACTATCCAACCCTGAGTTTTCTCTTTTCTATCAAATTCTCGCGAAGATAGTTTCTCCTTGCGCAGTCTATCAACTGGGAGGTGATGCAATTCGCATTATTCTTGAATTCCCCCGCCGTGTTACAGGTGAGGGGAAGTCCCTTTGTCCGAACAAGGAGAAACCCTACGATCCTGCCGACTTTACCGTGGAATCGTTCTTTAAAAAATATGTGGTTCATTAGGTCACTAATGATGGTTTACGCTGGGGTGTTCGCCTGAATAGAGCGAAGTTATCAGTGGGCAAAAAGAAACTCATGGACGATGTGGATAAGCATAGCAAGAGCAATGACTATATTCGCCTTTCGAGTGATCCGAAGTGGATGAAATATCATCTTATCGTCGAGGATCCTCTACCGTGAGGTCTTGATGCGAACGGAATCCCTCGCGCTGGGCCTGATGAGTCACTTATCGAGCCTAGTATATTACCTGTTGTTCTTGATTATCTCCCTTTGGAATTCAACTTGCCTGACAAGGAGAAAGAGGTATGCATTCTTTTTCATTCATTGTTTCGCAGCTGAATTGTTCTAATTTTGTGATTACTTTTAATCGTATGTGATTTTCCTGATGGTTAGATAGAGAAGGAGGATGGTTCTCTTGAGAGGAAGGCAAAGGCTGCTGCTCTTAAGGAGAGTACAGATAAAAAGAGAAAGAAATCCTCTGAGGCGAAAGGTGGGAAGAAATCTTCGCGCTCCAAAGGAGTGAGACATATTTCTCTTTATTTGAACAATATTGTTGGTTTGACTTTCTTATTGTAGTTAGTTTACACAGGTTGATTTGGAAGATGAGGAAACTGAAGATGATGAAGAAACTGAAACTGAAGATGAAGAAGCCGAAGGTGATGAGGAGGACAAGGAAGCCATCAAAGGTGGTGAACCTGAGGAAGATGTTGAGTATGGAGGTTCTCTTATTCATCTTAAGTCAAAGAGGGCAAAGATTTCCAAACAGTATCAGATTCAGCCTAAAGGCGACTCTAGAGGAAGGCCAAAGGAGAAGCCTCTATTTAATGTGCGAATTCTTTGGTATCCAGCTCTTCAAAAATTCCTTCTGCCTCAGCTGGGTTTGGTTTTTCTGTCAGCCCTTCAACAATGGGATCTTCTGGTGCTGATGGCGATAGGGGAAAAGGTTCTCGCGTTGATGATATACAGGATGATATTTGTTATCCTGTGCGTTCTCTTGACGCGATGAATATTGAAGATTCGCCTTCTGGTGTTTTCGTCCCTGAGGGTGTTGATACGGCTTTTACTTCCAAGATTGCTTCTATCGCCCAATCGTGTCTGTCAGATCTTAATATTCTTCATCTTCGCGAGATGATGTTGAACCTTGCTCCTCAATCTTCTGCCGTCGCTTCCCAGTCTGAGTGGGAGTTTTCCTCAGTCCTCATCACAAAACAACACATCGCACTTGATTATCTGGTGAGTTAGTATTTTCTTATCGTCTTTTGGGTTAATTTCATCGCCCTACCTAACGTTTTCCTTTTGAATTTTAAGAACATGTGTCGCCATGTTACTCAAGTGGAGGATTAAAATAAGGCGGTAGCCTTGCTTCGCGCTCAGGACGAACAAATTTCTTCTCTTCAAGCTGAAGTTTCGAACTTGCAAGGTAGTGCCTCTCTGCTCCAGAAGGATCGCGACAGACTTGAGAGGGAATCAATTTCCAATGCAAATTTGGTGACTGTGGCTCGCACTAAGAATGTTCTACTTCTCGGTGGGTTTTCGCACTTACATTCTCCCATTCCTTATTTTCGTATTGTTTCGGCCTTAGTCTTTTAGGGACGTTTTCTTAGTCGAAAGCCATGAGATTCTTTGCATAAGTCTTCAATCTTTCTGACCTCGCGATTGTTGTAAATTTAAATAAGGCAGCCCTCCGGAGCACTTCAATCTCCTTAGAGAAGAATTTGAAAAATCTTAGTTTGAGGTAGATGATATTGAAGATTTGAGGAGAAAATATGAAAATTTTCTTATTTTTCCTTTTAAGGTCTTATTGTATTTTTCCCCGCCTATATAGAACTTAGAGGTCTTATGGTTTCCTTAGGCAGGGGCGTCAATATGTTGGGCGACGAAATCTCAGTTCCATGTGCTCTTGCGAGTCATTGGCCTTTGATCTCGCCTTATCTTTTTTATCGTATTTTTTACCTCGTCAGGTTATATTTACGACAATGCGGCAGGCCTTAAATACTACTGTGAGTACAAGCCCCGATACATTGCCGTCTTTGACGCATTCAGCTCCCTGGTGGAGGGTGCCGTCCCTTTAATTTCCCCCTGAGTTTCCCGTTTCCTGCGACAATCAGTTGTTTTCGTGATCTCATTCCCTACGCCGATATGGCTTTTGGTTACAATACCATACCCTAGGTGGGTTTAATCGGGACCGAGAATATCAAATCCCAGGATCTCCTTCTATTCCACTGGTCATGGTTCTACACCCCTTGCCAGAGAACTTATTCGCTGAGTTGTTCGTTCTCAGTGGCCTCGAGCGGATGGGCTTTTGTTTCACCCTGATATGCTTTTGTTTCTCCCCAATTTTCTGGGATTAATATATGCCCAGTCTCCCTAAGTAGAGGTTTTAATATATAACTTTGTTGTCCCCTAATGAGGTCTTACTTATTTGTTGCATGGACTTTATTCTGTCTTTGGCTTGTTCGTATATAGAAGGAACTTTAATTCTCATTAATGTTTCTTTGATTGGTACATAGCTTCGTTTCTTCGTTGTATCATTTCAGTTTAGTATGCCTTTCGCATGATAAATCAAACGCGACACGCAATCTTGCTTTCGCATTTAATTGTTGTTTTTCGCAAGGTGAACCTCAACTTCCTTTGGACGATGTGCGGTCTTTTCTTCATCTGTGTTGTGAACCAGACCACCTTCCGTTGTGCGATTAGAGATTTTGTCGCACTGAATCCTCCATCTATTTACCAGGTCTCGTAAGCTTTCACCATATATCCTCTTCAATCTGAATAGTGCATTTCTTCATGTTTTTAGTAAATTAATTTGTGCACAGGCATCCAAGAATGCACTCTGAGAGCACTGGAATTTTATTGTTTCGCCCTACTTCGCCCTTCCTTCGAGAGATAAGCTACTTAGAGGTGGTTGATCAGTTTGGTGTGATGCTTCTCCTCCATTTCGTTTTCATACTTTCTTTAATTTTAGCAGACTTCTAATCGCGTTTCTGATATCGCGTTCGGTATTGTTTTTCCTCTTCATATTTTTCCCTTGGCCCTTGGTTTGATTGCCTTCTTCTTTCGCATAATCCTTTTTTTTCCCGTGTTTTCTACTCTTATCATATTGATCATTAATCTCTCTGCTCGTTTATCATCCTTCACATTTTTCCTCTGTTTTTACTTCAATTTCGCCGTTCCTTCATACCGTTTCATATCCAACTTATTGCATATCTTTGCGCCTACATAATCTCCTCGGATTTCTCCAATGCCGGATGGCATGGGGAATCAAATGAGCCTATGATAAGTTGATGTGACCCCCATCACCCCATGGATCCAAGGCTTGCCTTTGATGGCATTATAGGGTGATTTTATGTTTACCATGCATAATGTTACCACCGTCTCTAGAATTCCTGCAGGAATCACCAGGGTAATCTCGTCCTTGGGATTTGACACAACACTATTGAATCCATATATTGTGTATGTAGAAGGAAGTAGATCCGAGTCGTTGTATCCCATTGTTTTGAAGGTGTGATAAAACAAGATATCGAGTGAACTTCCTGTGTCTATTAAGATCTTGTCTATCGCCCAAGGTAACTTCTTTTCCTCTTCCTATCTAGAGTACGGCTGCATAGTCATGGTGATGAACAATGGATCTGTATGCATTCCCCCTCCTATAGGAATATCTTCTGTTGTGAAAAAAATCTGTTGCTTCTGCCATTCTTCTTGTGGTAGGTTTTTCGTCACCAGATGCACTTCCTTGCCATGCAATCTCTTTTATGCACTCGGCTTAATGCATTATCGTGAAAGTCAGCTATATTCTTGGTGGAATGGATGATCGAATTTATTCGTCTCATGCCTTTCCCTATTTCAATGCGATGTATCAATGCTGGATGTTGTGGCTGGTTTTGATGAGCTGACTGAAGTGGTGGTGATTGTGGTAACTCATTCGTCATCATAAATTAGTTCAACTTCCTCCTTTCAATCAGTTGCAACAATAGTTTTCGCACATTCCTTCAATGAGTAGTGTTATGGCCGTGGAACTTATAGTACATATAATATTCACCATTCTCTCTTCCTGATAAAGATTCTCGCCCCACATTCCATGGTAACGGTATTTCTTCGGTCAGTATGACTGTTTCCCAAAAAAATTCTATTGAGGTATTCAATTTGGGGAGTTTTATATCTTCAAATGGCGGGTTGTACGTCCTTCTCTCAAACCTTTGGTTGTTGTTGTATCCTGTTCTTCTAGCATTGTTGAACCTTCCACCTTGATTATCAAATCTCTTTTCCGGGTAATTGTAATAGTTATGAACATCCTTTTCGTTGCAATCTCTCGCATCCTTCAAATCTCCTTTTATCTCGCCTATTCCACTTGGCATTAAGAATCGAATTGCTTGATGGAAGGTTGACGCAACTCCTTTTATCCCATGCACCCAAGGTCTTCCTATGAGCGCATTGTAAGGTGAATCTACATTTACCACACAAACGGTAACTTCCGTCTCCAGTTCTCCCACAAAGATTTTCACAATCAATTCACCTTTGGGTCTTGACGCAACTCCATTGAATCCATATATATTGTAAGTGGATGGCACGAGGTCAGAGTTTTTGTACCCCATGGTCTTGAATGCATGATAAAAGAGAATATCCACTGAACTCCCTATATCCACCAATATCCGGTTCATCGCCCAAGTCTTCATGTATCTAGTAGGATCATCCTCCCATCGCGAATGTTTGCCGAAGGTCAAGGTAATAACCAACGAATCTGTATGCCAAGTTCCTCATTCGGGTGCATCCAGAGCTGAAAATGAGATCGCCCTCTTTTTCCATTCCTCCAATGGTCCTTTCTTCGCAACACTAAATATTTCGTTCCTGTCGAAGTCTCTCTTGTGTACCTCCTTAACACATTATCATGAAACTTTTCAATACTATTCGCGGAATGTATTATGGAATTACAATTCAATCTTTGCGCCCCTTTATCTATTTCGATACGATACACCGGTGCAGCGTGTTGGTTTTGATTAGATTCACGAGCTGGGGGTGGGGGTGGTAGTACCTGGTTTTCCAAGAAATGGGCTAACTTTCCCTGTTCGATCAGACGAAGTATCATTCTTCGGATTTTTCTACAATCATTAGTATGGTGTCCATGGAAACGATGATATCTGCAAAACTCGTGACTCCTTCCCCCTGGTGGTGGCTCCATCCCCATATTTGGTGGAACAGGAATTTCTTCGGTTAACACAATTGCTTCCCATACTTTTTCTATAGTTGTATTAAGTCTGGGGAGTTTCACATCTTCTAACATTGATTTTGGTTGTTTCTTCGCTGATATCCTGCATTGTTGCATCGTTGGTCATAGTTTCTTTGCTTCGATTCTTCATACCCTCTATAATTTTGATTGATCCATTCTTAGTCTCCGCTTGACACAACCGCTAGTTTTGATGGATTTGCATTTGAAGGTTCCCCTTTTTCGTACTTTGAGTCGCTCTCCACTGCATGTGCCATTCGTGGTAGAAGAAACGAAGCTCCTTCTTTTGACGGAATATGTGCTTTGTCAACTTCTTTCTGCTTCACCTCCAGTGCTATATACTCCTCTTGATACTCCCTCAACTCATTCATTCCTAACGAGTTTCTAATTATGAATATTCTGGTGTATAAGAGATCAGTTGGGATTAGGGCATTCACGAAAGCAAAAATAAAATTCTTCATGTCTACTCTTGCACATTACTGCATCATTTTATCCCCACTGCATCAACGAGAGAGTGTACTTCTTTAGCTGTTGTACCGCACTTTCTATTCCGCTGAATATGCTTCCGAAGGTTGGCAATATACACCTCGCTGGGATCCTTGCATGTAATATTTCATAGGTAAATGGAGATTTGTAAGCTTCTTTTATTGCTTCTGCTAATTGCACCCGTCCTCCTCTTCGCGAATTATTTATCAATGTCCTCATGTCTCGCGATTCGTTCAAGACAGCTTGATTCAAATTTCCTTCGCCCCCCTCGGGTATATTTCTTCTTTCTTCTTCTTTCTTTTTTCTTCTTCGTGTCTTCTTTCTTCGTCAAATCTTCGTCTTTGAACTTCCCACCTAGTTTCTTCCAATGCTCTTCTCAATTCTCTTTCTTCGCTATTTGATAGACGCATTTATGTGTCTATTTCATCTCTTTTGTGTATACTGTTAGTACCCATTTCTGTACTAATTTTGTATTTTTATCCATTTGTAGGTGTTTTTGGAGGAATAGGCTTTTGTGGCGAAATCGGCTCGAAAAGTTGTTAAAGGTACCTGGGAGCACATTTGCTATTTGGACTCTAATTTTGGATAAGGGGTAACCAATTTCCAAGCAGCTGCTAAACACAGACCGGGACTGGATAGGGGGAGGTCACATTTCTTCACATTTTCAAAAAAAAGAAAACTGGCGGGAAAAAATTCTTTTCACAGACGGATTTAGGGGTGGATTGTTGATCGATTTTTATGGAGATTAAAGGGCTGAATTTGATTGGGTTTTCTCCTATGGACCTAGCAGGCGAGGTAAGGGTGTTGGAATGGATCCAAAGTGGCTAGAACTCGAATTGGAGGCGGAAAAAAAGTTAAAAATATCACGGTTTATTTTGGGCAACTTATTGGTTTATTCTTGGAAACAAACGTGAAGAATTGGAGAGAAGATATCCTTGTGATTTGATTCTATCATCTAACCGATAATATCACTTCTAGTGACGTGTAGAAGAGGAAAAAAAAAGAGAAAAAAGAAAAAAAGTCCGAGACTTTTGGTGGAAGAAAAAGAGATTTTGATCGAGTTTAAACCGACCTGTGAGGGATATATAAGCTCTAGAGAGTCCAAGGAAAGGGTAGAAACACTTAGGAAGACTTTAGGGGAAGTTTAGAACACCACAGAGCCAAAAAAATCAACTTGCAGGAAACCGAGTTCTGCTGCTGCTGCTGTTGCCGGAGAAGAAGACGAAGAACATAAGACCCACAAAGTCAGTCGCAGAGGCAGACTTATTTTCAGTCACAACGAGATACGGTCGCTCCTTCCTGCAGTCACCGAAGCATTTCAGCAACGATTCAGTCTTCTGTTTTAGACTTTCAGCGACTACAGTATACTCTTTTCTCCCTTGTAATCTGTTTTTGAGCTATAAACATGTATTTTGAGCAAGTGATTAATATGAGGAGCTAAACCCCTTAGCCGAGGCGACGGAGGAAGCCATTGTTCCATGAAAAGTGGTATAGTTCTATTTTAATTATTTATTGCAATTATTTTACATGATTATTTGCATAGAACTTAAAAGAAAAATTGGTTTTTATTGAGTAGTTGTGAAGTGTTTTGATGGGACATGCTTTGTTTTAATACTTTTGATGTTTCATGCTTCGTGCCTACAATTATTACTTCAAAAATCTATTAAAGACAAAATATTAGAATCACTTTAAAAGAAAAAATTGCATGAATATTGATTAGATTATATCACTTAATTGGTTAATGGTTTAATCCAAAGTCTCGGTGTTTTTTTTATATTTTTTATACAACTTATTTAATTGTTGAGTTTAATTTGAGTCTAAAAAAAAATCCTTCACAAGTCTTAGAGTTCGAATCTTTTTACCACTACAACTACAAAACACATCACTATTCTCTCTTCGACGGGGCCTTTTTCGTTCTCTTCTTTCTTCATCATCAGTTATTTCGATCTCATCGTCCCTCAAATGTAAATGCCTCCTTCTTGATGAGCTTGTTCTCGTCTTTGAGTCTGAATCATCAACTCGTGAGTCGTTGTCTGTTCTTTCTTCATTAAGATGACAATTTTCCTGCATTAAAGTGGCATTCTGTCTTGCGAGTCTAGTTCGTTGCTACACCAAATATGTCTCCCTTTCCATTTCCTGACGAAGTGTTTCCCTCAACTAATCCAACGTCATGTTTTCTTCGACATTCTCTTCCCTTTCCTCATAAACTTGTTCTTCTCCTGGAGCAGTTTCTGTATTAGTAGTATGGACCGATCCTTGCCAAAAGTTGTTTCCGCTGGGATCACCGTTCTATTGTTGAATCGAACCACGTCTTCCTCCTACAGCTGAAGTTTCTCCTATCTTCATTCTTCCTCCTCTTCTCGCTTCTATACGCTTGCTTTTCCTTGCTGCTATTATGTGTTTTGCTCTGTTTGGTATTCTTGCGATTAATAAATTCAAACAATGCTTACTAGTTAACTATGGATCTGCTTAACTCACTGGACTATTTATGAATCTCAACTAATGAAATAAGGTTAACTTTGTTATGAACCTTAGAATGAACTTTTCTTCGAAAATCAAAATAAAATTCTCAAGATAACTCAAAGATTACGCTATTTTTCATATCTTGAACATGAATGAGACTCTAAAACTTATGGAATCATGTTTTATATTCAAGTTTGAGAGGAATAACCTATTAAAATACTTCAACAACGAAAATCCAAGAACAACTCCAACTCCTTTTCTAGATCTCAGGTGAGAGTAAACTCTCAACTCAACTCCCTGTTTCTGGACGCCAATATGTAACTGCAAGAAATCCCACAGCACACCCAAGTGATAATTATACGAGTTCTAAGACATTCTTATGAGATTGAAATTAAAGTTCTTTCTTATTAAGTGTATGGTGATGATTATGATGATATTACAAGCATGGAAACTCACAAGCACCCTAATTCACTCTCTCTCAACACAACCACCCAGATTACAAAAAATCCAACCCCCTTACAATGATCTAAGGTCTCTATTTATAGGCAAACATAATAGTGGAGTACATCTCACTCTTACTTCGCATGGAGTCACACAATCCATGTGACTCTACTTTTTACTTCGCCTGACTCATTTTTAATAAAAATTTTCCCTCTCTTTCGCCGATAACCCCGGTGACTTGTTGGTACAGCTGTCTTGGTTTCTTGCAAAACAATTTATCTTCGTCCACTATCATCATCTATTTCGTTTCTCCATCTCTTCTTCGTTAACTGATTCTTCATCTGATCGTCTTCATCTTGCTTATTAGTTACTTCGAAACACTCTTTCTTACTGTATATCTAGTAGATCTGTTTTGACGAAGGATCGTTTCTTATTTCGCAGATCCAATTTTCATAAAAGTAACTCTGACAACTTATTTCACTTATCACTGACATTTTATCCTCGAAGATGGTTAAAAGATCTCTGACGAGATTTTATTCGTCTATTTTGTGTTATCTCGTTCGACCACGTGGCGAGTAGGTTTTCTGTACCTACATCTTTTGTTGGACATCTGTTTAACAGATACACTGCTGTATAAACAGCTTCCGCCCAGAATTTCTTTGGTAGGCCTTTTTCAAATAACATAGACCTAGCCATCTCCATTACGGTTCTGTTTTTCCTCTCCGATACACCGTTTTGTTCCGGTGCATAGCCCACTGTCTGTCAATTGGTGCTCAACTCCTTCGTCTTCGCAAAACTTGTGAAAAGTCTTTAGAGGTGTACTCTGTACCCGTATCACTTCTTAATACTTTAAGATAGTGACCACTTTGTTTTTCTACTAAAATTTTAAACTTTTGGAAGACTGCAAAAACTTCTGACCTCTCGTGCAAAAAATAAACCCAAGTCATTCTTGTAAAATCATCAATATAAAAATGAAATACCTGGATTGATCAAGCGATGGTGTCCTCATCGGTCCACAACATCTGTATGCACGAGTTCTAACGGTACAGTTCCTCGCCGAGCTTGTCCATGCGGAAATGATAAACGATGTTGCTTCCCAAGTTGGCAGCCTTCACATACGTCAGAAATTTCTTGTATATATGGCATGTCTCTCATCATATTCTTTTGTTGAAGTAGCTTTAGGGCATGAAAATTGAAGTGTCCGAATCTTCGGTGCCACAACCATGAACCTTGAACTTATACTTTTAGGGCCATATTGTTTACATAGTTCCAATGGATAGGAAAATTTCGGTTTTGCATTCTCACTGTAGCAATAACCTGGTTCTTTTTCTTTCTATCATATATGAAGCATACACCATCCGTAAAGTACAAAGAATATCCATTTTCGACCATTTGGCCAACACTCAACAGATTGGTTTTCAAACTGGGAACTAAGAAAACATTTCGAATAAATTTCATACCTCTTTTAGTTTTCACAGCAATTGTTCCTTTGTCTTTCGTCTCAATTAGTTCACCATTTCCCAATCTGATTTGTGACTTTTTGGATGTGTCGATGTCGCAGAAAATACTCTCATCGTCAGTCATATGATTGGTGCAACCGCTATCGACGTACCATGCTTCATTTTTCTCTTCTGTTGATGTTTGGCGGGGATAAAATAGTTGTGCTTCCTCCTCCTCTTCTTCATGATAGTTGGCTCGGAAATTTTTCTTTGCCCGACAATATATTGCAGTATGTCCAAAACACTTGCAATTATCACATTTTGGCTTGCCCTTGTACCAACAATCTTCTGTTCGATGATTTGGTATTTCACAAATCTTACAAGGAGGAAAATTTTTCTTTCCTGTCTCTCTTTTTTCCGAATTGTTATTGGCCTTATCTTCTTTATTGTTTCCAATGAATTTTCTGCCATCTTTTTTAGATTTTTGAGACTTTCCAAAATTGAGCTTTGACTGAAACGCACTTTCGATTGGGGCTTCGTGACGCCTGCTCAATCTCTGTTCGTACGCTTATAGAGAACCCATAAGTTCTGTCACCGAGAGAATCGTAATATCTTTCGACTCCTCAATAGCAGTTACTACAGGGTCATACTTTTCAGAGAGACTTATAAGAATTTTTTCAACCAACTTTTTATCAGCAATAACTTCACCATAAGCATTCATTTGATTAACTATATCTTTCACTCTAGAATAAAAATTCTTTGCAGTCTCAGAATCCTTCATTTTGATGTTTTCCAAATCTCTTCTAAGTGTTTGCGGTTTAATGGTGCGTACCTTTCCGTTTCCTTGAAACTCATTCTTCAGCGTAATCCATGCTTCTTTAGCTGTAGCTCAAGATTGTGTCATCAACCGCTGACTGAAGAGTATATAGAGCTTTAGCATCTTTTTGTTTTTTGTCCTTCAACTGAGCTTGTTGTTGCTCAGTCAAGTTTTCTGTAGTATCTACATCAACACCAGTATCAATTATGTCCCAAAGATCTTGTGAGTCTAATTAGTAATTAGAAGGAAGAACTCACACTGTATGTTGGAAATGTAGTGAAAGAAACTGTCGGTTACTTTAACTGGTTTCATTTCGTTTTCATTCAAACTCAAATATGAAAGCTTATAGACTATTCTTGTTCCAGATTTTTTTCTTATACATCTATGACTAGTTGACCATTTTTACAACGTTCAACAGAACTATTTTACATTTAGATAATTCTAGAAAAAGTGTATCACAACAATTACTTTACAAGGAGAACAATTAGGCTGCTGCAGGGTTTTAATCTCTCTATCAGCCTCTGGTGCTTCATCTCCCTTCAAATCAAAGATGTTGAAAAATGCATTTTGCACTCCTGATGTCCTGAGCTTAAAAATAAAAACACCACTATCACCTAGGGAATCCGAGAACCAAGAATCGAAGTCTTTTTCCAGTAACAAGTACCAGATAGGCTGGAGAGAGAATTTCCGAAAAGTTTAGCATAGCGTTTACGCCGGCTTGTCACGTCTTGCACAACCCACATTACATAGGCAAACCTAGGAAATCCATCATTTAAAAAAAAAATGAAACGAAAATCTAAGTTAATATCCAGCTCAGCTCAGGTACCCCTTATCACAACTGGTGGGGTCTCTGTATCTTTCTTCTCGGGACAAAATGGGAAAAACAACCCTAAAATCAAAATCCATCTACTTGATATCATCTGAGCAGTAAAAGAAGCCGCCGCCGCCGCCGCTCAATTGGCAGTCCAGTAAAAGACACCTTCGCCGGTGCTCTGGTAGCGTCTTCTTCTCAAATGGTTTTGCCTTGAGAAGTACGGTGTTGCTTCACTGCGATGAAGACTGCCTGCGTCTTGAGTCCTCAAACATTCTTCTAACATTAAGAGACTACGATGGATTCGCGGACTCACCCCACCCACCATCACTCTCACAATTTTTTTTTTCTTATGTGCTAAATTTCTCATGATCTGCTTCGATGTGTTTTCTTCTTCTCCTAGAGAACAGGTTTTCATTTTTTTTTTCCTTTCTTATATGCTATTGAAGTGTTTGATAATTTGCTTCAATGGAATTTTTTTTTTTTTCTTTTTCTAGCTAATTAGAAATGCCGATCAAACTTTTTGGTGTTTGGATTTTCAATTTTTATACATTGAATTTTGTTTATTTTACGTCCCATGGCATCATAGGAAGCTTGCGCATGAGGTGGAAATTGAAGAAGTCTATATCTATTCATATTGGAAAGGTAAAATGATTGTAACCCTTTTTTGTTTTTGAGTTTTAGTAGGAATTGCTTAATCATTAAATTCTACTTGTAAAACCTATGACTGGCTTGTCTGTTCGTTGAAAGTTAAAACAAATAAGCATCAATTGTTGCAAAATACATCAATAAAAACAACAGCAACTTAGGTTAGGGTTTATATGAATAATTTGTTAGTTCTTTGAATCCATTGTTGTAGGTTCTTCATTGTTCTGCAAAGTTGACACTTCGATCAAAAATTGAATTCCCATTTTGTTGGCTTTGAAATTCCAACATGGTTCAAACTTTAATTGGTCGTAAAATCACCATGTGTTTATTTGTTGAACTTGTTACTAATGTTTTTGCATTTGACATGCTAGTTAACTTGAAAACTTTCTCTCTTAATTCACAAAGAAACTCCCTACTATTGATTATGTAGGAATTGAGAATATTTCGTGCAATAGATTTAAGTTATCCAGAATTGAGAAGAAAATTCTCTGTTGGTTCTTAATTATTCTGTGTCATAGATTTGAGAAGAAAAACCTCTATTGGTTCTTAATTACTGTTGAAGCCTTTCTCGTTTAAACTTCATGTTAGCTTAGCCAAGGGTAGTAAGTACCAAGATGATATATACAGAACCTATAAGAATGCGACTTGACTTTTGTAGCTGTGTATTGTTGATTTAGTATTATTTATTCATTTCTACTCCCTTCTCTCCATATATCTTTGGTATTGCACACATACATGGCTCTGTATGTTTTAAGCTGCATGTTTCCATACTTTAATCGTGCAAATAGTAATGTGGGGACCCGCTTTGCAGCTTAAGCAAAACATGTTTTTTCTGCCTGTAATGCGCGGACAGCTTTCCCCCAACGGGTTTTTCTTATGGTTAGCCTCATATGTCTGAATATTGCATGTATGCTTTAGAAACGATCTTATTTAATTTTCTTTTTTGTCTGATATTTCGAATGCTTAACATTATTAGTTTAATCATATCCCTCAAATCTTCTGTTTCAGGGGGCATTGATGCTGCTTTTGATGCCGCAGAGTGGAACAGGAAAACTTGTTTGCATGTCACTGCAAGAGGGAAGTAACTAAGGTAATGATATTTGTTACAAACTTCTTTCATGAAACATTTTTGTATACGATTGTGTCATTCAACTGATTAGATTCTTGTTAATGTTCATGCGTTGCTGGTTTTTTACATATTAGGAGGTTGATCTGAATTGTATTAGTCAAGACGTGTTTCAGTCATGCACACTTGAATCTGATGTGCATGGTTTCTTTGAACCCCACTGCTTAAATATTGTTCATAAAGACCTTTGCCCAAATTCCAAATTGTCAGGGATGGTATCTAAAGGAATGGACAATTGAACCCAAAGCTAAAAACGCGATGCCTAGTCCTTGAAGGTCTTGAAAAAGAACCGTTATGTCTTGTCTTTACTTCAGTAGTGATATCTTTCGAGTACTCAGCGCACCGTTCCAGACTGAATCCTGTATAATTTCATGCATATTTACAACCTATAAACTATATTGAACTTTTGGTCATGTTGAGCAAGGATGCTGCTATTATCTATTCCACAATCATATATGGAGAGTTTAAAGTTCTTTCCTTTGAGGTCTAAACTTTATTTTGCTTCAACTTTCAAAAGCGCAAGCAGTACATAATGGTCCCATGGTTGCAGAAAAAAAAAAAATCTCTGGAGTAGCGGAAATCACAACCTGGACCATTAGACTAGAATGCCCTAAAGTTCTATTAGCTAGTTATTAGGAGGGAATGAGGATTTTAGCCGCAGTTGTACAGGAGTTCCAGTTTTGCTCTGAATTGATTCATGTGCATGTAGATAGCTTTTCCATTTGCTCTGCCAGTGATTAAATAAAAATAAAATAAATATTCAGTTTGTTGACCGGTAAGTTTGTTTCTGGTATTATAATTAATTATAATTACAGGAGACAGTCACCTTTACTTCATGCTCTCTTTGAACCTTCTTCCTTTCCAAAAATAGCTTTGAGTTACTGATGCAAAGCTCTGCATCAGTTACATCACTCAATCTGGATGGATTATACAACTTATACATGTTATCTCCGTGCAATAGAAACTGTGAGTGATCAGCTGTTGATCCAATTAGGCTTCGCTACTGTTGTTTAGATTTCCTGGGACCATATTTCGGACATATGCTTATGAAGATAGAACAACTAATTGGCTACTCTGAGAGTGTCAAAATACACAAAATATGTGCCTTCTGTTCTTATTGATTGAACTATTTCGTCTTTGTCAAAATAAACAGCGTCATATATAAAGAGTAAAGTTGACTGTATTATCACTTGATCACAAGTCGTTAGGCTGGATTGGTATATTTCGTATATTTGAACTGTTTACAGAGTCAAGTTTGATATGAAAAATGATCGTGTTGATTTGTTCTGTGGTCTTTATTCATGTGGTGTTGTATTTGTTAGGAATGTACCTATGTTTCTCTCTTGCATGATTGTGTGTTCTCTATTGCATAATTGTGTTGACAAGAATAGATAGCAACATTGTGAAGCCCATATTATAAGGAGTTTCATTTTAGGCCCATTATATTTAGCACGGTTTAGGTCACTTCATGCGAAGGAGTTAATGATCGATGTTTTGTTGCCAGTGTACAGGAGAAATTTGTGCTTTAACGTTCCTAAACCGTACATGTTGAAGGTCCATCAAATGATTCTAACCCCCTTTTTTTTCTCTTGAGTTTTAGTAGGAATTGCTTAATCATTGAATTCTACTTGTAAAACCTAAAACTGGCTGTCTGGCTTGTTCGTTAGAACCAATGTTACAAAGATTTATGAAGTAGCATCATTTGTTGCAAAATACAACATTGAAAACAACAACAACATGGAGTTTATGAAAATGATTTGTTAGTTCTTTGAATCATTAGTTGTAGTTTCGTCCTGGTTTTGCAGAGCTGATACACACAACTTTGGGGAGTTTATAAGAATGTCTGTGCAAAATCCAAAGCAAAATAGAAGAGCTATCTACATGTATAGTTTTGTCCTTTTCCCGTCATATTTAGCACGGTTTTAGTCACTTCATGCGAAAGAGTGAACGACTGAAGTTTTGATGCACTCTCGTTTAGCAAAAGGAGGAAAACTAAACTAAACTTTGTGGCCAGATTACAAGAGTAATTTGTGCTTTAGCGTTCATAAACTGTACACTTAGAAGGTCCATCAAATGATTCTAACCACCTTTTTTTTTGAGTTTTAGTAGGTTCTGTTTAATCATTCAATTCTACTTGTAACATCTAAAACTGGCTGTTTTGCTTATCTGTTTGTTAAAGCTGTATGAAGTAGCATCATTTGTTGCGAAATACGGCATTTAAAACTAAAAAGAACAGCAACTTTGGGTTTGTATGAATAATTTGTCAGTTCTTTGGATTGATAGTTGTATGTTCTTCATGGTTGTGCAGAGTTGACATTTCAAAGTTAGGAATTCCCAGTTTGTTGGCTTAGAAATTCCAATGGGTACAGACTTTGATGTGATAATCACCGTGTGTTTGTTTGTAGAGCTTGTTACTATTGTTTTGGTATCTGAAATGCAGCTAGTAAGCTTGAAAGCTTAATCTCATAATTCCCTAAGAAACTCTGTATTATTGATACTGCAGGAGTTGAAAGTATTCTGTGTTTCAGAGCAAGCACTATGGTAGTGAGTGCTACCCCACAATATAGGGAAATGTCAACCACTATGGTGTAAAAACCATGGGGATGGATACCTCGTTCCTCACAAATGGGATCCATCCCTATGGTTTTTACAGCATAGTGGTTGCAATGTGGGGTAAGATCCACTACCAAAGTGATTGCCCATTCCAGTTTTTAGGGGGCATTTAAAATTGACAATTTGCATGTAGGCATTAGAAGCTTTTTATTTCAATCTTCTGTTTTTGAGGATTCTGTTATGGTTTTTAGTTTCGTCGTTTCCATTAAATCTCCTGTTTCAGGGGGGATTAACGTTGTTATGATTCGGCAGATTGAAGAAGCGAGTTGAACAAGAAAGTGGTTTGCTGTGTTTGCATGTCTTCAGAATATCTGGTCCTGTAAGCCAAGAGTATTGACAGCAGCGACTATGGTAACATTATTTCGTATGAACTTCTTGAAACTGTTTTCTGTTGCTTCATGGATTTTATAGGCTTATCTCATTTGATAGATTAGTTTCTTGTTAAGGCTCATGTGTTACTGCTGGTTTCCCGACATACAGGGTTGATCTGATTTGTATTAGTGTAGATGTGGTTCAGTCATCTCGTACACTTGAATCTGATCTATATTAACATCAATGCGCATGGTTTATTGGAATCCCACTGCTTGAATATTGTCCGTCAAGACCAATTGTCCATTCCTTTTGAATTAGAAAATTAATGATTACATTAATTTGTCAAGCTATATGCATTGACGGAAAAATCATGTGCTTGTAAATTCTTTTAGAGATTGCTTATTTAATCGAATCAACTGATCATCTATTATCCATCCTAATTTTAACAAACATCTCAATACACTTGCTCAAACTAGATTAAAACGGCATCCTTAAACATCTATATTACTTTAGTTTTTCACTTTTGTTTGAATTATTGAGTGAGAGAATTAATTTAGTGGGAAGTAGGAAAGGGGCCACCATGTGAATGAATAGTACAAATTTACTAGAAGAAGGGCCCCCCATTCCACCACTACTACTAGTACTAGCTCTGCTCTGTTTTTCCCCTTATCCTCTTAATCTGTTCGTGTACTTTCAGTAAAGTATTTCACTCTCTCTCAAGCTCTCATTCAGTCATCCGTGGCATCCAATAAGAAAAAACAAAAATCCTCTTGGGAATTGGGATAAGAACCTCTTGGCCACAGTAAAGGATAGGGGGAGTAAAACCACAAGGATCTCACACAATCAAAATCTCGAGCTCGTTAATTCGTTCACTGATCTCTACTCTAGCTCCTTTCTACAATTTTCCCTCAACTTGAAACCAATTATGAGAGAAACAAAGAAGTAGGAAGTAGTGATGGCTTCAACATCAGGTGGTGGACCTGGTGGTGGTCAACCAAAATCAAGTGATCAGGTACCAGGAGGAGGAAATAGTGGTGGGGGGAATTACTGTAGCAACAGGATCAGGGGCAACACGTGCAGACGGTCATGCCGAGATTCCGGAAAAATGTCAGTTAAAGGGATACAAAAAGACAGGTCAGTGAGTAAAGTAAGATATTAAGACTTCTCTTACCGCCCTTTCCTCCAAAAGAGCGATACGAGAAGAGGAAAAATGTGGGTGCAAAATACCACACAAACACTAATAGCGCTAAGGAGTCCTTTTGGTAACAGGGGAATATGGCGCGTTCAATACACCTCTGATGATGAATGAGATGACGTCACCAAATCACACCAAAAGTGTCAAGATCAACGCGGTAGTTAAAATGTCAGTGCGGCGATTATAAAGCAGAGCAAAGTTGACGCTCTCTCAGATTCGAAAATAAGGTCTTTATTAGCTATCATCCACTATGTAACCTCCTTATAAAAGAGACAAGAGGCCATTGTAAAAAGGGGATCTTTTTAGAGGGCTGAGATAAGAATTTTAAGAGAGAAAGTATTTTTCATACAACTTCTTTGTATATGTTCTATCTTTTAATAAAATGATTTAGAGTTTTCTTTATGATGTCTTAGATTCATCTACTAGATTTACTTTTGGTGGTGTTAACTCACAACAAAGATGAAGTTCAGATGGTAGTGATGACTGGTTATGATTATCTTTTGGTGGTGCTGTGTTGTTGTATGCAGTGAAGGAAGGATGGGTTTGATTTGTTTCTGCTGTTGCCTGTGAGAACGGCACAGAGAGATGGAAGAAGAGGATGGACTGGAGCTGTTGGTTTGAGGAATGGTGGAGGTCTGCACTGGTGGTGACTGAAGTGATGAGCATTTGGAACTGAACTGGTGGACTGTGGAGTGTACTTGGAGTTGTTGGTGCCATGAATTGAAGAAAACTGAGTTGCCGAGGCAGTGTAGAATGGGTGCAATGGAATTCAGATGAGAAAGACAAGAAGTTGTTGCTGCTGGCATTTGAGTAAGTGCAATGTTGGTGTCTGCCATGGTGATGGCAAGCTGGTGGTGCAGGTGATATAGATGGGTTTACATAGTGATTTAGGAAGGCATGTGACTGTTTATACACATTTGCTTATGGTTGTTTTTTTCTGAAATGGATTCGATTTTGTAGTCGTCATCCTCAGGTGAAGTGGGCACAAAGGGAAGATAAGGTTTACCTTACAGTACTTTTACCTGATGCTAAAGATGCAAAGGTAAATGTCGACCCTGAAGGAGAGTTCACCTTCTCTGCTTTAGCTGGTGCAGAAAATCATTAGTATGAGTTGAAGTTGGATCTGTTTGAAAAGGTCAATGTTGAGGTAAGGACATAGTAGTTTCTGATGTTGGTTAATCTCCCTGTTGTGTCTGCCTCATTCCGATAGTTACTATCTATGTGTTTCCTGTCCTGATTTTATCATTGTTAATGTTTCCAGGAAAGCAAACTTAATGTTGGTGTGAGGAGTATTGTCTGTTATCGAGAAAGCAGAGAAAGGGTGGTGGAAGAATCTGTTACGTGGTAGTGAGAAGCCACCACACTACCTAAAAATTGATTGGGACAAATGGGTCGATGAAGATGAAGCAGACGGTCTGATAGACTATTCAAATTTTTGTTGATTCTCATAGTCTTTTAATTGCTGTTTGTTTTCTATGTGGTTACACTGAAGTTTTGGATGTTGTTTTCAGAAACACCCGATGTTAATACAGGAGATACGGATTTCTCGGTACGGTGTCAAATCCTCCATATGCATTTCTCTTAAAAGTTTCCCTTGATGATGGCCTAAACTTGTATTGATTTTGTTTACAGCAACTGGGCGGCATGGGAGGAATGGGAGGCATGGGTGAAGATGCATTTCAGTAAGTGCAATGTTGGTGTCTGCCATGGTTAGGTACAATTACTTCTATTTTTTTTATGTTTTTTTGTTTAGCACTATGTTTTACTTGGAAATGTAGAAATAATATGGATGGGTGTTATAACCCTGTGTATTAAAATAATGTGTCAGCTCCTTGAGAAAGAATGATCTCAACATAACAAACTTAAAGTTTGAAAGTTGTATTCGACAGTTACCAACACTCTAAAAATTAGCCCCATAGCACCAACCCGTGATCCTGTTTCCATTGAATTGAATTTTATTTATGATTTTCTTCTGGCAGTGAGCTGAAATGTTAGGGCCTGTGATCAAGCTGTTTCCAAGACGTACTCTGTTGAAGGTGATTATAAGATATTGACCTTTCTTACTTGAATCATTATTAGGCTGTTTCTCTAGACCAACTTGTGGATATTTGGAACTGCAAGAATCATCTTTTTGACGAGCAGTTCGGAGGATTTTCAAAATCAAGGAGATGAATTTTCAAAATAAATCTCTAGAGGTAACTACTTACTCATTTGTGTTATCTTGTGGTCTTTCGAGTAATGTTCCCGAGCACCTGTTATGCCATTTAGAACTAATTGATCTTGTGTAGTTTTCAAAACCGACAGATTCAGATGATATACCTGAGGCTGCACTGAGAAGTTCATCTGATAATGGCTTGGTTTTCTTAATTTATGATGTTCATGGAGGTAAAACATTAAATATTGTATTTGCGCTAACTTTGATAGTATCTGCAAAGGGACAATGTGATTGATTTTTAAATGCTCTATTAACAGCATGGATGGAAAATATATTTTGGCTGGAGGTGAAGACGATCTGGTACAAGTTTGGAGCATGGACGATTGAAAGGTAGTAGCATGGGGAGAGGGTCACAGCTCATGGGTATGATTCTTGTAAAATGGTTGATCTTATTTGGTCTTTTTTTTTTACGCAAGCATCTCATACTTCGTTAATTGTACTTGCAGGTTAGTGGTGTATATTTCGACTCATACTGGTCATCACCAGCCTCAGATGGCACAGGGGAAAGCGCCATGTACCGGTTTGGTTCCGCTGGTCAAGTAAGATTTCCTTGACCATTTTGAACTAATTGTTAACTAAGATTAAGATAGCATCCAGTTTAGATGTCTCCTCTTAGACATTATGTGGGAATGAGGAAAATGAATCTAGCATAGCTAATGGTCTGTTTGAATACTGTAAGAAGAACCTGTTTTTCGTACCTTAGGTTCATGGGTATTTTCAAGGTGTGGAAACAAGAGACAATCTTGAAAAAAAGACCAACAAAATGGGGTAAAAATTCTTATTGCATGTCTTGAGTTGTACCATGAGTTTAGGTGATTGTGTCTGGCTCAAGTGTAACTGAGGTAGATACAGAGGCTAATAGATTGAACAATGTGAATTTTTGTGTAATTTGATTCGATTAAGTTTGACTTGGTTGAGTCAGATGGGCACTTGTAGAACTTATGATTGTCCTTGTTGGGAAGTCATCTATGTTGTAGTCAGATGGGAGAAGGGTTTCAGATCCATCCGTTAAAGCTGATATGAAGCTATGGGATTTCAAGGTTGTAGCTGGACTAGGTGAAAAACCCATGATTATCATCACATACAAAGGGGAACAGAAGCAATTTTCAGCTGAAGAATTATCATCTATGGTTCTTATCAAAATGTGCGAGATTGCGGAAGCTTATGTTGATGTTGTTATCGTCTCTGCATACTTCAATTGTTCGCAGCTACAAAGGATGCTGGTGTGTTTCTGGTCTAAATGTGATGTGAATTATGAATGAGCCAACTGCAAATGCAATTGCTTATGGTTCTGGATAAGAAGGCGCCGGCCGCCGGGTTCTGTGGAGAAGAAGGTTCTTATTTTTGAAAGGTGGTGGTACATTTGATGTTTCGTTAGTGGAGTGTGTTTAAGAAACTTAACTTTTGGTAACAAATATCTATATCACTATAATTTTGTGTGTGTTTAACACTGGCCAGTCAACTTGAATGAATGTAAATGTGTTACACTGGCAGGTTAATGTGAATATGAATTACTTTCGGCAATTCAGTTTCAGCTCTAATTTTTTTTTTCCAGACAGTTTTATGCACATAAATAGGAGTTGTTACATGTTTCTACGATACACAACCAAGGTTGTTCAAGATAGTCCTACAACTTCAACAAGAATTGTGTTACATATTTCTACGATACACATCCTAGGTTGTCCAAGATAGTCCTAAAACTTTAACAAGAGTTGTGTTACATATTTTCACGATACACAACCTATGTTGTTCAAGATAGTCGTACAACTCCAGCAAGAGTTGTGTTAGGCTTTCAAAGTAATTCTGAAAGATATTCACAACCTTGGAAAAATATTGTCGAAACAGGAATCACATCACCCTTTACAACTCTTAGTCAAACATTGTAGAAAAGCTTGGACTTTCTACAACCCCCCTCCACAATGTATAAAATGGAGTTGTCGTAGGGGTACTACAACTCTAATCTGTAGTCGTCAATGATGATTTTTCCCGTAGTGTATATTTTTGTTTCTGAAATATTAGAATATGAAAGAGGGGAATTGTCCGACGAAATCAAAATCAGCCAGAATTTGAGAGATTGAAAGACATTCATCTGTTCCTTTAGAAAAACCCTAGAAATTAGAATTTCTAGGGTTTGAATTTAACGCAAACAAGATTAAATTTCAACTATGATTTGAAACCCTAGAAATTCAATTATCTCTCTGAAATTCCTTGTTTGATTTTAATTCAAACCCTAAAAATTCTAATTTCTAAGATTCAATTACCTCTCTAAAATTTCTTGTTCGCTTCCACACAAAAGTCAAGTCGAATTCTGGCTGATTTTGATTTTCGGATAAAAATAACCTTGAAGAATTATGAAGAGAAGGGGTCATAAAACCAAGAAAGTCCGAAGTTCTCAGTTTTTTATTTCTCAAAGGATACAGTAGTTTAGAGTATTCTGAGACATCCTCTTCTACATCTCGTTCAAAGTCTGAGTCGTCATCATCGGAAATTTCGTCCAACCTTTCTTGTAGACAAATTTTCCAACCATCATCAGTTTCTTCATCATTAACATGATTAACTTGTCTAGTAGACTCTCTTGAAATGAATTCTTCAGATATTGAATCGTAGAGGCCATCATCAAGTGTTAACCCAAAACTCTTGATGTCTTGATTTGCGTTAACTTAATCATCCATTAGATTCAATTCTTATAGGTTGGATCGCACCAAACACAAATTGTTAGATCTTTTCGTGTTTGCCTGGTCTGATACCAATTGAAAAAACGAGGGTACCCAAATATACCTCAATCTACAACTTTTCCACCTATAAGTCCTTCAACGAAAGTGATTGTCTATGGACTAAGTCGAGACAATACAACTAATCGGTTTCACACTTTGTGTGATTGTTTATGGATACGAGATCGAGACAATACAACCAACAACGTGTGATTACTTGATAATAGGTTTGGACTTAACCAAACTTTATAGGATCACTATCAAGTAATTATGGAGTTAACGTTTGTGTATTTTACTTTAATTATAATAAACAATTATAATGCGGAAATGGTAAAGTAAAAGACACAGCAAGATTTTGTTAACAAGGAAAACTGCAAATGCAGAAAAACCCCGGAACCAAGTCCAGAATTGAATACTCTCAGAATTAAGCCGCTATAAAAAAATCTAAACCAACTTCGTATAGTTGAGACCAAACAACTAAACCTATAGTTCACTTAGTTTCTTCAGTATCCCCGCGCTTCCGACATTCAATGAGTGCACGCACTGGAACAATTCCTTTGGTTCGTATTCCGAACAGTAAAGGAACAACGAACAACAAATCGGTTCGGTAACAATTCTCTTGATTCGTTGAGATGAAGTTATCTCAAATCATACACAAAGGATCTTCTGTTTAACAAATAAACTCCTTTGCCCGGTTAGATCAATCCAATCTTCAATTACCGAAGTAATGAGATTCGGATATGTAACAATTAAATAGAACTCAAGTGGTCTATTATTGTTACCGATCTCCCACAAGTAATCAATCGGATAAACCGATATTAATTGGATCCTAGCCGATCTAGTTTTTGTGCACCAAAGATTATGAAACCTAAAAAGAAATCTTCTTATCTTCAATAAACACCTGCACACCACAACTTGAATCTCTTGTGATCAATCACGCACAGAACGGAGTCTGTTAACAATGGATTATCACAAGATGTCTTTAGAGCTACAGACAGTTCTAAAGATCCCGTCGAAACTTTGATCTAGTTTGAGTGAATCTTATATCAGAAGAGAAGATCCTCAACCATAAACAAACTAGGTGCAATCAAAGTCCAACCACCGTTAGTCAATCAATTCAAATCTCAAACTAATAATACTGCAATTATCTAGTTTCCCACCAACGGTACTCGTAGAGCTTCTTGATCCCAAAGAAATCTTTAAAACGAACGGTCGTAAGAGATTTTGCCTAATTAGGTTACTTTCCTCTCCGAATAGACGGGTCCACCAGTAACAACACAAAGTAGTAGTTTTGCTGTCTCTAAGGATAGTTAGCTAGAAATGCAAACTTGGGTATTTATAGACCAAGGAAGTTTGGACACCAAGGAATTTCCAAAACCGAATATTCTCAAGATATGCATTCAATGCTCAAATTTGATTTTCATAATTCCTGGAAATGCTTTGTCCAAAATTGCCGAAATCTCACTATAAAATCTCCAATTAATAAAAGCACATTACTAATCTTTATTTTCAAGAGATATGCATTTAATTGCTGGTAATTAAAGCATATATTTAAATTAACAATCTTAGAAAAGATTCCTAATTTATTTCGGTCCGGGATCTCCTTGAGTTATTAAGGAATATCTTTGAACAATAAAAGATAAGAGTTACTGAACATGTTCAAAGTATGTCGACATCTTTTATTTGTAAATCCTTTTTCGTATTTACAATCTTGGAACCGATTATACCACATTTCTAAGAAAGTTAGAATCGGTTCATCTGTATTCCAAGAACTATGTGATTGATCAAATATCAATTCACTAATTATGGGTTTATGGTTCTGCCAAACACAAGGATCGGTTCTACCTCCATATGGTTACTCGGACCGGTTACATCAGTTACCAGGATCAATTACATTAATTACCAGGACCGGTTACCATATTGTCATGGTATTACTTGTGATCGGTTACACAAGTCACTAGGATCGGTTACACCAATTACCAGGATCAGTTACACCACTTACTAAGACCGCTTACACCAATTACAAGGATCGATTACACAACTCTTTTGTGATCGGTCACACCAATTACTAGGATCGGTTACACCAATTACTAGGATCGGTCACACCAATTACAAATATCGATCATACCATCTTAGGTGATTACTTAGGATCGGTTACACTAATAAAAGTCATACCAATATATAAGTCGGGCACTGTGACTAATTTTACCAAGATACATAACAAGTTATGATCGGTTCTATTAAGTCACACATATTGGTAATCCAAAGATATGCAATGAATAACAATACCAATAAGCCATTTTCCCTTTGATTCACAAACCAAGTTTATGAATGTACTTCCTTTAAAGAAATGTAAACATTGTTTCCTAGGATGAAATCTTCACCTATACCCATACACATAATCACAATTGCATTGAAACGATTATGTCGATGTCTTATATACGAAGTTCAAAACATAAACATTGTACTTCGTATTCTAATTCCTTAATACTATGTCTACTAAAGTATAATCATTCACAGCTTCGCAGTTATGTTTTCAATATAGAAGGACTTGAAAGATTGAAAGACATTCATCTGTTCCTTTCGAAATTCATTATAGCAGTTATGTTTTCAATATAGCAGGAATTGTCCGACGAAATTAAAATCAGCCAGAAATCGAGAGATTGAAAGACATTCATCTGTTCCTTTTGAGAAACCCTAGAAATTAGAATTTCTAGGGTTTGAATTTAAAGCAAACAAGGAATTTCAGAGAGATAATTGAATTTCTAGGGTTTCAAATCATAGTTGAAATTCAATTACCTCTCTAAATTTCTTGTTCGCTTCCACACAAAAGCCAAGTTGAATACCGGCTGATTTTGATTTTCGGATAAAAATAACCTTAAAGAATTATGAAGAGAAGTGTTCTGTTCTGTTGAACTATGAAGAGAACTTTTATCCGAAAAGATGAGGATGACTTGAATCTCCTGTGCATGCATGATGGGAATCTCTTCCGGGAAACATGACATGGCATATGCAGAAAAAAAAAGATAATGAAAAGAGACTCGACTTGACTAGTCTCCTTTTATAGCCTCTCTCTCTTTCTGAATACCACGGCCACTACTTTTGCGAAACATATTGGGGATGGCAGTGGGGTATGAGAGTTGGGGAAAAGAAGCATTTTCGGTTATGACTGCCTGTTGCCATACTTCAGTTGTGCTAAAAGTAACGTGGGGACCGTCTTTGCAGCTTAAGATGAACATGTTTTTGCTGACTGTAAGAGCATCTCCAATAATGAGTGTTAAAAATTCTACGTGGAATTTTTACTAAGACCCTTATTTAGGAGGATTTGCACATAGAGAAAATATAGGATCCCGTAACTAATAAACTATCTCCCATAGTATAGAGGTTTAAACCTTAAAAATCTTATGTGATGAAATCTTAACCGTTTAATTGTGTTTTAATTAATTATTAAAAATAAAAAATATGACATGGAGGTTATTTTTATCCGATGCATAATTGGGCTTGATTCCTTCTATTAGCACTGGCAACATTAGGGGCATGGAACGATATTTTGAGGACTACTCAAAAAAGGTGGGGGACTACTTTGTGATAGGAATGTCCACCCTACATTCTAAGGGGTGTCCTAAAAGATTAGGGAAGACTAATCTGCCCTTATCCTAATTAAGGTTCTAACTAATCCTAATAACCCACTAATTTAACCACTACCCACTAATCTAACCCACTAAATTAAAACCTAAAATCATTTTCAAAACCTTTTCTTTTCTTTTATTCTTCTTCTTCTTCTTCTTCTCCAACATCAACCAAGAAGTCCGATTCGAGTAAAATGAAAATCCGCAGGTAATTTCCTTCATACCCATTCCTTTTAATCGTTTTTTGTTGAAGAAATCGATTAGAAATCATCAAAAACCATAGAAAATGGTAGTTACAGTATAGATTTAGGCGAGGAGAAAATTTTGAAAACCCTAGATTTTGGTAACCGAACTTTCAATATGAAGATCAGTTCGGCCAATTAGGAATTTTTAGGTAACCGAACTATGTAGTTCGGTAAGCTCGCAAAAAAAAATCGTAACCGAACTCCTTCTTTATATGAGAAATTTGAGTTCGGTTTAGTCGATAAATTTATATAGGTAACCGAACTTTGATAAAATATAGTTCGGTTACTTCGAAATTTCTATGGGGTAACCGAACTTTGAGATGTCAACACCAAACTTGTAGTTCGGTGACTTCGCAACTTATACCAGATAACCGAACTTTTGTCTGTTAATATTTTGTGTTTGATGTAATCCCATGTTCAATTTTATTTGATAAGACAATATTCTGTTTAGCTAATAATGTGGTTTTCATTCATTAGGAACAAAGGAAAAAAATCTAATCCCTACCTAGATGAAGATTTGAGAACTCCCACCCCTCGTGGTAGAATACATTTGGATTTCCGAAACCGTGGTACTAAAAATGCTAAACATGGAGGGGGATCGTTACAGGAAGTGAACCAAGAGAATGTTCGTAATGTAATCCAAGATGTCAATCAAGAGGTGATAGAGAATACAATTGATAATGTTATTGAAGAAGAGAATGATGATGAAGAAGAGCAAGGAAATGAAGACCAGGGAAATGAAGAGGTTGAACAACAAAGAGAACACGTTGAAAATGTAGAGGAAGAAGAATAGGGACAGGGCAAAGAAGGAGAAGGATAAGAGGAAGAGAAGGATGAGGAAGGAGAGGAAGAAGAGGAGAAAGAGGAGGGAGAGGATGAAGAGGAAGAAGAGGAGGGAGAGGATGAAGAGGAGGAAGAGGAAGAAGAGGAAGAAGAGCAAGAAATTGTTTGTTAGCTTGGCCGCCATGAAATGTCCTTCAAGATGCTCCGGACGAGGGTGGTTATGACAACCTTCCATAACCTTGTAGAGAACCCATCCACCCAATTCTTCGTTGTAATTAAATGCAAGCTTGAATGGGCATTTAATCTCCTTTGAGAAAGTTTTGTTCTTCCTATTTGTCTTTCCTTTATAAACATAACCCTTCCTCTTGTGGCTTTTATCGGGATCACCGCTTCTCTCACAAACCATTTCAAAGAGGGTTTTGCTTTCTCTCCCATTCAATACTAATACACACATGTCTTTTAATGCATGTTGTCTAGCCCAATTCTTTGCCTCTAAAGGACTTTTGAATACCAAGTCATTCATGTAGTGATGGGACGTGTCATCGTACAAAATATCAACAGGGGTAGGTTGATTTTCCATTGGTTCTATTGGATCAGATGCAACCTACGAGTAATAGCACAACGTCAATACCAACTAAAAATAAGAAATACTTATATTTTCGACAATGTAAACATAATATACGATCCTGCCGAACAAAAAGTTCGGTTATGAAAAAAAAATTGCGATCTTGCCGAACTTGTTCTTTGGAAATTTCAATAGTATAGTTCGGCAACATAATTAATACAATCAACTAAACCGAACTATAGAGTTCGGTTATCTATTCAATGAAGGTGATTTGCGAGCTTGCTGAACATAAAGTTCGGTAACAAAAAGAATAATACCAAATTCATAATTTTCTACCTGAGCATGGCTATACTCCTCATAGCCATAAGAATTCTCAAGCTAGACAACACTATCAATTTCACCAACATATTAAATACATACAATTTGGAATTAAATAAACCATCGTCATATCAGTTTCAACTAAATAACATAATTATCCATACAAGTTTCAATACCAAAATATCATCCAAAACATTAAAAACAAATATTAACTGTCAATTTCTCCCTCCCTCTAGCAGTGCTAGAGCAAATATGATCTAGCAACCGTGAGCCACAAAAATTTGACTATGTATGATAGAAGTGTGTGGGCTTCCAACTAAAAACCAATTGGCAATGAGTGGAGTGGCTCCACACCTTATATATTAAGATCTAGGCTAAGGAGTTAGCTACGTGGGACTATTTTATAGTTTCTCCAACATGCTCCCCCTCCACGTGTAGGGTGGAGATTAAGCCACTACAACGTGGACCTCTGTATGGGTGGACGGGCAGCCCTTTGGGTCTACTCTCATTCCATCTCTCATACGGGCCTAGCTCTGATACCATGATAGAAGTGTGTGGGCTTCCAACTCAAAACCAATTGGCAATGAGTGGAGTGACTCCACACCTTATGTTTTAAGATCTAGGCTAAGGAGTTAGCTATGACATCAACAAACTATACGGTTAACTTGAGTTGGCTTCCAAATTTTTTTTCTTTCAAAAGTTATAGAAAGAAATTTAAAAGCTTTAGTGCTACAATCCGACCAACAATGAACTTCCGCAAAAAATGAAGAAGAAGAAGATAGTTTTCATAAATGTGAACGCCTGGAGTATATTGGAATTTAACCAACAAATTGGTTAAAAGACTAGATCGAGATAAACCAATCTTAGGGAGGTGTCTTAGTTCGGGTAAAAATCCACCTCCAAGAAGATAAAGAAGGCAGACTAAGTTGCATAAATTATATATAGAAACGAATTTGAAAGTTGATCATCCGAGAAAGAAAGTCTAGTATTTCCACCTGAATCAATTGTTGAAGACTTTTTTTTTTACATCATCAAGTAAACAGCATAAAACTACGAAACTTCATTATGAATAAATATGGTTAAATCTATGCACATGACCAGTCCTTCTAAAAGAAATCAGTAATAATGTAATTAGTAGATAGATACTCAAATACATATTCACATGAACCATGTACTGATTTACAGTGTACTACTAGTTGATTACGATAAGAGAGGATATGATATTGACTCCAGTTCTTGTATTGTTGTAGCAAACTTATGTAAGGAAACTAAGACATCAAGATGTATTAATTTTAAAAGATTTCATCAAATCAAAATAACGAGAAATTCAACTTCTTTCAATCGCGATAGTTAACGCTTCTTATGATATATGCAGTTTGCATTACTGGAGTTATTTCAACTTTACCCGATTATAAGAATAAGTTCTTGATCTAGAAATATTCGGATGCAATTCTCAACTAAACTCAACACAACAGATCTTTGGAATTCCATAAATTTAGAGATTCTGTAGATTTTTATTCCTGCCAAAAAAAAAAAAAAAAACCACTGCTAAAAGAACGCCATAAATATTAAAGATCGGCAACTAACTCAGGTTAACACGAAAGTTTGGTGGGTTACAGTCATTGAAATTGTATGGCCAGGGAGCTGCTAGATCATTTTTGCTCTAGCACTGGTAGAGCAAAAAAAATTCCCTCAAATTCAGCATTTTACCAAAAACCAAAAACTGTCCTATTACTTTGCAACTGCTGTAGATTGCAAAGTGAATACATTACTTACTTATGATTTTTCCTAGTCTTACTCCGAGTTCCCTGACTAACACTTCGAGTTCGGCTCCGAGTCATTCGAACAGTTACTGCTGTTTCTCGCGTATTGGTACTGGATTACAAGCTTCATCAGTTTCATCACCACCATCATCGAGAGTAGGCTGCTCGGACACAAAGGTAGCTGGATCGGTGGCGGGCTCAGCTGCTGGTTGGACTGGATCGGAGGTTTGCTCGATGGCGTGTTGAGACATCCCAGCAAAAATAGCACATCCTGTCTGGCCGGTCACAGGGAAAAGTACATCCATTACAAGGAAGCGCATAGGCTCATCATAACGCCAAGGATTTGCAGCCAATTGACGGACCATGTATCTTGCTTCAGCGGGGAGAATTATGGACTGATATCCAATTCTGCTCAAACCAGACACAAGGAATCGGTCAGCAAGAACAACAACACCCTCATGCACCTGAAAAAGATCATATTTGGGGTTATAGGCATACAAAATCAAGTCATCATCATCGAAACCTGCTCGGCGAGGCTTAACTTCAGGAGGCAGAGACGCAGTACCATCTTTGTTACTCATATCAACATCGTCATCCTCCTTCCCTTCTGGTGGACGACAAGGCTCACCTCTCTCCATATTGACATGATGACTGCTGCTTCCTATAGTCTCTCTCGCACTAGAATTCACAAATGGATTACTATTATCCTAATTGATTGGCGCTGGCTTAGGTTGATTGAAGAACTGTCTTAATCTTTCAACAGGAGAGTCAACCAACAACTCATGAACAACACCAGGTGGCCCACCTTGCTCCAAGCACTCCTCAACCTTCACATTTACATTATGCTGCAAATCGTCCAAATACCATGCAAATCTCTCTTTGAAGTCTGGAGATTCACAACCTTGAGGAAATGCAATTCCATATGGCAACCAATCAACGCAGTATTCAGTTGGATACCAGTAAATTCGAGGCTCAATATCAACCTCCTGTAACCTTTGCTTACCCTTTCGATCTGCTGCTCTAGCCTCAATAGCCATGGAGAAAATCCAGATAATTTCAATTTCTCTCTGAGAAAAATGGAAGATGAACAGAAGAAGAAAAAAATTGGAGATTAACTCCAGCAATTAAAGGGGTCTTTTTAAAGACTCCCATGGCGTGGTTTAGAGTCGCTTCACCATTAATTGGTAGAGATTCCCAAAGAGAAAACTATCTCTTCACTCTTCCTTATTCAACCTACCATGTAGTTTAAATTTCCCATCTTCTAGCCTCTCATTTCCTATACCCTATACAGTCTCTTAATTCTAATCCAATCTTAACTGCTAATCTCTTACATTTCATGACAGATGGCGAATGGGATGCTAATCTTCTTCCATTTGGCGAAAGAAAAAGTCCGGTGAAAGAAGATGACTGGGCTATCACACGCCCCATAGACACACTCACATACTAGAAGTCAGATGATCTGACTGGTGTTCTAAGACGAGCTGACTGGCGCGATGTTCTGGCTAAGTGCTACTCCAAGCTACCTCCTGGATCTGGCAACATAAACGGGTATTTGAATCCGGGTCAACACTTAAATCCGAAACTTGGACCCGATCACTTGCAAAAAAAATCTCAAATATAAGCTAGTTGTTACCACAGCGATAAATCCCTGTATTCTGGTATATTCTCAACCCAATATTTTTTCCAACAAGGTTTGTAGTCTGTTTTTTTATCAAAGGTCCCTATCCAAGGTAACAATAGCCAACAAAAGACAAGACACCTACACCAAATGTACTTCTCTTTGGCACCTTTCTCCTCAGCTCCTCATGCTCCACATCACTTTGCATAATATAACCTTTAAAATCAAGACTAGTGATAGCTACACTGAATACAACAAACATCAACACTCACCCGTGATTCTCTTTCAAATTAAGGCCTGCAACACCTTCCCCCCTGTTGAATTTTTCTATGTTACTCATTCCACTACTAGTGAACAACACTCTCTTTTCTCCTACCTGATCATCTGTCTATACTACTTACTCAGGGCTTCATCTTCTACCCCCAACCAAACAAATATCGACTCTTTGGTCAACAAAATGAATTTAGCTCTCAACATCCCTGAAGATTTGTTCCCAAAGGTTTTTCTCAATACTGATAATGTCAGAACCAAGCAACCTCGGGATTGTAATAGGTGCTTGATTGGAAAACTTTGCAGCAATATTTGCTTCCAAACCACTAGAGTTAGCAACTTCATCAATGCCAATTGGGAGCTTCAAAGCAGAGTGGAAGTTGATGTATGGAACAGAAGAAGGAATTACTATACTCTCAGGATCACTCATGAAGAAGACTATTCCACTCTAAGAGAGGGAGGCACAAGAGGAGTGTTTGACAAACTTATGGTTTTGGTGGGCGTCCCTGCTGGTGGACCTGAGCTGATTGATGAAGAATTATTCTCTAAGGTCATGATTTGGTTACTCATTAAAAGAATTCCAGCACACATCATCCCTGGTATCAAAGGCATAGTTAAACCAGTTGGAATCTACCAGGATTCTAAAAAAGATTATGGAAGAGATAGATTGGAAAAGAACTTGGAGGTAAAACTCACTATAGATGTCACTATACCTCTCAAATTTGGCATTGAAGCCTTTGAAAACCCAACTCTCTCTTACTGGTTGGAATTTTCCTATGCTCTAAATGGCATAAAATTTTGTAAAGTTTGCAGAATTCTTGATCACCCAGACCCCCTATGTGCCACCCCATCAAATCACACTCTTCCACAACACCCTATTCTCCTAACCCCATAACCAGATCCCACCCAAAAACACAACAACAAAGAATAGTCCAAGATAGAAAGGATGTCATCTATAGACCTTACTCTGATGCAGATGCTGTAGCTTAATTTGAAGCTAAGATGAACTATGCTAAGAGGATGGAACTAGAAAAAGCCATAGCAGACATTGCCTCATCTTCAAGCAGCCCTGTCACCTTTGGAGCTCAATCAACTCCTGATGAAGATTAAAATTATCCTCATCCTGATGTTCTTGCTTCTCAAATTAAAAACAGGATGTTGGATTTGACCAAGAAAGCTATAGGCTCTCAAAAGAAAAAACTACCAAAGATGAAAGTTGTTGCTAGAGCTCACAGCACCAACTCTTCGGACAACACCCAAACTCAATTATATGATGCAAATACAATATTACCTACCTCTCAACCTCTAAAAGCTTTCCCCTTCAACACCCTCCCCACTCTTGCTGAAATTAAAGCTAGAATGGAGGCAGAAATTGCTCTGAAAAAGAAGGAAACCTAGAAGGAAAATGAAAAAACTCATAGCTTTGTGAATCTCAGTGCGAATTCCTCTATGCCAAATATGCTAGACTCCAAGAGAAAGAAACCAACTCATAATGATGATGATAACACTTTTAACTGCTCAGACACTGAGAATCTAAAGAGACTCAAAGACTTGGATGAAGCTGCTAAAGATCAAGATGGTATGGTCACTCCTCTATTCGCTAATGGTACCTTGGGATGCTCTACCTCTGCTAATATGGTACACTATTCTACCTACCTCCTATTTATCTCTTTATTCTATAACAACATGTGCTTAATAACTCAGGTATCTATGACTAAATGCTATGATAGTATCACCGGAAGACTAACATCTAAATATCCAAATGTGTCTTATTTCTGGCAATTCTTTACTGCCTTGTCCTGGAACTGCCAAGGGTTGGGCACTAGAGATGCTAAGAAATATCTCATTGACATGCTCAACAAACTGAATCATGATATTATATTCCTATCTGAAACTAAGAAAAAACAGGAAAACTTTAAGAAAATTATGCATGAAATTAGTGTCAAAAACTTCTGGTTTGTCAACCCAGGAGGGGAAAGTGGCAATGTTTGTGGTTTAGATTTGATATGGAAGAGTAATCTTGATAGACGCATTTATGTGTCTATTTTCATCTCTATTGTGTATATTGTTAGTACCCATTTTTGTACTAATTTTGGTATTTTATCCCTTTGTAGGTGTTTTTGGAGAAATAGGCTTTTGCGGCAAAATTGGCTCAAAAAGTTGTTAAAGGCTCCAGGAAGGACATTTGCTATTCGGACTCTCATTTTGGATAAGGGGTAACCCATTTCCAAGCAGCTGCTAAGCACAGAACGGCACTGGATAGGGGGAGGTCACATTTCTTCTCAAATTTTCAAAACGAAAAATGGCGGGAAAACAGTTTACAGAAAACAGAATTTTCTGGTTGGAATTTTGGACGATTTTTAAGGAGATTCAAGGGCTGATTTTCGTTGGGTTTACCCTGTTAAGGATAAAAAAGTTTGGTATGAGCTGTAGAATCGATTAAACAGGGATATAAATCCGTGTTGGAGCAAAACAGGGAGTATTCATATTTTGAGTTGTTTTCGGTTTACAAAAGAGTTTGTGATGATTTTACGGCAAGATTGGAGTGTATGGAGTCCTTATTCAGTCCTGAGAGAGTTTAAGAGAGTTTGGAAACCAAGTTGACGCGTAAAAAAAAGATTAAAAGCCCGTAACGTGCTGATAAGAAATAATGAGAATATTTGGATTAACTCGAGAGATTTTGGGGTTTGGTGGATATATATAGGTTGATTCGAGTCATATTGATAGCAACAAAGATTAGGGGAAAGTTTAGAGCCTTAGAGAAGCCATAAAAATCATTGGAAGAAGACGCGTTTCTGCTGGTGCAGCTGTTGCCGGAGAAGACGAAGAACACAGAACAGCAGAAAAAGAAAGTCGCAGAAACTGTGGCCGTAGCTTTCAAATTCTATACCCTTTGTAACAATTTTTCCAACAGTTAGCTTCAGTTCGCAACAGTTTCGCTGTATGAATAGGTTCTGTAACAATTATATTTGTTACAGGATCCGCTACTTAGCACTTTTCACTCTTTTAATCAACTTTTGAACACCAAATATGTATTTTGAGCAAGTGGTTAATATGAGGAGCTAAACCCCTTAGCCGAGGCGACGGAGGAAGCCATTGTTCCATGAAAAGTGGTATAGTTCTATTTTAATTATTTATTGCAATTATTTTACATGATTATTTGCATAGAACTTAAAAGAAAAATTGGTTTTTATTGAGTAGTTGTGAAGTGTTTTGATGGGACATGCTTAGTTTTAATACTTTTGATGTTTCATGCTTCGTGCTTACAATTATTACTTCAAAAATCTATTAAAGGCAAATATTAGAATCACTTTAAATAAGAATATTGCATGAATATTGATTAGAGTTTATCAATTAATTGGTCAATGGTGGAATCCAGAGTCTCGGTATTTTCTCATTCTTATTGAAACAATTTTATTTAATTTTCAAAAATCCTTCACAAGTTCGAGCAACGAACCTTTTTACCACTACAACTACAAAACACATCAAATCTCTCTGTTGATATCATTGATTTCTCTTTAAACCATATTAATGTTATAATTAGTCCTGGTAGTGGCCCCCATTGGCTTTTCACATGCTACTATGGTAGCCCATATGATACCTCAAGTAAAGTTGAGACTTGGAAAATGTTGGATAAAACTGCATCCACCAACCAACTACCATGGTTGATTATTGGTGACTTTAATTTTATCCTACATGACACTAAAAAATTCAGCACTCATCCCATTGACCATACTGAAGCTACCTTGTTTAACAACAAAACCCTTGATTTTGATCTTGTGGATCTTGGTTTCACTGGATGTCCCTTCACTTGGTCAAACAAAAGAAAAGGTTATGCTCTTACTTAGAAAATACTGGATAGAGGGTTGGCAACTGAAGGTTGGCTTCTCTTATATCCTAATACCACCATCTCCAATATGCTGGCCATTGGGTCAGATCATCATCCTATACTGTTTAATTCCAATTCCAATTGGAAAAAGGGCAGTATCCCCTTTAAGTTCTTTGGTCCTTGGTTGGATCATGAGGATTGCAAGAAAATTATAGATGAATGTTGGAGTAAGTATTTATCTGGTTCTAGTGCCTTCATCATTGCCAGAAGACTTAAAGATATCAAGATGCAAATCAGAGTATGGAATAAGGAAGTCTATGACAACATTAAAACAAGTATTGAAGAATGCAAGCAACATCAAAATTGGTTACACAACAACTACTTCAGACTGGACAGAGGTCAGTCCTTAGCAGATGTAAGGAAAAATCTCAAGAACTGGCAGGACATTAAAGAAAAATTCTGGAAAACCAAGAGCATAAATCATCTAATTAAACTAGGAGATCAAAATACCAGTTATTTCCACAAAGCCACAAAAAGCAGAACCAGGGGAAATAAGATTGAGACTATCCAGGATGACATATGAGAATGGGTAACAGATTATCAAGAGTTGAAAAACTGCTTCACAAACCATTTCACTAAAATGGCCACTGCTGAAAACATTATTATACGACCAGAAATTATCAACCTTATACCCACCACAATAAACACAAATGACAACACTATGCTAAATAGAACCCCTGATTATAATGAAGTCAAGTCCACTATGTTCAGCATGGCCAGTGAAAAAGCTCCAGGCCCTGATGGCTTTCCTCCTAATTTTTTTCAGGCAAACTGGGATCTTCTGGGAAATGACATTGTCAATATGGTCCAACATATCTTTACATCTGGCCATATGCTCAATGAAATGAACTCCACCTTCATCTCCCTCGTTCCTAAGATTGACACCCCAACTTCTCCAAGCAACTTTAGACCTATCTTCCTTTATAATACTACTTACAAAATCATATCCAAGCTCATAGCCTAGATAATGAAACCCTTCCTCAACAAAATCATATCCCCCTACCAATCAGCTTTTATTCCTAGAAGACAAATCTCTGACAACATTGTCATATCCCATGAGATCATTCACTCTATGAGGTCCAAGAGAGGGAAGAAAGGTGAAAATGGAAGTATGGGTATCAAAATTGATATGGCAAAAGCCTTTGATAGAGTGGATTGGAACTTCTTATTAACCATAATGAAGCAGATTGGTTTCAATGATCAGTGGTGCAAAAAAATTCACCAATGCATTTCCACTTCCACCTCTGCTGTCCCCATTAATGGCTCTCCAGATATTTTCTTCAAACCCACCAGAGGCCTAAGACAAGGTGATCCTTTATCTCGTTATCTTTTCCTTTTTTTCATGGGAGCTCTCTCCATAACTCTCATTCATGTTGAGGAATTGAGGCTTATCACTGGAATCAAGATTTGCAAGTCAGCACCTTCCATCAATCATTTGCTATTTGCTGATGACTGTATGGTCTTCTGCAAATCCAACAATACTGAAGCTCAGAACATTATGGACATCCTAAATATTTTTGGAAAGACATCTGGTCAGCTCATCAACTTCAACAATCTGGAGTCTTCTTTAGAAGAACTACTAACCCAAATCTCAAACCCTCCATAAGCAACTTTATGGGAGTTCAAGTTCTTCAGCTGGATGACAAATACTTAGGCTCACCTCTATTTACTCACACAAGCAAGATCAACTCTTTCAAGCCTGATGTAGACAACCTCAAAATTAGACTCTCCAGCTGGAAAAATGTCCCTCTCAACCCTGCTGGGAGGGAATTTCTCATCAAATTTGTTGCTTCTACAGCTAGTATATACCAGATGAATTGTTTCAAGCTACCAAAACAAACCCACCAGGATATCAACAAAGCTCAAAGGGATTTCTTTTGGGGAAAAAGCTTAGAAAATCCAAAAGGATTTTACCCAAAAGCCTGGATTGCAGTCTGTAAACCCAAAGAGTTGGGGGATTAGGCTTCATGAATATGGAATTATTAAATAGCTCTATGATTACCAAGATTGGATGGAGGTTATAGTAGGATAAGGACTCTCTCTGGTACCAACTGATGGATGCAAAATATCTAAATGGCAGAAATGTTCTTAATATGGCCATTAAACTAAAAGATGGTGACTCATGGATATGGAAAGGAATTTTGGAAGGCATTAGCAACATACAACAACATTGTGTCTGGAGAATTGGCAATGGAAGGAAGATCAAAATTTGGGAGGATGTCTGGATTCCAAATATTCCATAAATACTCAGCAAACCTATTAACTTTCCACAATTTATTGAGACAGTTTCAAACATTATGCTACCTAATGGAAATTGGGATGCTACTCTGGTTCAAACTTATTTCAACCCCCTTACTGCTCAGGCTATTCTAGCACTAGATACTCACCCAGGAGAGGAAGACAAGATTCAGTGGAACCTAACTGATACATGAAATTTCTCTGTCAAGTCCCTGTACAAAGCCAAGATGGATATTCTCTACAGAAATGATACTTCTACAAAATATTGGGGAGCAATCTGGAATATGGACATTGCTCCAGTCATAAAGATTTTCATTTGGAAACGTGCTCATGAAATCCTACCCACTAATGCCAAAAATGCTATCATTCTGCATTATATTGATCCATTATGCTAAATATGTAAAAGTGGGGAGGAAACAATGTCACACATGCTCTTAAACTTCCCTGCTGCCACTTCTGTATGGAATGAACTCATTGGTCCTTATCATGATCAATTTGACAGTAATACCAACTTCATGGATTGGTTAAACTCCTGGTTTCTACTTGTAAATGCCAATAAAAACTGTACCATCTATGCTACTGCATGCTGGTTCATCTAGAAGGCTAGATGTGACCTGATTTTCAGGCATATTCATCCAAATGCCAGACAAACCTCCATCTGCATCAAGCAACATGTATGCAATCATAACATACTACATCATATGCCACACCATATTATGAATACTCTCTCTCTATCCCCTGGAGAATATGAGACAACTGTGGAGGATAATAACATTGATCCTTACTCCCTGCATCAGTATCCTAGACTGGAATTTGGCATAATCATAAAGATATGCACACTCCAGGATCCTGAGAGCTTAATATACTTCTCTGCTCTAACTATAATGAACTTTGTAGGAAATTACATTGGAACCAGAGGACATCCAAGACACTATGGATCTTAGGAAGCAACAGAAGGAGCAGACCTAGCTTTCAATTGGGTCAAAGATGTGCACCACAACAATGTAAAAATACAAGTTGAATCAATGGCAATTCTGGTCCGTTTCAAATTACTGTATCACAAAGCCGTCGGAGGAAGATTTCATCTAGACTTCCATGATAACATAAACCATGAAGAAGAAGACAATGATATTAGATTCAACCCAGTTACTTTTGTTTTAATCAGTCTCAAAATTATCTATAGACTTCAAAATTTGGATACTTTTAATACTGCTCTATCTTGTAAGAACAATATTAGCAGGGCTAGTGATTGCAACACTGCTAACAACTTGTACTGATCTAAGGTCCTCTCTGGCCTAAGTTTTTCTATTAAAAAAATAAATAAAATTGAAAAAGTAATTGTGAACTAGGTGCACTTTTTTATCAGACACATTTTAGGGAACAGCTTGAGATGGAATCCAAATTACAAGTGGTCAGCTTGTTGTGTGGATATTTCATCAGTCTGAGGAGATACCCCAAATTATTTTAAAATTCAGTCTTGCGCATCTTATCATTTCAAGGAGTAATTGTCTTTTTTGACTAAAAATTGTGTTCATCGTATTCCTTCTTCCTCGTCATAAATTTCAGGGCCTAATATATTAATGTTCCCACTCAAATCAACCAACCACCTAAAACTCCTTTCCAAGAAAAAGATTCAAGATTGGGATAGGAATCCAAATAACAAGTGGTCTGCATTAGGAGTGGGGTGCAAATCATCACAAGCACTTCAATGGAATCCCATGAATTCATGTACCCCATATAATAATTGCACATGTAAATATTTGAATAAAGAGTAAGCAAAATTTTATTACTACTTAATAATTATTTTTAATCTTAAGTTGATGCTAATCCAAAATATAATCCCACAATCAGTCTTTTCAAGTAGAAAATATTTTTAAACAAGATCTTGGATATCATTCTCCTTCGATTAGAAAAGGGCAAAACACAACTTTACCTCAAGACAAATGAGAAGATTAAAAAGATTAAAAGGAAATAACTCCAGAGAGATATTTTCGTCTCCTAACTGAAAGGAGCCTCACATTTGGACTTAAGGTTTCTTATAAAATTATTTTCTACAAGTTTCTATCTGGATCATATGAAGAGATTAGTATAAAAAAACAAAAACAAAAACAAACAAACTAAATTATTGTTATTTTAGCAAGATTATTGGATCCTTATTTTTGTGATATTTCAATTATGAGAGTTGAGCATCAGTTGGTTGTGTTTGCAATTGTTGATAGCAATTTGTTTTGCTTATATTGATTTCTGTCCATTCATCAAAGGTTAAACAAGAGACGCATCTTCATTTTAATGTGCAGTCAACGTGATATAACAACAGACTTAAATGAAACATTTTAATGGTACCTGATTCTCAGATGCTAAACTGTTTAAATGGTAGTTGGCCTACCTCAAATGAGCTCCTCCTTTCGTTTGTATTCAGATTGTAATTTTGAACATTATCATTGACGCTAGCGAAACTAACCATTTAAGTCAAGTAAATTCATTAATTAGCAGCTCTAAATGAACCCAAATTATTTATGAATGATCGTTATCAAATGCGGAGGTGACATATCAGCCATTGTCATAGCGTGTGCAGTACTTATCATTTCCAAAATGATTCATCCAATCTAAATCTATAATTTAATTAGTATGCATATGTCCTATATTTGGACTAACCAAATTGAACCGTCTTTAGTCTTTCCTTTACACCCCGTTTACAGACACTATCCGATACAATAGCTATATTGATCAACCTAACATTCTTGTTGTCAGCTAGTCAAGTCGGAAGATTCAAGTGGTGGTGGGCTGCTGCTGCTGGTGGTGGTCGAAGCATCCTCATCCATCATCTTATGATAATTAATCAGTCAGTCAACTTGATTATTTTAAAGTCAAATTTCTTGCAACGGTATGAACTCATTAAAGCATGGGAAGAAAATTATAAAGTAATCTGATGGTTGCTTTGAAATCAAAATCAAATCAAATCAGCAAACCTTCAAATATATTATAAGGTCAGTTTCTGACAGCTATTATAAGAATCTCTCGTGGGAAATATCTTCAAATTTGAAGTCTGTGCCCACGCTCTTGTTACTATTAGTATGACCAAAAACAAGTCTATTGAACAGAATCAAAACCACTGCGGCTGTGCTTTTTACTCCTTTTCGGGCTCATTTTGATGGGGTAGTGGGAGTTTATGCCATTTGTTTTAGTGCATCGATATTATTGATCTAATCATTACAAGCCAGTGCAATCCAATTTATTTTTGCAACGAAAATGAAGTGTAGTCGATGGATATAACATGGCTGCTAATAAGGATCCCAATTTCCTCAAGGGTCTACAAATTGGTACACTCAATCTCTAGCAATTTGGACTAAGCAGCGTTGCTGGAGATAACATCAAACTTAAAAAGGAGACGATACACTTAAATGGTATCTAGACTAGACAGCTCACTACGACTGAATCTTAAACCTAATTCGCAGACACCAAACAGTTTAAATCATAGTTGGCCCTTATCCTCTGTATTCACATTCACATTGTAATATAGACATCACCGTTGACAACTTTTTCTAACTTCATTGATCCCTTCATTACAAATATCATTGATTGAATTACTATCCACTTGAAGTCAAGTAAATTCATTTCCTTGAAATGGGTGGTATTATGATTGTCACTTGTTTTGTTTTCTTCTTATTTCAAATCAACGCCAAAATATTGTTTTCTACGAATGATCATTATCAAATCATACGCAATCCATATTGCCTATACTAAAATACCCAATCCAGATTCTCATGCGGATTCGAAGGCATACCTTGCGATTCGATAATCTTACATTCTACTCTTTTCTTTTCTGAAAGACAATAATTTTTACGTATAGTTGTCCTGCCGAGCAAAAGAATAAGCAAAGTTTGAAAGATAAACAAATATAAAAAAAAAAGTTTTCAATGATAAACATTGAGTTGAAAAATTGTAGATTAAAAAATTAATTGAACATGCAAATTGTCTACGGAAAATTAAAAAAAAAAAAAAATCATAAACAAACTGTATAAGATAATTAACCACTCTTTTAAGAGATGTTTTTTTTCTTAACAAGCACATCAACCTAATTAAATATCATCATCATGTGATAATCAATAATTCAGTCAACTTGAACTGAGAGGAGTCTATGACTATGACGGTATGAACTCATTGAAGTGTTGCTAGTTAACTAAGGATTGCTTAAAAAAAATTGTATTGTGAGGTCAGTTTGTGACAGCTATATGCCCACACTCATTTTATTTTATTTTGAAGCATGGAGAACGATTTGATTAAATTAAAATGTGGCTTAAATGATGGGGATAGTGCCATAGTGGTTGTTTATGCTAGCATTTTCTTTTGTTTATATGATTCAAACATTCCCAAAATACTAGCTAGATCCTATTTCGGAAGCTATAATCTAGGTTCTTACACGAATAAAATCCTACACAAATGTGAGCGTCGGCTTTAAAAGTGTCCGATCATCCGATCTGTTTAGAATTTTTGTTCAATTAGTCCCCATTCTGCACAAATATGAAGCCATGTGAGATCATTTTGTCACAAGTCTATAAATTAAATTATAAATTAACATAAACCACATGAGTAGCATGTGAAGTAGACACACCATCAACAAATACAACTGTTTTCTGAAATATGCATCGATGGAAAATGGCTTCACATTTCATTTTTAGAAAAATGCCACTCCAAGTAAGGTTAATTAGACATTATCTGAAGACAAGATTTAGATAACCCCAAAGTTCGTCATATTAGGGATCAGCATTTCCCAAAGTCAGCACTATCCAAGGATAATTATTCATTTCCCAGCCCAAAATCTGACAACCTAAACTCGATCACAACTTCATTTTAACCTATTTTAAGGTTACAATCATCCAAAATACATGCAGTGTGGTAAAAATAAACGCTGATCCTTAAGTAACACGGGTGAGTATGAGCAGTTCGCAGTTATGAAGAACCAATGGAGTTCTAGGGTGGTTTTCCTTCATCAACTCCAAACTTACAATTTGCAGAAAATTTGATAATTCAAGGTTTTACACCCTACTATTTAAAAATAAATAAAAAAAATACCCTACTCCTTTCAACTTTCTTTTCGATCAAACAACTGTAATTTGGGGCTAAGCTTTGACATATATACCCTTATTAATTTTGCATGTATTTCAACACGTCTAACTTGATGTTTTCCATATTGGAAATATAATAAGGGGTAAAACGAGAAACGAAATGAATTCTTATGAAATTTGAGTTTTCTGCCTATATATAACTTTATATAACTTGAAATGAGGAAATATAAAAAACATGTATTCAGTAGACACGCACAAAATATGGTCGGTATAATTGCTAATTGCATGTAGTCGGTATGATTGTCAAAATTATAGATTTAGGATCATGCACATTTTGTCTTTGTCTCTTGATGCTACAACCTTTTCCCATTTCATTCGGGTCCCAAATAAGCATAAGATTCTCATACAAAAATATCCCGTTTTCTCTGTTTGACCACATCCCATGATTCCAAAACTCCAACTTACCTTCTTGTGAGCTACCAAAACTCAACTTTACCAGCACTACTAGTTTCTATCCCATGTCAATGGTCAACAACAGTTGACAATAGTCAAAGGATATAACTCTAATTCCAAAAGGCAAAGGGCTTGAAAATCAAGCATACCCTTAACAAAAAAAAAAAATTGTCTTTTAAAAAGTAACTTTTGTAATATAAAAGGTGGTGGTGGTGGTACAGAGTACTAGATATAGAATCACACCCAAAACCAGATAAAGAAGAAGATGTAGATGAAGATGAATTATCACCAATTGAAGAAGTTAGATTGACGGTAACAAACACAGATGATCATACACTACCAGTTTGGACATTTAGAATGTGGTTCTTAGGAATTCTCTCATATGGTTTACTATCATTTCTGAATCAATTCTTTGCTTATAGAACTGAACCATTAATAATAACCCAGATCACAGTTCAAGTTGCTGTTCTTCCAATTGGTCATTTCATGGCTAGAATAATACCAGAAACTAAGTTTCATATAATTGGTTTTGGTGATAGAGATTTCTCACTAAATCCGGGTCCGTTTAATATGAACCAGTCTCGACGAACTTGAATTTGAAAGTGGTATAACGACCCTGAACGGGGCTCGACTAACCTGAAAAATATTGTAAAATATTGATTTTCCACCAACCAAAAACCCAAAGACACTTAGGAATGATGAACCCTTTTGGGAAATGATGCAACGAACCTGAAAATGATGACACGATCTTGAACCGAGGTCAACAAATTGAAAAAATGATGTAAAAAGTCAACGTACTAACAAGTAAAGGGTAAATAAATAAATTTCAAAAAAGTAAACTAGTTTTGACCAACTAGAATGGAAAACTTAACATCAAGAGCACTTTTGAAAATTTATAAAAATGGGGTATTAAAAAAACGAGGTCAAAAAGACAGAACTTCTTTATAAATTTTCCCTTTGGTTTAGTGCACGGATATTATTGAACTAATCATTACAATCCAATTGGGAAAAAAAAATATGAAAAAGAAAATTGGATAAAGAGTGTTTGCCCCAAACAGTCGCAAAGGAGATCCAACACCGTCCTAGATTAAGTATTCATTCTCCGACCCACAACCTAATTAAACTCAGAAGAGATTTAATTAAGGTTGCATTCAATACAGATGAAAATGCAGTTGTGGCCAATAGATGCCTGCTTGTAAAGTTAGTAGATAACTTGCACGGGTGTGTGTTTGGACTTGCAGTTGCCAGTTATAAAGAACCAAATGGTATCTAGACATCTTCACTACTACGACTGAATCTTGAATCTAATTCACAGCCACAAACAGTTTAGATCATAGTTGGCCCCTACCCTACCTCAAATGAGATTCTCCTCACATTCACATTGTAATATAGACATCACTGTTGACAACTTTCTCTAACTTCATTGACTATTCTTTACAAATATCACTGAATTCTTACTATCCACTTGATTTCAAGTAAATTCATTTCCTTGAAAGGGGTGGCATTATGATTGTTACTTGTTTTGTTTTTCTTTATTTCACGTCAACGCCTAAATATAGTTCTGTATGAATGATCATTAATTCATTATCAAATCATACGCAATCTAGATTGCCTATAAAAATCAATTCACAATCCAGATTCTCATGCGGATTCGAAGGCATACCTTCCGATTCAATAATCTTACATTCTGTTCTCTCTCTCTTTTTTTTTTTTTTTTTTTTTTTTTTTTGAAAGGCAATAATTTTTACATTTAGTTGTCCTGTCGAGCAAAAGAATAAGCAAAGGTTCACGTATAAAAAAAATGAAAGTTTTGAATGATAGACATTGATTAAAAAATTATTGGGACATGCAAATTGTTTACGCAAAAAAAAAAAAAAAAATCCATAAACATAAGATAATTAACCACTCTTTTAGGAAATGTTTTGTTTTCCAACAAGTACATCAACCTAATTAAGTATCATCATCAATCAATAAGTCAGTCAACTTGAAGTGATAGGAGTCTACGACGGTATGAACTCATTGAAGTGTTGGAAGAAAATTTTAAAATCGGCTAAGGATTGCTTAAAAAAATTGTATTCTGAGGTCAGTTTGTGACAGCTATATGCCCACACTCATTTTGATTTTTTTGAAGCATCGAGAACGATTTGATTAAATTAAACGGTGGCTTAAATTAATGACGGGGATAGTAGTAGTTTATGCTAGCATTTTCTTTTGTTTATAGGATTCAAACATTCCCAAAATGCTAATCCCTATTTTAAAGGCTGGAAGCTATTATCTCTTTTAGGAGAAGTTTTAGATAACCCCAGAATCATTCATTTCCCAGCCCGAAATCGGACAACCTAAAGTTGAACAACTTCTTCCACATGGATGAATATCGTGAATGTATTTTAACCTATTTTAAGGTTACATTCATCCAAAAGACATGCAGTATGGTAAAAATAAATGCTGAATCTAAAGTAACACGGGTGAGTATGAGCAGTTTGCCAGTTATGAAGAACCAATGGAGTTCGTGGGTGGTTTGCAACTTTGCATTTATTGACTCCAAACTTACTATTTGCAGAAAGTTGGATAATTGAAGGCTTACGCCCTACTACTTTAAAAGAAACACCCTGCTACTCTAACAACTTCTTGTGGCTAATCAAATTTGACTGCAGAAATGATCAATCTTTTAATAATCAGATATATGTCGGGTATCAATATAATTCAGTGGTAAAATCATCGAGTAATTTGTTTATCGGCTAAATTCCACCATTCAGCGGTAAGAAAACATATTCTTAGTTTTCATATCCTAGTTTTAATTTCATTTTTGATAATTAGAAAATTTTAATGGAAAATATAGTAACTTTTTGGTACATTTTTTTCTAAAAAAACTCAATTTTGACAAGTACATTAGGACCGAGAGAGTATATTCGAGGCAAGCACTAAATATAGTCGGTACAATTGTTAAAATTGCATGTAGTCCATATGATTGTCAAAACAAAATTGCATGTAGTCGGTATGATTGTCAAAATCATAGATTTAAATTTAGGGTCATGCACATTTTGTCTTGTCTTTTGATGCTATAACCTTTTCCGTTTTTCATTCAAGTCCCAATTAAACATAAGATTTTCAAACAACAATATTCCGTTTTCTCTGATCGACCACATCCAATAATTCCACAACTCAAACTTACCTTTTTGTGAGCTACCAAAACTCAACTTTACGAGCAAATATCACGATTTATAGGGAAGCCGGTATTATTTGGGCGTGATACTAATCCATATAGGACAAACAGATGTTAACAGAACCGACGATTGGTATCCCCTTTACAAATCATGCGGCATCAGTAGTTTCTTTTTATCCCATGTTGATGGTCAATGACAGTTGACAAAAGTCAAAGGATGTAACTCCAATTCCAAAAGGCAAAGGGCTTCAAAATCAAGCATACCCTTAAGAAAAAAGAAACTTTTGTAATATAAAAAGGTGGTGGTGGTGGTGGTACTAGCATCACACCTACAAAACACAACAGCTCAAACTCTCTCATTTCCTCTGTGAAGAAGAAGAAAAAAAAAATGGGAACATTAGATATAGAATCATACCCAAAACCAGACAAAGAAGAAGATGTAGATGAAGATGAATTATCACCAATCGAAGAAGTCAGATTAACAGTAACGAACACAGATGATCATACACTACCAGTATGGACATTTAGAATGTGGTTCTTAGGGATCCTCTCATGTGGTTTACTATCATTTCTGAATCAGTTCTTTGCTTATAGAACCGAACCGTTAATAATAACCCAGATTACAGTTCAGGTTGCTGTACTTCCGATTGGTCATTTCATGGCTAGGATAATACCAGAGACTAAGTTTCATATACCTGGTTTTGGTTCTAGAGATTTCTCATTGAATCCTGGTCCGTTTAACATGAAGGAACATGTTTTGATTTCGATATTTGCTAATGCTGGGAGTGCTTTTGGGAGTGGTTCTGCTTATGCTGTTGGGATTGTTACCATTATTAAAGCTTTCTATCACAGAAATATCTCTTTTCTTGCTGGTTGGTTGCTCATTATCACTACTCAGGTTTGATTCCTTCCTCTGTTTCTTTGTCTCTCTGTTTGTGGATTTGTTAACATGCGCCTACCTGTATTTTCTTTAATTTTTATTGATTTATTTATTTATTTCTGAGTTCTTTTTTTTTCAATGATTTTGAGTTTAGTATGACCAGATGATTTTTTTTTGTGTGGGTTCTTGTATTTTTCTTAATTTTGGACTGATTTTTTAGTTTGTTGCTGATGTTTTGGTGTGTATATACTAACATACGCATGTGGTGGTGGTGGTGGGTGGTGGTGCAGGTTTTAGGATATGGTTGGGCTGGACTTCTAAGGAAATATGTGGTGGAGCCTGCTCACATGTGGTGGCCAAGTACCCTAGTTCAGGTGTCCCTTTTCCGGTATGTTTTGATTTCCTCATCCGAAGTAGTTTCTTTCATTTTATTTTTTTGTCCTCTTAAATTTAGTTTTTAATTTAATGTACTGGTATAAGTTTTGGTTTCTTCTCTAATTCATACCTAACCTTACCTCAATTGTAGTTTTCTTGGTTCTAAATAATTTTAGCTTGCCGGTATCCTATGATAGTTTAAACGTCACGTTAATCATTTTCACCAAACACCATGCCTTATATGATTTATAAACATTACAACAATTATTTATGGTTATTATCATGTCACTGTGGTAAAATTTCAAACTAAATCAGAATTTGGAGAAAGTAATGAAAATAGACTAGTGCAAGTCATTTTTGGCTAAATTTTAACAAGAATTAGATTTGTTAGAGATGTTTGCATTATCCATACTTGTACCATAGAAAGAGATCTTTAGCCATGAAATTTGTCACACGTAGTTGCTTAGTGATAAGTATGACTAGCATAATGAAGAAGATAATAAGAAAGATTACTTTTATGTGGCCTCCTCCTCACATGTCAAATTGTCATAGTCTAGATGAGAGACTCCTCTTCTCTTGTCTTAACCTCCCTTATGGCAATATTCAACTCATTTGTTTAGTGGACCATTTGGGTCCTGACAACTAATGAAAGTCTTAGCAAATGGTATGTGAAAGGATGTAGTTTTGAAGGGAGCAATTATGACAGCTGCTCCCACATGGATAATGAAGGATGTTATGGGCTCTCATTATTTATAATTGGTTTCCCACACATCGGGGGATACAATGGTTTTGGATCTAAAATACTCAATGGACTGAGAAAATCAAACACCACCATCGGAGGAGGGACTCACCGACTAAATCTACAATTTTTTTTAACAAACCACCGAAAAAACCGTGAGGACAAATCGCCACACACAAAACACAAATCAAAGGTGGGATCCCGTGCTGTCCTCCACGGGCCCACCGCATCCACCAAAAAAACCATGAGATAAAAAGCAATTCGGTTTTTGTGTGGTTCAAAATCTCGGTCTGTCCAGAAGCACTGTTAAATCTATGAGAATCGGTTTTTATTCCTATATTTGTTTTTGTTGGTCTGTTTCTTGTTGCTTTCGGTATATTTTCTTAGTTGGTTGCTTATTTTGCCTTGGTATATAATTGGAACCATGGATATTGCTGTCATAGATTGGTCACATGTGCGTCTCTGTTTTTGCCTTATATATAAGTTATAATAATATATGGTTCATTCTTTAGGAGTCATAAGAGTCGCATCACATGTGAATATGAAAACACTGCACAAATTCTTGCACAAATTGTAGGTTGGTTCCTGTGCTTGTGGCATGTTCAGAGGGTTGCCACCCACTTTTGCATCTGTTATGGGATGGCAAAATGGTAAACATAACTAGCTAATTGTAAAATATACCACTTAGTCAATCCCATTAAAGTCTCCATTGTACAACAAAGATTTCCTTGATTGGTTTGCTGTTGCTTTGCGCCAAGTCCTAAACCCCTCATGCCATAACTGGCTAAGTTGGATTATCCTAATATGAGAGAGAGATAAATAGTGAAAAATGTTATGTTTGGTGTTTTTGCAGGGCGTTACATGAAAAAGATGAGGGACGAACATCAAGAGCGAAGTTCTTTGTGATTGCACTAGTTTGCAGCTTTGTGTGGTATGTAGTTCCTGGTTACTTGTTTACGACTCTGACGAGTATTTCATGGGTGTGTTGGACATTCTCCAAATCAGTCACTGCACAACAGCTTGGTTCTGGTATGAGGGGTCTAGGACTTGGGGCAATTTCACTTGATTGGTCTGCTGTTGCCTCCTTCTTGTCTAGCCCTTTGATATGTCCATTCTTTGCAATCATGAACGTTTTCGCCGGTTATGTGATGATCATCTACATAGCAATTCCATGTGCATATTGGGGTTTCAATTTGTACAATGCCAAGACATTCCCTATATTCTCCTCACACTTGTTCACGGCTAAGGGAGAAATATACAACATAACGGCTATTGTGAATGATAAGTTCGAGATTGATATGCCTAAGTACCAAGAACAAGGACATATCAATTTGAGCATGTTTTTTGCACTCAGTTACGGGTTCGGCTTCGCCACCATTGCTTCCACCCTTACTCATGTGGGCTTCTTCTATGGAAGGTAACTCTATTCTTCGCGCTCTTTCTAATTAAAGATTTTCGCCACATCTTATTCTTATATGCAACTAAATGAATGTATAGGGAGATCTATGAACGGTTTCGTCTATCATATAAAGGCAAGATGGATATTCACACGAGATTGATGAAAAGGTACCCAGAAGTACCAAACTGGTGGTTTCATGTCCTACTTGCCGCAACCGTTATCGTTTCTCTTTTACTATGCACGGTCCTGAAAGATCAGGTTCAAATGCCATGGTGGGGTCTTCTTTTCTCCTGCGCGCTTGCTTTCATTTTCACTCTTCCCATCAGCATCATCACTGCAACTACAAATCAGGTAAGTTTCACTATATACATTGTTTTTTCTACCTTGGGCTACTCTCTATCAAAGCATGCAGGATTCAGGGTTGAAAGGATGATATGGATAAACAACTAAATATCTTATGTCAATTATCTTGCAGACACCAGGACTAAATATCATAACAGAATACGTCATGGGTATAATCTTACCCGGAAAACCAATTGCAAATGTTTGTTTTAAAACCTATGGGTATATGAGTATGGCTCAGGCTGTTTCCTTCCTAAATGATTTCAAGCTGGGTCATTACATGAAAATCCCACCAAGATCGATGTTCCTAGTTCAGTTCATAGGGACTATCATAGCTGGAACTGTCAACATTGGAGTTGCATGGTGGCTACTGACTTCTATAGAGAACATATGCCAAGAAGAACTGCTACCAGCTAATAGTCCATGGACATGTCCTGGCGACCGGGTTTTCTTCGACGCGTCTGTCATTTGGGGACTAGTCGGACCAAGGCGTATTTTTGGTCCACTTGGGAACTATCCGGCTCTTAACTGGTTCTTCCTTGGTGGTGCAGTTGGACCAATCTTGGTTTGGCTTCTCCACAAAGCTTTCCCTAAACAATCTTGGATTCCTTTGATCAATCTTCCGGTGCTTTTAGGAGCAACATCTATGATGCCACCTGCAACAACTGTGAACTACAATTCTTGGATTTTGGTCGGAACAATTTTCAACTTCTTCGTTTTTAGGTACAGGAAGCAATGGTGGCAAAGGTATAATTACGTTCTTTCGGCTGCGCTTGATGCTGGAGTTGCTTTCATGGCTGTTTTACTGTATTTCTCAGTAAGCTTGGAAAATATAAACGTGGATTGGTGGGGTACAAGAGGTGAGCATTGCGATTTAGCTAGATGTCCGACCGCCAAAGGTGTCATTGTTGATGGTTGTCCGGTTTATTGATTTCCCATAAATATAAAACTATCAATTGTTTATAGATGCAGTATGGTATACTATCTTCAACTGGGTTTTCATTGTTGATCTTTTACTGAAGTCTTATCAATCTATTAAAAAATATAGAATGTGAAATGTCACATTACTAGTGCCACGACACAACATGCGGCAAAAATAAGCACGTGGCACAACACAACAAGCTAAAAAAGCACCTCATAACATATATCAAACGTTATACAACGTGGTATAACACATCATATTTTGCGTATATCTTACAAATAAATCTTTTTTTATGTTGACCTATTTCTATAACAATACATATAATATCTAAATATCTGGAATATATTTTCTTTGCAACACATGAAATAAATGTTCCCGACACAACAAGTTTATCTTTCTGGCACTGTACGGTTAATCACAGCACAACACGACACGCAATAAGTTAAGCACGTGATTTCATGCGCTGGGCAAGATTGTACAATATATTTCTTCATACCAATCTGAATCTGATTTTTCCTCAAAGCACTGCGAATCGGCGAATCTGAGTTGACTCAGTTTTAATTTTTTTAGAGATTTTCTCTTTGTTTTGCTATGTTAATCTGATTTCTTTTCCTAACTAGCTTTCCATCTTGATTGACATGATCCTATCAACCTGATTTTGGTTGTATTGTTGGTTTCTTTTTGTTTTTTTCACAGGTCTTTACTTATGTTATTTTTAAAATTTACTTTTCTCATGTGATTTTTGATAATTTCTTGCTTCTAAGATTAATCCTTTAAGAATTGCTTTTCTTCTTCTTTTTCTTCTTCTTCTTCTTCTTCTGATTTCTAATTGCTTTCTAGATTCACCCATCATGGTAGGCATCCATTATTGGACTTTGGTGTGGTATTATCTCCTTCTGTCAACTTTATTGTTGCAGCCAAAGACAGTTTTGATTTCATCTTCGACAGCAGTTTTGAAGCCCATCAACTTAAGGATGGTTTTTATTATTATGATCCAGTATTATAGTTTAGATCATGTTTATGATCACAAAAGTTATAGTGATTTCCGATTCGATGGTTTGAATAGTCCGATCCAGAGTTTCAAGACTAGTTGAAATTTGAAATTTCAAACTTTCCCCCTATTACTCAGAGTAAATGGTGGACATGCAGATTCTTATTGCATACGTATCAGTTGACTTCTATCTCTTTCAATGCTATTTATGCTTTTCCATCTCAGGAAAACATATCCTTTCCTAAATTATCTCATATTAGTTATACCAAAATATTTTGTATATGGATTTCACCCATATAATGTGAAGGAATCGAAGGTTATACATTTTTTTTCTTTCCTGAAGACAGTTTTCAAGCTTGGAACCCTAAAATTATGGCTTCTTCTTCAAACTCACAGGTTACTATTATCACCTCTCAAATGCAAGCAACTAGACTTCGTGATTTGAATACTCGACAATTGAGAAGATCAGTTGGTTCAAATAGGGCTATTTCGGCAGCAACTGAAGGTTTGAGTAATACTCTTATTGGTAAGCTGTATTCTAAAGATACTTATGAAACAGATGCAATTAGAAAAGAAATTACTCAACTGTGGAAGCAATATAGGATTAAAAATATGCGTGCTCTGGACAAGAATATATTTCTCTTCAAGTTCACATCTAATGAAGTGGTTGAGGCTATTCTCAAGAAAGGTCCATGGAACATTAAAAAATGCCATCTCAATCTTATAAAGTATGACCCCTCAATTGATGTTAAGGATAAAGAATTCTCTCATCAAGAGTGGAATGTTCAGTTCAAGAACATGCTTCTTGAACATCATTCGGTACAGGTTATTAATGAAGCTCTAGTGGAATTAGGTCCAAAGATCTGGACCGAACCAGAAAATTATCGTCCTCGCTTTGGCTAAATGATTGCTGAAAGAGTCAAGATTGATCTTAAGAAACCTATGTATAGAGGAGGTTGGTGGAACACAGCTTCTGGTGGAGTTACTTGGGTTAGATATCATTGGGACAGGCAGCCACATCTTCTCTGTAAAGACTGTGTCACAATTGATCATTATGATGAGGAATGTGAGAATGTTGCTTTAGATTTAAAAATAAGAAGATATACAAATGAAGAATATGTTGCTTATTGTCATAATCTTGCAAAAGCTTATGGTGTTGAAGTTACTGAAGACCTAGATCAGTTGCTGCAGAAGGTTTGTGAAGCTAGTCAAAGGAAACTAGAAGAAAAAGAGAAAGCAAAAAAACAAGAAGAAAAAAGGAAAGCTAAGAGATCTAGAAGTGAAGATCAAGAGGAGGATATTAGTGCTAGAGTTTCTCTCAGTCCTGTTTTACATTCTAATGATATTAACAAAAACATTATTGGTCATAATACTGGATCTACTGATAGATAGGAACATTTTGATGGGATGGAGCATGACTTGGCTGAAGAAGGAGAGCTTCCTGCAAAAGAGTACTCACATGAAATGGCCGAGGCTACTGCAATTTTTGTAACTAAAAATTTATCCTTTGCTTTGAACTCTAAATTTTCCTATTCATGTTCTTATTTTCACAATTTTTCTGCAAATATGAAAGTCTTAGCTTGGAATGTTTATAGATCAGCTTTTTGTTCTTGTTAAGAAACAATCTCCTGATTTTTTGTTTCTTTCAGAAACAAAAATAGATAGTGATAAAATGATCTCCCTAGCAAATTCTTTAAGTTACTGTAATTATGTTCATATAGATAGGGTTGGCCTGGCTGGAGGTCTAATTCTAATATGGAAAGATGGAATCTATTGTGAAGTTCAAGATGTCTCAAAAAAATATGGTGCACGTTGTCACCAAAATAGATCCTAGTAAGCCGGATGTCCTTATTACTTTTATGTATGGTTCCACTTATTTTGATAAGAAAAAAGAACAATGGGATTTTCGTTTAAGGATTAGAGAAAACATCATGCAACCTTGGTTAGTAATAGGTGATTTGAACTTTCATATGCATGATTTATCTGAAGCAGTTAATTATTCTATTGAAGATAGGTATGTTCAAGATAAAATGAATATCTGTGGCCTTATGGATATTGGTTATAGTGGTAAGAATTACACTTGGACTAGTAATAGTTTTGGATCTGGCAGTAGAAAGTCTAGAATTGATATGGCTATAGGTAACAGCTACTGGTGTAATTCTTTTTCCCAAGTTAAGCTTATGCACTTAGTTCAGGCTGGTTCTGACCACTGTCCTATCTTATTAATTCCATAAGATTTTAGTAGAAATACCTGGAGGCCTTCCAAAATTTTTGCTATGTGGATGAAACACTTTGCTTTTAAAACACAATTAACTATAGCATGGGCTACTACTGTTTCTGGTTCTACAGGTTTTCAACTTATTGCTAAGCAACATAGTACAAGGAAAAGACTTTCTCACTGGAATAAAATTGAGTTTGGAGATATTGATAGAAATATAAATAACTTACAAACTCAAATTGAGGCAGCTCAAAATGATCAATTTTTTTTTTCTCAGCATGATAACATTGTTACTCTCACTAGAAAGCTACATGAATGGTTTAACATTAAGGCTGAGTTTTATAAACAAAAATCTGGTGACACTTTCATTTCTGATATGGATCAAAATACCAAATATTTTCACACTTTAGCTAATAGAAGAATGTTTAGGAAAATATTAACTGCTTATGTGATAATAATGGTGTTTGGTTTAATGATAGTGAGGATATTGCTAACATGCTTCTTAGCCATTTTGAACAGGTAAGTAAAATTCCAATCCTAAGTTTACTGATATCATCCCTACTGTTATTACTGCTCAAGATAACTCTCAGCTCAATAGAATCCTTTCTAGTGATGAAATCTTTCAAACTATTAAGCATATGAATGCCAGGAGTTCACCTGGCCCTGTTGGTTTCCAATCTTGTTTTTACAAATAGAATTGGGATATTGTTGGGCAAGATGTTACTAATGCAGTTCAAGGTTTTTTTGAAACAAGTTTTATGTCGACAGATTTCAATAAAACTTATTTTAGTTTGATACCTAAGACTGATAATGCTACTAAACCTGTGGATTTCAGACCTATAGGTTTGTGCAATACTATTTATAAGGTTATCTCTAAGATTATGGCAGATAGAATTAAACCTCACTTAAAACATCTGATCTCTCCTTATCAAGTTGCCTTTGTACCAGATAGAGATATATACATGACAACATTATTGTTGCTCATGAGATGATTCACACTATGAAGCACAAAGAAGGACACAGTGGTACTATGGATTTAAAACTTGATCTTTCTAAAGCTTTTGATTGAATAGAATGTCCTTTTTGCTAGGAATTCTTAGAAGTTTTGGTTTTGATGAGAAATTTTGTGGCTACATAAATCAATGCATTTCTATTACTCACATTTCTGTTCTCTTGAATGGTTCTCCTACTCATGGTTTCAATCCCTTTAGAGGCATTAGACAAGGTGATCCCTTGTCACCTTATCTTTTCATTATCTATATGGAATTCTTATCTAGGCTGTTATTAAATGCTGAAACTAATCATCAAATTTCAGGAGTAAAAGCTGCTAGGAATGCTCTAGGTATTACCCATTTAATGTTTGCTGATGATATTCTTATTTTTGCTCAAGATGATATGCAAAATATTGCTGGTATTATGAATGTTCTTGACTACTTTGGTAGTGTTTCTGGTCAAATGCTCAATTTGGATAAGTCAAGTGTTTATTTTTGTCATAATCTTAGTCCTAGTTTTAGAGAAATTCCTTCTAGAGAACTTAAAATGACTGAAATGAAGGACAACGATACCTATTTGGGAGTCATATTGTTGATAGGGAGAAACAAAACCAAAGCTTTTAGGCTACTGATTCAATCTTTTGGTTCTAGACTCAAGACTTAGAAAGGAAAAACTATGAATCATTCTGCTAGAACTATTATGGTAAAGCATGTGTTTAATGCCTTGCCTACTTATCAGATGGTTGTTTTAGAATTCCCAAAACTATAATTGATCAGATGGATGCTATTCAAAAACATTTCTGGTGGGGGCATAGTAGTAATAGAGGCCTTTGTTTGATAGGATGGAATAACCTAAGTATACCTAAATCTTTGGGTGGTCTGGGTTTTAGAAACCTTGAACAATTTAATACTGCTATGTTAACTAAGTTGGCATGGAAAGCTTGTAATGACGAGCATTCCCTTTGTATGCAAATTGTTAGAGCCAAATATGGTAAAAATGGCAGTTTGCACCATCTAGATAAGTTAAAAGATGATTCTTCTTGGTTATGGAAAGGTATTTACTCTGGTATTGAGGTTATGCAACGATACTCTATGTTGATAGTTCAGTGTGGCACTAAAATTAACATATGACTTGATAATTGGTTTATTGGTTTCAATAGTCCACCTGTCCCAATTGTGGGTATTTCTAGCCTGTTATCCTACACTTTAGTTTGTGATGTATTTCTTCCTCATACTAGAACTTGGAATGAACAGCTTATTTGTTCTATCTTTAATCAAGACACCTCAATTGCTATCTAAATATGCTTATTCCTTCTACTAGTGAAGATTATCTGATTTGGAAACCTGACAGGAAAGGTAAATTCACAGTAAAGAGTGCTTACAATACTCTTTGTGCTAATTCTGTTAACAATTCCATTTCTGGTGATAACATTCATAAGGATGTTTGGAAACAACTCTGGCTCTCTAAAGTTCCTCATAGAGTCCAACTTTTTTTCTGGAAATGCTAAAAATATATTTTTCCTGATAGAAACAGACTTGCTAGTTATAACCCTGAGGTAGAACCCCATTGTAAGTTTTGTAATCATAGTTCTGAAACCATTAATTATTTATTGGTTGAGTGTGACTATGCTAGAGCCATATGGAATGCTTTAAATGTTGATATTATTGAGGTTACTCAGCATTTTAATTCTTTCTAGTATTGGGTAATATCTTGGTTCATTACAGGTGAAGAGCTTCAGAATGGTTACAGAAATGAGAATTCTGTGATTAAGTTAATGTGCACTGTCTTGAATATCTGGAAGGACAGGTGCAATTTAATTTTTCAGGAAACTCTTCCTGATAGAAACAGTACTCTCATTAGAATACAACATTTAATTCAACAATGTAATTCTGCTATTGTTTCTACTAATGTTAACAGGCAATGCAATATTCTCATCAAGGAATGGATTCCTCTAGAAGAAGGATTTGTTAAATTGAATATTGATGCTTCATACATGACTGAAACTAGGAGAGGTGGCATTGGACTAATTGTGCGTAATCATGCAGGAAATGCAGTAGGAGTTAAAGGCTTTCAACTGGAGGAAGAGGTAGATGATGATGTGGAGGTTGACCATTTTGAATGTAAATCTCTAGTCATGGCAGTAGATTGGATGGAGGAGTGTGGTTTCAACAAAGTAATCTTTGAGATGGACTGTGCGAATGTGGTGAACTCTATTAACAGTGGAGAATCCCAAGTGCACTGGTTTAATCAACATTTAATTTCTGCAGTCAAGACCAAATTTTTCAGTAATAATTTTTGGTTTTGCAAGGTAGTTAATAGACTAGGTAATAGTCTTGCTCATGCTCTAGCAAGAAAAGCTAGACTTGAAGCTCTAAGTTTCACTTATGATTCCAATTGTCCTCCTGATATCAAAAAATGTATTGAGGAAGACTATGCTTGTTATAACAGTTAATCAATAAATCCTTCTTTTAGTATCAAAAAAAAAAAAAAACTGAATCTTTTCCCTAACCAGCGACTAAGGTACATGCATATGCTATTGGTATTAGCCTTGTAACTAAAAGGAAATTTATTCTAATATTATGTGCTCTTGGAGTCAAGAAGGGAGCCAACTTTTGACGTGGGTGTGCAGTTGCCCATCCAGCCTGGCTAGATTGTATATATGTTTATCGATAAAATAGAATTCGAAGCCTAATCTAATCTTTGTTTTCCCATATATCGTAATCATATTTTTACTTATTTTTCTTCTTCATGCTTGCACTCTTAGCTCTATTTTTTCTCGGGGTGTTATTAAGTTTTTTTTTTTTTGATTAAAAGAGAGGATGTATTAAAAGAAAAAATGAATGTACAAACAAATCTACCAGAGGTAGATGAAGCAAAGAAAAGAAAGTTTCAAACAAGCAGAAAGTTACAAAAACATTGCCTGCCAATTAGACAACAAAGTATTGGAGAAGTTAAGGTGTACTATGTGACCTGCAGTTGCTTCCCAAGTTATAGGACTGAAGACTTGGCCTCCGAAATGAGATCGTCATTAGTTTTGAAGAGGTAGTTAGCTTCAAATCTTCTACAATTCTTTTCTTTCCATATCGTATGAACGATTGCTGCTGGGATCAAACTCCAGATGCAGTTGCCTGGTTGAGAAAATTGCTTAGTGTGCCATGTTTCTTCCAATGCACTCATTGAACTCGGAAAAATTGTTAAACTTGCCATGAACCAAACACCACATAAGAAAACAAATTTTTGGAGGGATTTCCTGTTACCAGATGAAATTAGAAGGAAAATGAGGCACACCATGTTCTTCCACCAATTGAGAATAGAGTGATTTGACAATAAACATATCAGAGGGATGCAATTTCCACTTCCTTGTATCTTTCAGTCCATTACGAACATGGGAACATCACCGATGGCTGTAATGAGCATTGCATATTCTTGAGCTTCTGCATATGAAAGTACCATCCTGAATTAGAATTTACAATTCCCTTCAATAAAAATTATATTAGCAATACATGCATTTTTATTCCTGGTGAACAGATTAGGATAAATAGAAGATAAAAGTTGTACCTAAACCAATAGTCATTCTAGAAGGTTATGACTATTCCATAATTGAGGAAATTTTTTAAATGGTCACTAATGAAACCTGAAGACTCAACAATTTCTCTCCAGCAAGAGAACCCATTAGGATTTGATGACTCTTCCGGGAGTCCAATTGGAGAACTCTTTTCCATACTTGTCTTCTATAATCTTATACCAAATCTTACTCATTTATACACCATATAGCTAACAATGCAAACTTCATAAATTTAAGGTTGCACACTCCTAGACCACCTATATCTTTAGTTGCACGAACTATATCCCAGTTAACTAAATGGGATATTTTTGCTCCTTCTTTGTATTCCCATAGAAAATTCCGCATTTTCTTTTCCAGAATCTTGATGACTGAGATTGGGGCCTTAAATAAAGAAAAATAGTAGATCGGAAGAGAGGATAAAAATCACTTCAAAAGAGCTAACTTACCTCCCCTCGATAATGAAATACGCCTCCAAACTGGAATTCTAGCGTCAAACTTTTCTATATATAATAGGATCCCAAATTTTGATGGAGTTAGATTTAGCACCAAGCGGCATACCCATGTACTTAAAAGGTAGGCAGTCTACTGAACAACCTAGTTCTTCATCCCAAAGAATTAAGTCTGGAACTACTCCCACGACAATAAGTCTAGATTTCAAAGTATTTACCTTCAGCTCGGATATGTACCCGAAACAATATAATGTTGAAAACAGGTTATGTAGCTCTTCCTTCTTATCGTCAAAAAATAAAATTGTGTCATCCACATAATGTAGATGGTTGACCAAATTATTAGTAGGAGCAACTGAAAAACCGCTGAAAATGACTTGATTAGATACTCTATCCATAAATCTTGAAAAACCTTCCATGTAAATGTTAAGTAAAAGAGGAGAAACTGGATAGCCTTGTCTCACACCTTTTGTAATAATGAAGTAGCCGAAAGAAGACCCATTGATAAGAACCGAGAATGAAGAAGTTTAATAACAAAACCTCAGCCAATTACACTACTTCCTACTAAACCCCATTTGCACAAGTACAAATTCAAGATGCCTCCAATTGATTCTATCAAAAGCCTTATCAAGATCAATTTTGCAAATAACACCCGGATTTCCAGATCGAAGTCTTGAATCTACCAATTCATTGGCAATAAGAGTGACATCAATGATTTGTCTGCTTTCAATATAAGCGCATTTCACAGGAAAGATCATCTTATCCATAACAAGCTTTAGCCTTAAAGCTAGTACTTTTGCAATAATCTTATAAACACTAGTAAGAAGGCAAATTGGTATACAATCCTGATAGTCTCAATGTGATCTTTTTTAGGCACAAGAGTGATGAAAGTAGAGTTTTGTTTAGGTTAATAGTACTTGTAGTGCAGAATTCATTCACATTACCCATAATATTATCCTTGATAAAGTGTCAACACTTCTGAAAGAATATAATAGGGAACCCATCCGGACCTGGTTCTTTATTATTTCCCAAATCTCTAATAGCATACATAACCTCCTCCTCAGTAAAATCAGCTTCCAAAATATTGGCTTCTGTAGAGGTAATGGACTTAAAGTCAATCCCCTCCAAATTAGGTCATTCTTGGAGAACAATGTTTTGTAGTAACCTACTATATGTTCTTGCAACCTGATTTTGTCTGATACCAACTCATCCCCAATGTAGAGTTACCTGATTTTGTTGTAACTACGTATGGCAGAAGCATTGATGATAAAGAAAGAAGTGTTTCTGTCACCCTCCTACAACCACTTCGTATTTGATTTAATCTTCCACGAAGTCTCCTCCATTTTAGAGATCCTTTCAAATTCCGTGTTGTATAGACGATGTACATTTCGTTCCTCTTCATATAAGATATTATCTTCAGCCAGACCATCAAGAGTTTGACTTTCAGAAAGAATAGTCTCAAGTTTAGTATCGGTATGTCCAAAAACTTCTTTGTTCCAGACTTTCAGATTTTCTTTAAGTGCTTGTACTTAACTTCAACCAGAGTACAGTGCTAAGAGTGCCTGCAAAACAAAAAGAAAGCCACTAATCTTCTAGTAATTATAAGAAACAATTCTCCATGAATCACATCACTTCAAACCTGAATGGACTAGGTCCCCAAGAGGGGTCGGAAATATTTAAAAGGAGTGGGATGTGATCTGAGGTAGGTATGGCTTTGGTTAATTGGGTAACAAAATGGTAGTGTTGTTCAAAGGATGGTGAAATAAGGAATCTATCCAATCTGCACATAACCATATTTTCTTGTCCATTGGACCAAGTGAATCTAGCTGCCTTGAGAGGTAAGTCAATAAGATAATGTTCATCTATGAACTTATTGAACTTATTCATACTTCTAGTAATCTTCTTATAATTCTTTTTTAGGCGCACTTGGTTATTGTATTAAATTCCCCCAGTACACCCAGGTAAGTTTGACCAATATTTGCAAATATTGGCAAGCTCAATCCAAAAATCAGCTCTGTCAACTAAGTTATTTGGCCCATATACATTCATAAGTACCCACTGAAAGTTATCGTGTTTGTTTGTGAAAAGAACATAGAGTGTATACTCAACAACAAGTGAATCACTTACTTCCACCATATCTCTATCACAGAGAATTCACATTCCTCCAAAGCTACCAACAGATTGTTGCATGGTCAAACCCACATTCTTATAACCACATAACTGTTTAATATCCCATGATGTACACTGCATCATTTTGGTTTCTTGTAGTATAATGATTTGAGCTCTAATCATCTGTAGCATCTTATGAACCAATGTTCTTCTACTACTTGAGTTTAAACCTCTAACATTCAAGTCAGGATTTTGAGACTCATTGAGAACAAAATTTACCCTTAGAATAGACTGACCTTCTTGGCATGGATGGAGGAGAAGCAATGACCTCAACAGAAATACCAAGACGTTTTAGTTCATTACGCAATCTTAGAGGAATAACTATTTGTGATTCAATGACAGAGTCCAGATTGGTAGAACAAACGTCATCTGAGTGACTTGTGTTGACGGATGTGGCTCGAATCCCGCTGGGTACTCTAGTATGAAAATATAAGTACTGGCAGCACATTCTGTACCTTATTCATGCATAAATGTATTCTCTAAACCATAAGTGGTAGGGAAATTGGTTTTTCTTCATACACAGGGATAACATCCTCACCTGCGATACAAATTGTAATCTGCACTGCAAAGTATTTTAGAATTTGTTTTTTTTTTTGTTGGTAAAATAAGAATAAGTTTGAGCACAGGTCCTGTTGTCGCAACCTTAGAAACTAGAAATTTTCTACTGTGGTTTGGCATAGATTGAAAGCTAATACCAAGGTTGAAAGATGGCAGATTAATATCATATGCATCGGTGTTTGATAATGTAAGGGAGGATACAAGTTCGAATAAGTTTTACTGAATTGAAATCCTGAATGCTGCAGGCTTATACATCTCTTCAACTTCCATGTCAGTAGCCACCTCCGGTGTTTCATCCACATCATATTCCACTTCACCTATGACAGTTGGCTTTGCAACTGTGATGTTCGAAAACTGACCAAGAAATTCTTCATACTTAACCTGCTGCCAAACTTGTTTCATGGGCTTGGTTTTGGATCTGGTTTTTTGGTTTTTTGCGATGAAGTATTTTTTTCTTAGACTTGCACTGCACACCTTCCTTATTTGGAACAAACGTATTAAAAAGAGGATCCTTATAATAACTGGAGAATCTGCAATATCCGTAGTTACAGCAGAACGAGAAGTAGTCACGCATGGAACAATTGTACCGTAGCTGTTGTGGAAGGACTTTCTCTTTTTGGCCCTAGAACTTTCCAACGAATCTTGTGTAATTGATATGCTGTTGAATATAGTTTTCATAAACACAGGAGGAGTGATAAGGAAACTTCCGTTAGCCGATGATGATTTCCCTGTGACTTTAATGTGAGAAGTGAAAAGCTGTTTTCCAGAAAAGATTTTGATTACTCTAGGTATAGAATTGATTCCATTAACATTCCTCACTTTCTTGCGCATACCACATAAATTGGTGAGTTTTAGGGTTGCAGGATCAATCAAAGAAGCTCTCCAAAAATTCTGCCAATTGCATGAATAAGTTTTAAGGACCAAAAATGAAAAGGAATGCCCAGTATTTCGATGTTGAATTCATAGTGATGCATAACTGTGGATCCCCAAATATTTTGATTCCATCGAAACACAAAATATGTGATGGTGTGCAGTGAATTTGAATTCCAAATTTTCCTCGGAAAAGTCATCATCCACGTAAAAAATTGCTTGTGTAGAGTTTATTGGAAACAATTCAAAAGCTTTTTGAATCTGCAACTCTGTACACAACAATCTTCCTAAGCGCTGCCATGACTTGACTTTTCTATATGAAGAAATGATGAATGCATTATTTCATCCACCTAATTGGTTGGATCATGTTCAATGTGGATAAACTGACCATACATTAAATTCCTAGTGTTGATAGCACATGGTGTAGCATGTCTATCACAAAAAAATGGAGAATGATGAATGGGATGTTGGACAACCTTATTTTAGGTGAACATGGATTGTGCATAAGATGTGTTAGGTTTTGTGTATGACTCTGATAGGGTTTGAATATGTGTAGGTAGGTTCATCATCTGAGGTTCAGATTCTGATAATGAAGCAGAGAAATTAATAGTGGATTCCAACGCAGAAGCCAATTCAAACCATCCTTCGAAACGAATTCCAGATGGGACATATAAGGAGATTGGGTAAGCTTTGGGATTTGGTCTGGAAAGGGTTATAAGAAGATAATATCCTTTTTCATTATGAGGTTTAGTTACAGAAAACCATTTTTGATTATCTTCATGTTTCCAAACCATCTTTCCCAGATCTCCATTCTTGGCAGCTTCATGAAATAGTCTTTGTAAATCAACAGCAAGAAGAAAAGAAAAAATTCCATTCAATTTACCATGTGACTGAAATTCTGTGAGAGTAATGGTGGAATAGGGTATGGTAGAACAAAAGGCTAATCAAACAAACTTCTGATCGATGGTGATGAATCGATGTTGAGAAATAATTATTGAGTTGAGATAGACCAAGGATTCTAATGGTTCTAAAGGATCTAATCCCTAAGGCCTATTCCTATGCATATGTCAAACATCAGAGTTTTCCATATGTGCACCCATTATGGGTATGCCAAACTGCCAAACTCATATGCCTATATGTTAATTATAACATATAGGCAAACACGATGGAGTTTCCAGCGAGTGATAGAGTGTCCATCGCTCGATGGTCATCACCTCGCTCGCTGGTCATTCCAGCGCCAGCGCTAGTTAGTACAACGCTCGCTGATCTGACTATCGCTTATCTGTTCTTCATCTAACGCTACAATTCTTCCCCTCTATAAATACCAAATTTCAAACTCATTTCAACTCACACCAGAATTTCTAAATCTTACTAGAATTTCTCAATTTCAACTCTAAAACCATCACACCTTCTCTAAAATTCTTAATTTCTTGTAATATGGATTCACAATCTCAAAGCCAAGGCAACGATAAACGTAAAAAGGTCAAAGTCCGGGGTGAAAAATACACCATGATAGAAGATGAATGCATTTGTCGTAATTATATATTTTTTACCCAAGATTGTATCGATGGTGCACAACAACATGGTAACACCATGTGGGAAAATATATTTCGTAAATATGAAGAAGAAACCATGAACATCAATTCTCGTGATGCAAAAGGGTTGGCAAAACACTTCATTGTAATCAATTGGGAAGTAACCGCTTATGTTGGATTGATAATGCAAGCCAAGAGAGGCCGGGAGAGTGGTCTTGTGGATGTTGATGTTGAAAGAAAGGTTCGTACGGATTGGCAGCGAAAACATGGCAAACAGTTTTCTTTCAAAAGTTGTTATCATAATTTAAAGACGTTGAACAAATATAATCTTGATGTGTTAGTTGGTAATCCATAAGTACCTGAAAGGTCACCATATAATTCTTCTCCCTCAACACCAAATTTTTCACCAGGTCCATCAAATTCTTCACCAGATACCCCAATAAACCCAAATGCGAACTTAGTTCTCAATGATGATGGTGGTAAGAGAACCTTCCAGGGAGGAACAATGCAAGACTGGCTAGAAAATTAGCCCAAGAATGAGCAAGTTCCTGTGGATTTAACATGACGGAGTTTATGGAACATCAAAAGACCGTCGAGAAGTATAAAGCAGTTGATAGGAAATTTTAAAACAAGGAGAGTAAGAAAAGTCGTCTTTCTCAAGAAAAATTTGGTTTTGACTATGACAAGCATAGCATTCTTCAAGCTAACACTTCAATTATGAACGCCCAGCAAAAACATATGTGGCAAACCGAATTTGATAGGATTCAAACACAGATTGAACAACAAGCTGGATTTACTAACAACCATGATGAAGATGAGTCCGATGTAGTAGTTCCTCTAGATGATCGATGTGTTAATTTAAGTTTAATTTGAAGTATTGCATTTTAATTTGATATGTTGTTGTTGCATTCTACTTAATATTAGTTTGATATGAAAAGTTGATTAATTTGAAATGTTGTTGCAGTCCACTTAAATAAGTTTCGCATATTAACTTAAACCAAAATACATAAATATAATTAAACCAAGATACATAATAGTTAAACCAAAATAACTTAACAATTAAACCAAAATAACTTAAAATACATAACTTATCTTCCATGCCCAGCCCAAAGATTCACTCTCAGATCATCTCTTAAACTGTCATACAAATTCTGTTTCTAAAAGTAATTAGTCATTTGAGCATAATTCCTTGCAGGGACCCCTCTTTGTGGTTGAATCTGTGGCCTCAAATCTTCATCTTCATAGTTAATCCACTCTGAATCATGACGGGTTTCCTGAATGGCCATGTTATGAAGAATTATGCAAGTGAGCGTAGTCTTGTGCATTTCACGAGCACTCAACCCACAATATGTGCCACAAATGATAGCGAACTTCCTCTTCAAAATTCCAACAGCGCGTTCCACATCCTTTCTCGCTGCCATTTGGGTGGTGTCAAAATACCGGTATGAACGCCCCAATGCATCGGCAGGAGGCTGACGGTAGCATTGAACCAAGGTGGACCATTTTGGATAGATACCATCCACAAGATAATACCCATGAGTGTATTGATGGTCGTTGATCGTGAAATAAACTTGGGGACAAATTCCATACTTCAGATCTTCAAACAGAGGCGACTTGTGCAATACATTAATATGATTTTGTGAACCCGAAAGACCAAAAAAAGTGTGCCATATCCAACAATCATAAGAAGCGGCAGCTTCAAGGATAACGATTGGTTTAGGATAATGACCCTTATATTGACCGGCCCAATAAACAGGCTTTCCATACCCAATGCATATAGTCTAGACTACCTAGCATTCCTGGAAATCCCCTTTCCTCATTCTCCCTCAATATTTGTCTAACATCTTCCTCGTTTGGTTTTTCATAAATATGTTGGACCAAAATGATTAATCATTACTTCACAAAACAATGAAAGGTAAGTGAATGAAGAATGCAGTTGTTTTACTCATACGAAGGTACTCATCGTTCGCATCCGTTGGTCTGCCTAGAATCCTTAAAGCCGAAGTAACTTTTTGTTCAAGACTATGACCTCTAATATTGAGTGCATCAAACTGATAATTAAATTGAGGTTCTACTCGACAAAGCTATTCAATAATCTTTATCACCAGATGACGAGGCATACATAATCGACCTTGAAAATTTTGATCAGAGTACACACAATTGGGAAGAAAATAATCGTGGATCAGCTTCTGATGGTAAAATTCTCTCCCTCGATACATTTACCTTCTTGAGAATACTTCTTTTGCCTCTGGAACTCTAGGTATTTGGCCCGTATGTACAAGCATTAAAGTGTCGATTAGTTTATTATCTTGAGCTTCCTCATCATCAAGTTGTTGCAACCTCCTTCGATGCATTTCTTGCTGTAATCTAAACCGATTCATAATAACATTCCTCTCTTCATTGGATCTCGCCATTGATGATATGAAATTTAAATTGAGAATAGAGATAGAGAAATTGCTGAAATATAGGTAGAAGTGGGTGTGAGTAACTTGGAGAAATACAAGGGCGTATATATAGGAACCAGTAGGGGGGAAATAGCCGTTGCAAAATATCTACTGGTCGATAACCTTAATATCGCCAATAATATTATTTATATTGCACGATGGGATGTATGATGCCAGCAATACTCATAATATCGACATCATTATGAATAATAACGCTCGCTAGAAAATGGGTCGCTCTGTGATTTTCCCATAGTGGCGCTATTGATTTGCCATGCCATCTGATATGCCTAACAACTTTTTTTTTCTTCGGAACGTGCATATGAATATGCCTAACGGTATGAAGTTTCTAAGGTTCCGAGAGAATGGTTTTTGGAGCGGTATGAAGTTTCTAAGGTTCCGAGAGAATGGTTTTTGGAGATAAAAAATCATTTTTACAAATTATTGTGGGAGTTATTAAGTATAAATATAACTAAAATTAATTTAAAATTAAATTAAAGTTGTGAATGGATGTGCCCATTCCTAAGCTAAGCAATCACATATGATTTTTGATCTCGACCCTCCCTTTTTATTTTTACTCTTTTTCCGCGAAGAATATTTGAAACTTATGGACATGCAAAATGCAAATAAAATTATACTAAAAAAATGAATGCCACTTAAATTAGATTGATTAGACATTATCTGATGACAAGAATACAAGATCTAGATAACCCCAAACTCAGTCATATTAGGGATCAGCATTCAGCAGTATCCGGGATTAATCATTCATTTTCCAACCCAAAATCTGACAACCTAAGCTTAAACAACTTTTTCAACATGGATGAAAATTATGAATGTATTTTAGCCTATTTTAAGGTTACATTCATCCCAAAATACATGCAGCGGTAAAAATAAATGCTGCTTGTAAAGTTAGCAAGTAACACGGGTGTACTGCATGCAATTGCCAGTTGTGAATAACCAATGGAGTTCGAGGATAGTTTCCCTTCATTAACTCACAATTTGCAGAAAATCACATAATTCAAGGCTTACCCCTATAACTTTGACAATTTTCTTTTTGATCAATCAAGTGAACAAATTTGTCTGCAAATATAAGAGAAATGTCCAAAGCAGTCCCCGTATTAGGACTCGATTCATAAAAACGTCGTACTGTTACAAACTACTAATAAAATAATCATATTTTCGTGAGGAAGAGAGTTAAGTGGTGACTCACAGTTAAATATATCAATGAAATTACCTATATGTCCTTCCTATTTAAACCTTCGTACACAATTTAATTATTATTTTCACTAAAATATTTTTTTGATGGTGCTACTATTTTTCGGTACAATGTATGAAGTTGCATATAGTCATTATGATTCTCAAAATTATACATTTAGGGCCATGCATATTCTGTCTTGTCTCTTGAAGCTCCCTTTACCTTTTCATTTAGGTTCCACTAGTTTAGTTACATTGTTCCAAGCATAAGATTCTCGAACAAATGTCCAAATTCAAACTATCTTTCTGTGAGCTACCAAAACTCAACTTCACCAGCATTACTACTAGTACAGTAGGCCACCTACGTCAATGTTCAACAACAGTTGACTAAAGTCAAAGGAGATATTTCGAATAACCAAATCCATTGGGGACATAAAGTCAAACAATGAAGCAGGATGGCTGTGTCTCTATATTCTTAATACACCCACATAAGAAGTATAGCAAATTAGAAAATACCCCTTAAGTAATTTTGATATTGAAAACTTTTCAAATATAAAAAGGTGGTGGTGGTGGTGGTGGTGCAGAGTACTAGTACCACACCAAGAAAACCAAAACAACCCAAAATCTCTCATTTTCTCTGAAGAAGAAGAAGAAGAAGAGAAAAAATGGGAACCTTAGATATAGAATCATACCCAAAACAACAGAATGAAGATGGTGTAGATGAAGATGAATTATCACCAATTGAAGAAGTTAGATTAACAGTAACAAACACAGATGATCATACACTTCCAGTATGGACATTCCGAATGTGGTTCTTAGGAATTCTCTCATGTGGTTTACTATCATTTCTGAATCAATTCTTTGCTTATAGAACTGAACCATTAGTTATAACACAGATTACAGTTCAAGTTGCCACACTACCAATTGGTCATTTCCTGGCTAGGATATTACCAAAGACTAAGTTTCATATAATTGGTTTTGGTGATAGAGATTTCTCATTGAATCCTGGTCCGTTTAATATGAAGGAGCATGTTTTGATTTCGATATTTGCTAATGCTGGGAGTGCTTTTGGGAGTGGTTCTGCTTATGCTGTTAGCATTGTTAATATCATCAAAGCTTTTTATCACAGGAATATCTCTTTTCTTGCTGGTTGGTTGCTCATCATCACTACCCAGGTTGGTCTGTTTCTTTGTTTGATCCTCTGATTTCTTTTTTTGTCTCTGTTTCTATGTTTGCTAACATGCGCCTACCTGTAATTTCTTCACTTATTGTTTAAATTCGGATGTTTCAGCGAAATGGGTTTTGTCTAATGAGATCGATTGATTTATAATTGAGTGAATTTTTTTCTGGGTTTTTTGTATTGTTCTTGAATTTGGACCGATTTTTTCATTGGTTGTTGATGTTCTTGTGGGTATACACTATCATGCGCCTCTGGCGGTGGTGGTGGTGCAGGTGCTAGGATATGGTTGGGCAGGGTTACTAAGGAAATATGTGGTGGAGCCTGCTCACATGTGGTGGCCCAGTACCTTAGTTCAGGTCTCCCTTTTCCGGTATGTTTTCATTTTTCTCTCCAAATTTCAATTTTTTGTATTCTTGAATCAATTCAGTTTTTAATCCATTTTAAAGGTTACGCATTAAGTTTTAGATTCTTCTCTAACTCACACCTAACTTTACCTTAATTGTAGTATTCTTCTTCCTAAAGAATTCTAGCTTAAACGTCACGTAAATCATTTTCATCAAAAATCACGTCATGCAGTTTAAATGTCACGTAAATCAATTTTTCTGCAAAATATCATGTCATTGAGTTAGAATTTGAGAATACATCAAAATTCGGAGAAAGCAACAAAAATATACTAGTGATTTCTGGATTTCCAATAGTAGTACCATAGAAAGAGATCTTTAACCACATAGTAGGCTTAGTGGTAAGTATGATTAGACAAAACCCCAATCAGGGAAAGATTACTTTTATGTGGCCTCACCCTCACATGTCAAATGATCATAGTCTTGTCTTGAGAGTGAGACTCCTCTCTTGTCTTAATCTTTCCTATGGCAATATTCAACTCATTCTTTAGTGGACCATTTGGTCCTGACCACTCATGAAAGTGTTAGCAAATGGTTTGTGAAAAGGATGTGATTTTTGAAGGGAGCAATTATGACAGCTGCTCCACATGGTTAAGGAAGGATGATGATGGATTATGGTCTCTTATTCTTTATAATTGTTTCCCACACATGGGGGGAGGGAGAGACAATTGTTTTGGGGTTTGAAATTTTGAAGGAATTGACTACTCCCTATTGATTTCAACATTTCCTTAGTTAGTTGCCTTGGCTTGGTATAATTGGTGATATGGATAGAATACTGCTTTGATTTTGAATCATATGGAATCTTGGATTGCTGCCTGTCATAGATTTGGTCACATGTGAATCTCCTCTTTGTTGCTTTTCTCACATGTGAATATGAAAATACTGCAGATGTTCTGGATATACTTGTCTTACATGTATTGCTTGGTTCAAGGTGACTCAGCTTTCAAAGTTGTGTGGCAGAAAAAAAATATGATGGGTTTTGCATTTTCCTGACTGAATGATTGGTTTTGCATCAGAATTCAGGACTGTTATGAGTTTACTACCAGAACTATGAAATCTAAGTAATTTTGTAAAAAAAATGAAATTTAGGATAATTTAGTTTAAGGGACTGTGACTGAGTTCCAGTTTGCATAAATCTAAGCAGCTTGGTTGCATGAGATTTCTAGTTAAGCTTCATCTGAGTGTGTACAAATGAAGAAATTACCGACTTTTGCAGCTTATTAGTTGCAGTAGTTCAAATCAAGCATGGGAGTTTGAATTTTTATTTTTTGGACATTCGCAGGGCGTTACATGAAAAAGATGAGGGACGAACATCAAGAGCGAAGTTCTTTGTGATTGCACTAGTTTGCAGCTTTGTGTGGTATGTAGTTCCTGGTTATCTCTTTACGACACTGACGAGCATCTCATGGGTGTGTTGGACATTCTCCAAATCAGTCACGGCACAACAGCTTGGTTCTGGCATGAGGGGTTTAGGACTTGGGGCATTTTCGCTTGATTGGTCTACTGTGGCTTCATTCCTGTTTAGTCCTCTGATATGTCCTTTCTTTGCTATCATGAACGTTTTTGCCGGTTATGTGATGATCATCTACATAGCAATTCCATGTGCATATTGGGGTTTCAATTTGTACAATGCCAAGACATTCCCTATATTCTCGTCACACTTGTTCACTGCTAAGGGAGAGATTTATAACATATCGGCTATTGTGAACAACAAGTTCGAGATTGATATGCCCAAGTACCAAGAACAAGGCCATATCAATTTGAGCATGTTTTTTGCACTCACTTACGGATTCGGTTTCGCCACCATTGCTTCCACCCTTACCCATGTGGGATTCTTCTATGGAAGGTAAATCTGTTCTATGTACCCTTTCCAAAGACAATTACTGAAAAGCATTTTTCGCCACATCTTATTCTTACAATGCAACTAAATGAATGTGCAGGGAGATCTATGAACGGTTTAGATTATCATATAAAGGCAAGATGGATATCCACACAAGGTTGATGAAAAGGTACCCAGAAGTACCAAACTGGTGGTTTCATGTCCTTCTTGCAGCAACAGTTATCCTTTCTCTTTTACTATGCACGGTCCTGAAAGATCAGGTGCAAATGCCATGGTGGGGTCTTATTTTCTCCTGCGCCCTTGCTTTCATTTTCACTCTTCCCATCAGCATTATAACTGCAACCACAAACCAGGTAACTCCCACTGCCTACATTGTTTTCTGGGGTTTGCAGTATGAATGATATGGATAAACAGCTAAATTTTTTGTGCAATTTATCTTGCAGACACCGGGACTAAATATCATAACAGAGTACGTAATGGGTATAATCTTACCTGGAAAACCAATTGCGAACGTCTGCTTTAAAACCTACGGGTATATGAGTATGGCTCAGGCTGTTTCTTTCTTAAATGATTTCAAGCTGGGTCATTACATGAAAATCCCACCAAGATCAATGTTCCTCGTTCAGGTACCGAATGCAGAAACTCATCATTCTAACATTAATATTTCCTTTCTATGAACTTCAATATCTGACAAATTTTTATTTCATATTACTGGAATCAGTTCATAGGAACCATCATAGCTGGAACAATCAACATTGGAGTTGCATGGTGGCTACTGACTTCTATAGAGAATATATGCCAAGATGAACTCCTACCACCAAATAGTCCATGGACATGTCCGGGAGACCGAGTTTTCTTCGATGCGTCTGTCATTTGGGGTCTAGTTGGACCGAGGCGTATTTTTGGTCCACTTGGGAACTATCCAGCTCTCAACTGGTTCTTCCTTGGTGGTGCAGTTGGGCCAATATTGGTTTGGTTCCTCCACAAAGCTTTCCCTAAGCAATCTTGGATTCCATTGATTAACCTTCCAGTACTTTTAGGAGCAACAGCTTCAATGCCACCTGCAACAACTGTGAACTACAATTCTTGGATTCTGGTTGGAACGATTTTCAACTTTTTCGTGTTTAGGTACAGGAAGCAATGGTGGCAGAGGTACAATTACGTTCTTTCGGCTGCACTTGATGCTGGAGTTGCTTTCATGGCTGTTTTATTGTACTTTTCAGTAAGCATGGAAAATAGAAACTTGGATTGGTGGGGTACAAGAGGTGAGCATTGCGATTTAGCGAGATGCCCGACAGCCAAAGGTGTCATTGCTGATGGTTGTCCTGTTTATTGATTTCTCATATCAATTGTTCATAGTTATTAATAGCTGCAGTATAATAATATCTTCAGTTCGGATTTCATTGTTAATCTTCATTGAAGTCTTATTAATTTACTAAGCAATTTAAAGTGTGGAATTCACTTTACCAGTTCACTATAAATGATAACTCGAAAATTTGATAAATGTTTGGAACTTTATTCAAGATTTCTTAAAATCTGAATCTGCAAAGGTCAAACTACCGATAAATTAAAGATTTCTGAACAGGACAACTTGAAAAGCAAATTGACTAACCACTTGATATTCAGTCACGAGACTCACCTCAATGATCAGTATGTACATGACTGATCCCGAGTTAAAGATTGGTTGATGAAATGCCCCGTGAACAATATGGCTCTTGTATGGTTATCTCCGAGTCCAAACATGAAAGGATGATCTGCTGCGAAATCTGCAGGCAGAGGCTGCTAAAGTGAACAACCGTGCATTACAGGAGCAGTAGAAACAGCAGCAGCTGCAGTACCTTATTCAACAACTCCAAGCAACACAAGGCATGACCTCTGAAATAACAATTGGTCCTTCCTCCTGATCTCAGTCAAGCAGTGCTTTCTTCAAGTACTCCACGGTCCCTCAGAACTTCTGAATCTTGATGAGCCAAAACCACACAAGTTTTTGAGCTTCGGAATCTCGAATTCTCCCATTCTAACGAATGATGGATCTTTTAGGAGATCTCTCCTTAGGCCTAGTAATCAGGTCAATTTCTTTGGCCTAAACATTGATTCATTGGCCATCTCGTTCATTATTACTAGTCTTGTTTTTCTGAACCAACAAACCTGTAAGGTGAGAAGTAACAGAGTTAAGTTGGTCAAGAGATTGAACTTAAGGAACTGGTACTTGTTTCAGGGTTTCACCTTTTGATCCAATAGCTAATAAACCAAATGCAGCATCATCTGAGAACGGACAATTTAGCTGACTGATGGCAATAGAAAAATCACCAAAAATCTTTGCACGAACATGAACCATCTCTGAAATGGTGAAACCGGTTTCGATCCCTCACCACAATTTCTCGTTCATAAACCTTGGAAATGAACTTAGTGGCAGCGTGACAATCAGTACAAACACGCAAGTTCTTGACAATACGGATCATTGTCCTTGGCGGTGAATTCAGAAGAGCAAAAGCAATAGCTAGCTTTTCACTATGCTTATTTAATGTATCTTCCTTATCTTCTTCATCGATATCAAGTAATACATCCGAGGTTGTAGCAACAAACCCAGCCTTTTTGATTGCTCTACCCATTTCATCCACCATCCTATAGATATCCTCGTATTGATCATGTGATTTATCACCTGCAACAAACTCATAAATCTCATTATTAAGCTCAATCATGGTGCATCCAGGGACCTTCTTAATTCCCTTCTTGTCCATCACATTCCGAATCTTAGTTTTCTTCTCATATTTGGACATCTTTGCATAAACATTTGACAAAAGAACATAGTTCGAACCATGCATCGGCTCATCTCCAATGAGCCTTTTGCTGATGCTCTCACTAAGCTCTAGCTCACCATGTGACCTGCATCCGTAAATCAATGATCGCCAAATTACTGGATTTGGCTCAATGGGCATCTCTTTAACAAACTCCAGTGCCTTACTAAGATGCCCAGCACGACTAAACATATCAACCATACACCCATAATGCTCTATCTTAGGGACAATAGAAAACTCATTAACCATCAAATCAAAATAACGGCAACCTTGTTCAACCAACCCAGCATGACTACATGCTGTAAGCATCCCAATGAAAGCAACTCCATCTGGTTTCATCCCAACTCTCCTCATCTCATCAAAGAAATCAACCGCTTCCTTTCCTCGACCGTGCATTGCTAGACCCACGATAACCGATGTCCAAGAGACAATTGTCTTCTCATTCATATTCCTAAACACTTTAATAGCTTCATCAATATCACCACATTTAGCAAACATATCAATCAGCGCATTACAAAGTTCCTCCGACCTCGGAATTCCTTCCTTATCAATGTACCGCTGAACCCATTTCCCCAACTCAAGCGCACCCAAATCTGCACAAGCTGAAAGTACCGAAACCATCGTAATCTCATCCGGCCGAACACCATCAAACTGCATTTTCCTAAACAGATCCACCGCTTCAGTTGACCTACCTAACCGAACATACCCACCAATCATTGCACTCCACGAAACAGCACTTGACTTCGGCATCTCATCAAACACATTACGAGCAAACTCAATTCCACCAACACAGCAACAATACATATGGACAGTAGTGTTCTGCACATAAAGATCAGAATCAAACCCATACTTCACAACTGCCCCATGAATCTGTTTACCCAAATTCAAACCCAACATCCCTGCGGAAGCTTTCAAAAGAAACGGGTATGTAAACTTATTCGGCTTTATCGAGTAACGAAGCATAAGATTATAACAAAAGATGGCATTCTGTTTAGTATGATTAGTCTGAGCATAAGCTCGAATGATTGCATTGAAAAGGAATGTATCATACAAATGAGTATCTGCTTCCTTGCAGAACACAAATGAAGTTGCATAATCAATGTTATTGAGTTCTGAACAAGTTGTGGAAAATTTTGTGAGGACTAATGGGTTGTTATGAAGACCTGATTTGAGAAGATGTGAATGGATTTGTTTGAGTTTGGAGAATGTGTTGCAGAGTTGGAGAAGAGATAAGCAATTCTGTTCTGCTTCCCTTCTGTTGAAAGCTTGTATGAGTCTTGACATTTCATACTAAACGATACAGAAAGAATATTGCTAATTTTATACGGAGAAAGAATTCGGGCGGGTTTTTGGTGTTTGGTTAAGGGGTATTCCTTGGTCCGGCCAATTACCATCATACTCATTTATCATGGTTGCTAATGGAGTACCAGATTACTGAGGAGGGTATAAGAAAAAGCAGTTTCGAGTTTTTCTTATATGAATTTTGGTATCCCTCCCAATAACCTGATATGGATTGGTGACCCAAACTACTATGATATTTCAGAATTTATATAGAATGATCAAAATTTTGCCAAATTAAGCTCAAAATTTACCATATGATCTAAGAAAAAGCCATGCGACTCAAATTTACCATATGATCTAAAGACTTACTCGATAAAAACGACTTCTTTTCGCGTCTTCCCTGCTCCCATAATAACGACAAATTTGGCTTACTTGGCTAGACTCGTTTACTTGAATGAGAATTTTCATCCCCATAGCTCTTGTTCAGTTGTTCTTATGAATCCTAGGAATAGAATCTAGTTACACAAGGTTTCGGTGTTTGGATACTAAAAGTTTGAGGTGAAAATAATTTCATCTCAGTAAAAATAAACATTTTGCCTTCTATAAGTCATTCGAAAATCAGAAATAACGTAAACGAATTTTGGAGAGAGAGAAAGAGTGAAACATGGAGGAGTAATTTGAGATGAAGAGCAAACGTGGAATATTAGATTTATAATCGACTGGAAATAATTATAAAAATTTATTTTCCTAAAATTTATTAATAAAATTAGAGGGATGAAAGGTATTTTAACCTTGAAAAAAATAAAGAAACAAAATCATCAAAAAGCTTACTATGATTATGGGTCAGTCATACACATAATCTTAATTATGGACTTTCCGGAAGAGAGAGGCTCTTACTTAGATTCTCCAAATTCAAAAAAAATTATAATTTCTAGTTTTTGTTTTGCTACATTCAGGAAGCAACTAGCTAGGTATGACCGGTCCCAACAGTGAAGCGTAAAGATTGCGCAATACTAAAGTCAGTGGCCTGACCCATGGAGCTGCATAATCCGATGATGAAGCGCCAAGATGGCCTAGACAAGAAAGGCTACTTAGTACATGCAATATTATGATATAGTGTTGCATATCCTTGATTCAGAGTTGGCCAAACTCAAGGAAGGAATTAGGGATGCAATGCAAGTCATGGGATGATTTTGGCATTGGCCCAACCATTAGCCAAGGCTTGACCAATGCATATGTAACAGTGGTGTTGCCAAAGGTGTCATTGATAACTATTGCTCGGCAAAAAGAATGCAAGGTGATACACCTAAAGTATGAAGTTGAACTAAGCAGCAAGGAAGGACTAGATTGGCATGATTTATTTGGATATCGGCATCCAAATAAGCTAAATACATGGCCAGGATAAATTTTATTGCATTCATTTCCGTACTTGGCAGAGGTCAAGTTGAGTGAAACACAACTATTGCCGTACCTGGAAGAGGCCAAGTTGAGTGAAGCACAATTATTGCCGAACATTGGCACGAGCGAAGTTGAGCGCAGCGCAATGTTTGCTAGATATGGGTTCAAGATGTAAGTTACGAGCGTCGTGTGCATCACAAGCATGCCAGAGCAAAGGAGGTTGAGACAGTTATAAAGTGTCTTTATAACTGAGTTTGGCATATCCTAACTACCAAGAACAGATGTTGCGTCATTTGGCTTGAAAACAAAAAAATGTGGCAATTGAAAAGCAGATTGGCTGTTAGGGAAACTACCAATGGACACTTGGTTGTTCATAGGATGTCCAGGTGGTTGCACAAAAGTTTTGGCTATGTAACTACTATATAAATAGTGCAAAGGGCATTAAAAATCAGTAAGAGAGAGTAGGCTACAGAGTTTGTAGAGTTAGTCCCAGCTTTGAGAAAATAAGGCATCACCAAGTGGGTAATGGCCTGTTTAGTTCATGTGATGGACAGATTTTGTAATCTTCCTTTAGTACAATAAAATGGGTTTGTTGCAGTATATCTTTGTTTTTTTATGTTGCTGATTTGTGTGAGACTAGAACTCATGTCGTAACGGCACTGTTTTAAGTTGATTTAAATACCGAGCAGGGTAAAGAATATGATCAGTAGATACATCAGATAGAGTATAATCTATGACCAAAAATCAAACAATGACAAGCAGATAGATCCATAAAGAGGGCAGTAACAGACAAACCTAACAGACCCATAAAAGAAAGCATAGTAGAGGATGATTCTAGCACTTTTTAGACGACATTTTCTCCCATATCACTTGGGACTATGACATACCTGAGGGACCTGATGCCATCCACCTATCTAAATCACTAGCTCCTTCCTAATAATATGACCTTACAATGGAATACATTGCATCAACGTGGTAATATTAGCCGATCTGGTACATCAATCCATGTATATATGCTTATTCCAATCTTGTCCACTAGTGTAATATTTTTTTCGATTTTTCAATCGTGTTCAATGCGCGATAGTTCTCTATTTTGTTTCAAGCCAAAATAATGTCCATATGAACATTGTAAAATTAGTCATTAACATCATCCATAAACAATTCACAAATCATATAAGTAATTTTTTTTTGAAGCATAATCATTTCAGTAATAGTGTGTGTATATATTTATAAATATATATCTCAATTATTTTAAAAAAAAAAAAAAAAAACAAAAAAAACCTCACTTCCCGTTAGATTTATACCACCAAATCTTAATGCATATATGGTATTATGATTTCATTTAATGTTGCTTTGAATATCTTAAGTTATGAGGCGATCCACTAATTAAAGGTTAATAAATTTGAAATCATAATGAAAAAGGTTACAAAAATGATGATCGTTGGCGTTGGATGACTTTTGCTGGGATGAAACTGGGATGGTCGGATATAAGTTTGTCTCTTAAAATGTCATCCGACCGTCCAAGAGTCAAAAACCCCTTCTGTTTTGTATTATAGATTGTCGATTGGAATTGATGCATGGCAAACCTCTTATGCTTATGGGGGCATGAAGAGTTAGAGAGCAAGAAGAAAAGACTTCCATTGCATATTGCCTTAAGAGTCAAGGAAGATTCATACTTTGATGCAAGTGTGCAAGACTGAGTACTTGTGGGTGAAGTTGATTCACTGAACCATAGAGTATTGCCGGCCATGTCCCATGAAAATTTTAGGCGGTTAAATGGGCATGTGACAACAGGTATGAGAGCCGTGTTTTAGGGACACAATTCTTGATTTTTCTCTCTTTTACTCAAGTTGGTGTCACTTGTTTGTCGAATTCAGTGATGAATTGTTTGGGTTTCGTTAATTAGTATGGAGACTAGAAGACGTTGGTCTTGTGTGGAAAGATAAATTGTAATGAACTTTGAAGCTTGATGTGGCAACATGCTATGCGAGTTTATGACATAGGTGCCAAAATTCCTGTGTAAAGTGTTAAACGAGCACACAAGAGTCATTGGAAACTGGGTTTTCAAGTGATTGTATGGCAAAACTAAGGAGTATGCTGACTTTTATGGTGCAAGTCAGAAGTTTAAGTCCATGTTTCTCACAAGTATGCGAAGATTAATCATTTGGAATGCATAATTTCGTAGTGTTATCAATACCGAGTACACTACTACTTGTAATACTAGTTGTAATGGGAATTTTGCGAAAATTCATGAATGGAAAGATGTTGTTGGCATTTGGAGTGGCAAAAAATATGGATAATATTTCGATGCAATAGAATTGAAGGTATCTCATCGTAGCCAGTTTGATGGAAGATTAAAATTATCTCTCTCAATGCATATACCTTGGTGGGTAATGCAAAGTCTGAATCTGAACCAGCATTTTTCGTGGCAATGTGATGCCATGAAATAAGAATTGGATGGTCAATTATTATCTAGCATAAAGCTTATGGAAAGGATGAAGAAAGAAGTGCAAGTTTGGGAAAAACCGATAAATCAAGGTCTTGCGTTTGCAAAGAATTCTTCGTTGATGCTAGATGCACACAAGGAGTGTGCTTGCACCTGGTGTATGAGTGAGATCAATATACTTGGAAAAGGGTGTCCAAAGACCTTCATTTGGTCATAACCACAAGAAGATTTTCTTGTCGACTGCAAATCAACAATTGTTTCTACTAAAGTTGATTTTGGAAAAGGGGAAAGACAAAAGTAACCAGTTGTGTGTGGACAGTAAATATGAGTTCCAAACTGAAGAAGAATGCGCATTGTTCAAGGAACGTAGGTAATGGGTTTCTCATTTGCAAGGATTATGGCCTTGTTTAGATTGTCCAAGGGATTTGTCCGCGGAAGTTATTGAGTTATATGGCTAGCTGAGCTCTATGGTGATGCTCAGAATCACCAAGTTAAGTCTGTTCCAGTTGTGCAAAGGTGCACAAGTTATGTCAAAATTTGGGTATTAACAAAGCATGGCAGATATGCAACATTAGCATGCGCCAAATAAGATTTGGGCATGGCCAATATGCATGCATGATGCGGTTGGAGATGCAAGTTAGGAGAATTGTGGATGCAAGGATAAGTAAGTACAAAGTAGTGGTGATGCATAAAGATGTGTTAGAGCACTGCTCGGTCGAACTCGCAAGCGTTGCTACGGTTACTCAAACCTAAATGAAGGTACATTTCATTTGTGTATAACAAGCTAAGTTCGATCTAACGGTTGAAAGATATTAGCTTGAGTTGAATCAGGTTTTCATCTAACGGTGAATATTGAATGCTTTCTTACCAAGGTAACTTAAATTGCAAACCCTGATTTGAAAACTATATAAAGGAGAACTCTAGCAACTGGGAAATCCAATCCCCACACCTCCTGTGTGTTACTAGTTGCGACTAGAGTCGATTCTCCTTTAACCTTAGGTTTTTCACGAAACCTTATAGGTTAACGACTTAAAGACTTCATTGAGATTGTGAAGCCAGACCCAACTATGTTCTCTGTAGTTGCGTGTTCTGATCTTGCCCTGTTCTATCGTATTGAGTATTAACTTCTCTAATATTTGCTCGAGATTGATTCTCCGATAGGCAAGATAAAAAGTAGTCACAAACATCTTTGTCTCATCGTTTGTGATTCCACAACATTTTGTTTCGCTACCATACGATTAAGATTATTGTGAGGTGATTGATAATACTAGGCTGTTCTTCGGGAATATAAGTCTGGTTTATCAATTGGTTCTTGTGCACCTTGATTTATCAAAAAACGGAACAAAACTCATAGATATTTCTTTGGGATCTATTCCAACAGACTTTTCTGTGTGAGAAACATTTGTTTATCAAGTCTTCGACTTTGGGTCATAACAACTCTTAGTTGTGGGTGAGATCAGCTAAGGGAATCAAGTGCGTAGTATCCTGCTGGGATCAGAGACGTAAGGAGCTTAACTGTACCTTGAATAAGTGTGAGATTGATTAGGGTTCAACTACAGTCCAGTCCGAAGTTCAGTGGTAGTAGGCTAGTATCTGTAGCGGCTTAATACAGTGTGGTGTTCAAATCTGGACTAGGTCCCGGGGGTTTTCTGCATTTGCGGTTTCCTCGTTAACAAAACTTCTAGTGTCTGTGTTATTTATTTTCCGCATTATATTTTGTTATATAATTGAAATATCACAGGTTGTGCGTTGAATCGATCAATTGGGAAATCCAACCTTTGGTTGTTGATTGAAATTGATTGATCCTTGAACATTGGTCTTTGGTACCGTTCAAGTTATTTCTCTTATCTTCAATTGGGCTCGCAAATTCTTGTTTGCTGATTGCGGATTGAATTAAGATATAGAGATATAAAACTCCTTGATATACTTTACTCTAGATTGAGTCTGACTGTCTAGTTGATTCTCTTGAAAGTATATTGGAGTTTTTCTATTCAGATTGTCAAACGAAATATTGGGTGTAGTTGTTGTACCCCCGCTTTTTCAAGATGGCATGAGGTCATTCATGAAGAAATCTTCATGAAATCAAAAGCAACATGATAGCATCAGTTTGAAGGAGTATTCAACTAAGTGTCAATTATATTTTGCGTCGCTATGGGAGTGGCACAAGAACGTTGATAGTTATAAGAATGGAAGTGGCAATGTGATTTGCAACATTCGGGACGGTAAATGTTGTCTCACTTCCTTGTTTGTTGCTTAGAAGCGAGGATGAAGATAATATTACAAGGCTTTTCCGGTCTTACAAGTTACAATTAGTTGGTGCGAGTATTTACTGAAGTTTGGTATACTTTCATTTTAAAATCGAGTAGACCTTGGTGTTGGGAATTGTCTCTCTATGTAAGGTAGTAGTGAATTAGGGTATTTGGGACGAGATTTCTTGTCTCTTTCGTTCAAAGTAAAGCTAGCTCACGTGGAAGATGCTACATAGAATGTTAAGCTAAAATACGCAATAGAATACGCTGTAAGTGAAAGAAGCAAATAGAGGAGTTGGTGGCATACATGAGTTTTGTACTGAGAGTTATGTGGAAGTGCGACGGAATTTGGCAGAGATAGCATGGAGTAACGCAGCAAGAATGTAGAAGTAATCCCATTAAGTTAAATAAGTTAAGATTGACTCATTGCTTGGAAGAACATGGTTTTTTTCCATTACATTAAAGTGTAGTAGTTTGAAAGAACAATGAGGTATGTTAGTTTCAAAAGCGCATGAAGAGGATACCTTGTCCAAAGTAACGGTGTGATGTCCCGAGTAGTCCTAAGTCATGACTATATCAAAGTCATGCATTTCAATCGAGGTGTTGAGATAATGCAAGCAAAGAACACCAAGGTACTGGTTCTTTGGCATACAAGTGATGCAAGTCCAAGAAGGTAAAGTTTGCAATATGATTTGGAGGAAAAATCAAGTAAAAGGGATGATGCTTGCAAAGTGCAGCAAAGGCTATAGATTGTGGCGCATACCAAGAGCGGTATGAAATCATATAGTGCATACCTTAAGGCAAGGCATGATTTGCGTGGGCACATATGATTGAAGAATGAGGCATAGTCTTGTATAAGTCATGTTATGTTGCATGGTGCAACTAAAGTCGGAAAGTGAAGGCATAAGGCTATGGCAAGGATCATCGATGATCAGTTGGGGAGAATCATTACTAATGTACACTTAGGCACAAATGATTCAGACGAAGTTCAAGCCTAATTCAGGGAATTTGCAAGAGGAATTTCCAGGTTGCATTTGGGTGTTGATATGCGATTGTAGTGAGAGTTGGAGCGTAGGCTAACATGAAAACAACTATACAAGTCGGTAGGATCAATGGCAAGGATGTAATATAAGTGATGGAATATGGTGCTAGGCATAAAGTTTGGGCAAAGAAGGCAAAACAAGTTTGCTGATTTTTTAGATAGGCTCAAAAGCGTACAAGGCCAGAGAAAAAAATATATATAGCAAGTATACTGTTGCGTTCAACGAGGACGTTTAACATATTGGGTGGGAGAGGTCTATGACCGGTCCCAACAGTGAAGCGCAAAGATTGAAGTCAGTGGCCTGACCAATGGAGCTGCATAATCCGACGATGAAGCGCCAATGACCGAGACAAGAAAGGCTACTTATTTCATGCAATACTATGCGATAGTTTTGCATATCCTTGATTCATAGTTAGCCCATCTCAAGGAAGAAATTAGGGATGCAATGCAAGTAATGGGATGACTTTGGCATTGGCCAAAGCATTAGCCTAAGGCTTGGACAATACATATGCAACAGTGGTGTTGCCAAATGCGCCATTGATAACTATTGCTCGACAAAAAGAATGCAAGAGATGCACCTAAAGTATAAAGTTGAACAAAGAAGCAAGGAAAAAATCGATTGGCATGATTTATTTGGATGTTGGCATCCAAATAAGCTAAGTTTATGCCTGGGATAAATGTAGCGCAATCATTGCCGTACTTAGCAGAAGCCAAGTTGAGTGAAGCGCAACTATTGCCGTACCTGGCAGAGGCCAAGTTGAGTGAACTAAAATTAGTGTCGAACATTGACACGGGCCAAGTTGAGTGCAGCGCAATGTTTGCTGGATATGGTTTCAAGCTGTAAGTTACGAGTGGCGTGTGCATCACAAGCATGCCAAAGCAAAGGAGTTGGTTGAGAAAGTTATAAAGTGTCTTTATAACTGAGTTTGGTATATTCTAACCACCAAGAATAGATTGGCATAATTTGGCTTGACAACACAAAAGGTGGTAGTTGAAAAGCATATTGGCGGCTCGGGAAACTACCTATGGACACTTGGCTGTTCATAGGATTTGCAGGCGGTTGCACAGAAGTTTTAGCTATGTAACTACTATATAAATAGTGCAAGAGGCATTAGAAATCAGTAGGAGAGAGTAGGCTACAAAGTTTGCATAGTTAGTCTCATGTTTTAGAGAATAAGGCATCAAGTTTTGTAATCTTCCTTTAGTGAAATATAATGGGTTTGTTGTAGTATATCTTGGTGTTCTTTTGTTGCTGATTAATTTGTGTGAGATTGTCAATTGGAATTGATGTATGCCAAACCTCTTATGCTTATGGAGGCATAAAGAGTTAGATAGAAAAAAGAAAAGACCTCCGTTGCCAATTGCCTCAAGAGTGAAGGCAGATACATACTTTGATGCAAGTGTGCAAGACTGAGTACTCGAGAATGAAGTTGATTCACTGAACCACATAATGTTACCGGTCATGTCTCATGAAAATTTTAGGCTGTTAAATTGACACGTGACACTAGCCATCGTCCGACACCGGACGATCAAGCAAGGTATGTTACTTAAAATTGATGGGCCTTTTTATTAGGCCTGTTTTGTTAATTTTCATATAAATGGGCTCAAATAAGGCGATTAACTTCTGGTTTTTCCCACTTAAATATTATCCATCACCCAAAACATTACCATAGTACTAATATCGGTAAATGGTTTCCTTATTCCCAAGTTTGGTGGAGTGTATATAAATAACCCTACGGTTTAGACTTCATATCCGACTCCAAGGGTGAAAATGGCAGGCAAAACAACCACCATGAAAATGGAAGGGGTTCTGGTCCACATCTTGGGGAGGCGGCACATAGATTTGTCAACAACAGACCTACTTGTCGAATAGAGACGAAAGTCGATCGGTATATTTCTTTTCTTATCTTTGGTGGGTAAGGTACATTCTAGACATTCTTACTTTTGATGTAAAAAAAACCATATCGGTGTCAGTTAAGCTTTGCCACCCTAAGTGCGCATGTTAGCAATCTGTAATGTTAACCATCAAGAACAGATTGGCATAATTTGGCTTGACAACACAAAAGGTGGCAGTTGAAAATTAGATTGGCGGCTAGGGAAACTACCTGTGGACAGTTGACTATTCATAGGATGTGCAGGTGGTTGCACAGAATTTTTGGCTATGTAACTACTGTATAAATAGTGCAAGAGGCATTAGAAATCAGTAGCAGAAAGTAGGCTTCAGAGTTTGTCTAGTTAGTCTCATGTTTGAGAGAATAAGGCATCAAGTTTTGTAATCTTCCTTTAGTGAAATAAAATGGATTTGTTGAAGTATATATGTTCTTATGTTGCTGATTTGTGTGAGATTGTTTGGAATTGATGCATGGCAAACCTCTTATGCTTATGGGGGCATAAAGAGTTAGAAAAAAGAAAAGACTTCTGTTGCCTATTGCCTTAAGAGTAAATGAAAATGCATACTTTGATACAAGTGTGCAAGGCTGAGTACTTGAGAGTGAAGTTGATTCAGTGAACCACATAATATTACCGGTCATGTCCCATAAAATTTTTAGGCTGTTAAATAGGCATGTGACACTAGCCATCGTCAGACACTGGACGATCAAAGCAAGGTAGGTTACTTAAAATTGATGGGCCTTTCTATTAGGCCAGTTTTGTTAATGTTCGTAAATGAGCTCAAATAAAGCGATTAACTTCTAGTTTTTCCCCTTTAAATATGAACCCTGTTTTAGGGCATACGTAAAACTTTCAGGGCATACAAAACAATAGTCCCATCTTGGGTAACCTTATAAGGGGTACCCTATGGGTAGTTCAATTACCCATATACCCTTAATATAAAAATCGAAAATCAATTTTCTAAAAAATCAAAATCAGTTTCCCTTAATATCTCTTCTTCTTCCTCCTCTAGCCGAACTCTTCCCCTCCCGCGAAAAATAAATAAATTTCATCACCGTGATTAATTGTCGATTCGTAAAAATTTGATCGTCGATTAAACTCAACTACATAATGACTCGTACAAAGAAAAGCAGGGACTAGGCAAACCAAATCGTCTTCTAATCCATCAATTGAAGAAGAAGAACCAATTGAAGATGAAGGTGTAGAAACTGAAAATCAACCACCAATTGAACCAAAAATTGAACCAACTGCATCTCCAACTCCGGAAATTAGGATATGACGGTTACGGTGCTTGGTTCGGCTCAAAATTGAGTTGCGATTTTAGCCGAACTGTTCTTCACAAAAGCTTCCTGTAAGTGTATCTGAACAGTTCGACATGAAATTTCAAGCCGAACCTAGTCACAGATAGAGATGCATAGGGGTTCGGCGTATTCAATAATCATAATATGTGCCGAACCTAGTACATTTATAAGGTTCGGCTCATACGATATTCACAATATATGCCGAACCACTAAAAAATTCTGAACCCAACAATTCTCAAGAATATATATGATAATGTTCGGCTTGTATTCTACTTATGTAAAAAGACGAACCATGTATTTCCAAAAGGTTCGGAACTTATTTTCACCAAATAAGCCGAACCTTTAACATTTTTTCTTCCAAAACTCTCAGGAGTAGGTTCGGCTCTTTATGACACTTTAAAGCAAGCCGAACTAGGGTCTAGCAAATTGGCGAGAAGTAACAAAATAAAGGTTCGGCGGCTAACCATAACACTTTCAGCTAGCCGAACTGTTCATCATTTGTCAATGACCAGGTGGGTTCCACTGAAAAATTTAAGCCGAACATATTCCTGGTTCGTCGAACCATAGTGAAAAAATACAAATTTTTGATGATTTCAAGCTACAAAAGTGAGATTAAACATAAGATAGAAGTGTACCTGTGTATTAAAAGCATTGGGTTCTTCTTCTCCGAAAATTTTTTACCTCAAAAATTTTCATCCACACAAATTTATAACTAAATTATCTTAATCACTAATCAGTAATCAGTAATCAGAATTATTAGTAACTAATCATTAGTATTAACACTAATCCTAAAAGAGCATTACTAAAAATATTTGGTTAAAGGGTTATTGATTTTGATATTTACAACCAGTTTTTGTCTTTATTCAGTATGCCCTGAAAGTTTTACGTATGCCCTAAAACGGGGTTCTTAAGTATTATCCATCACCCAAAACATTACCATATTACTGATATCGGTCAACGGTTTCCTTATTTCCCCAAGTTTGGTGGAGTGTATATAAATAACCCTACGGTTTCCTTATTGCCCAAGTTTGGTGGAGTGTGTATAAATAACCCTAAGTTCTTCTTTGTGATCGAAGTTCTCCTCACAAGTTCCTTTTTTATTAGCATGCACACGATGATGAGGAGGATTTGAGCTGGTAATGGTGGAAAGTATTCATCAACAACAACGTCTTTAGTACTCCATATCAGTGATCTTTTGGAAAAGATTTTCTTGTGTTTACCTGTGAAATTTCTGCTTGTTCTCAAACATGTATCAAAACAATGGTACGCACTCATCTCCGATTCATATTTCACTCAAAAACATCGTCTACTTCATTACAACAATCTTTCAGTATCTTGATTGTTTTTTCGCTGTTTCGCACCTACTAATGAACAGCATATCCCAATTTATGGTATGCTTTTACTTGATAAAGAAAAATTCAGTAGTACTTGTGTCAGTTTCGTCATCCAAGTGAATGACCGGCCTGTAGGATTATATATTGAACAATCTTGTAATGGTCTTCTTTTGTGCTACCGGCTTCTGGTTATGATACCGTAACTCGTTATATTTACAATCCTTCCACAAGACATTACAGGATGATTTCTCCGCCGCCTCCGTTCCTAACAGAAAACATGAATTTGGGTCGTTATTGGCAATTCTATTTAGATTTCAGTCCAAACAAATCACTTACCTATGAAATTGTATTTCTTTGGAGAACTGGTTATTATGATCATCAGATGGCAGTCTATTCTTCGGAAACAGGTTCATGGAGACTCTGTGGATATATCGAGTTTAAACACAAACTCATACACAAACTCATTGGCTACCAATGTGTTATATGGAATAATGGATGTTTAAATTGGATTGACTTAAATTGGATTGACGGCCGTACTTTATATTACTTCAATATTGCTCAACAAGTACTACTGAAAACGTCAGAGCTTAGCGATGAAATTCAAAAATATCGGCATGAACCAGAAGAGTATTTTGGAGAGTGCATGGGTCATATGCATCTCATTTTAATTGACAAGGCGTCATGGTGCTTCGATGTCTTTGAGATGGAGATTGGTTACAGTGGGTGGAAATCAATATGTCGAGTGGACATAAGCGGATTAGCATATCAGTATAATATTGGTAAGGTTTACGGTTTACATATATTAAAGGTAGTTGTGAAAGGAGACGGTGATGAAGATGAGTTGAAGGCGTTTATATTTTTACCTGACAAAGCCAAGTTTGTATCTTATGATCTCAAGAAAAATAGTTTGAAAGAGATTTGCGATAATCAGATGGGTTGGTATGTCCAACATCCACAACCTGCTTATATCGGATCACTTGCTAATGTTTGATATGTTAGTTCTTTTTATTTGTTTAGTATCAATTTTCGATTAAATTAAAGTTAATGACTATTTTTTAAGGTCAGAAATACTTCCCTACTTTTATTCAGCCACTAAAGTTGAAATTTGTTTTAGCAACGAAAATTCTGGAGGGGCAACCAAACATGCTACGAAGCGACAAATTAATTGCTGCTTGGGGTTGACTTGTAGCTTGCATATAACACTCCTTGGTATGAAAGCATGTTTGTTTGAGTTTAGGGGTAGGGGCTATTCCCGCTCCCGTAGTGACACTAAATTTGCCCTATCTGGTTACATTCTTAATTTCATTTTGAATGACAACTCTCATATCTATATCCCTTGCTCGCAGAAAACTCCAGAATAACATCTGGTTACATGCATTTTGGTGTTTGGCTAAGGGTACTTCCTATATGGAATTTTGTTGTTTGGATACCAAAAATGAGAAGCAAAAAGAATTGCTTCATAAGAAAGTTGACTTTCTTGCTTCTAGAAGTCATTACGGAAAATAGCTTCCCAAGGCGTTTAGAGACTTCTCAAGGTTTGCCTCATTTTGATAATTTCCATTCCTGAGTTTTACTGTTTTCTTTACCTTACCTTGTTGTAGCAAACCATCGAGTGACACTGAACAGTCATGATGGCCTGTATGGTACTTTAGGAAATGGGCTCAAATAAAGCGTTAAGAAATAACAGATGACTTTCCCTAATTACGATTTGTTATCTTTGGTAATTCTTGTGCATATAGTTGTATCTCAATGCGGTTTCCTTATTCTTCACGTTCTGTGAAGTGTCGCGTATATATATGTATATGACCCGTACGAATTTTATAATCCAAATTCTCCTCTGCAAATTGTTTTTTATTTATTTATTAATCTTCAGAATGCATAAGATGATGAGGATTTCAGCAGGTAATGGTGAAAACTCATCATCATCATCAACATCTTTAGTACTCAACAATAGTGATCTTTTGATTAAGATTCTCTTGTGTTTACCTGTGAGATCTCTACTTGTTCTCAAACCTGTATCAAAACATTGGTGTTCACTCATCTCCGATACATATTTCATGCAAAACCATTATTTACTACATGATCATAGTAACAAACTTCCAGTATCGGGATTGTATTTTCTCTGTTACGATCAGCCAATCCCAATTTATGGTATGCTCTTACTTGATAAAGCCAAACTCAGTAGTGCAAAAGTCAGTTTCGTCATCCAAGTGAACGACAAACCTGTAGGATTATATATTGAACAATCTTGTAACGGTCTTCTTTTGTGCCACCGGCCTTCGGGTTATCATACCGGAACTCGTTATATTTACAATCCTTCCACAAGACACTACAGAACCATTCCTCAACCACCTCCATTCCATAAAGAAAACATGAATATGGGTCCTTGTTGTTATTGGCAATTCTATTTAGCTTTTAGTCCAAACAAATCACTTAGCTATGAGATTGTATTTCTGTGGAGAACTGGTGATGTAACTCATTGTGATCATCAGATGGCAGTTTATTCTTCAAAAAGAGGTTCATGGAGACTCTGTGGTTATGTTGATCTTGATTATAGACTCCTTAGCCACCATTGTGTTTTCTGGAATGGCTGTTTGAATTGGATTAACAGGCATACTTTTTATTACTTCAATATTTCTCAACAATTACTAAAAAAGTCACGGCTTAACGATGAAATGCAAAAATATTGGCTTGAGTCAAGAGAGAATTTTGAAGAGTGCATGGGTCACATGTATCTCATTTTACGTGACGAGGCGCCATGGTTGACGTCCAACTGCTTCAATGTCTTTGAGATGGAGATTGATTACAGTGGGTGGAAACCAATATGTCGGGTGGACCTAGGCGAATTAGCAAATCACTATGGAAAGGGTCGTGTTCCTCACTTGAGCTACAGTGTATTAAAGGTAGTTGTCGAAGCAGATGGTGATGAAGATGAGTTGAAGGCGTTGATACATCTACCTGGCTATGGCAAGTTTGTATCTTATGATCTCAAGGTTAAAAGTTTCAAAGAGATTTGCGATAGTCAGTTGGGTTGGTCTGTACAATGTCAACAACCTGCTTATATTGGATCACTTGCAAATGTTTGATACTATGTTAGTTCTTATATTGGATCATTAAATTAAGTTACTGACTTTTTTTTTTTTTAATTTGTTCCAAAATCCGCATATTATGAGTCTTCTCAATAAGGTATTATTAATGTTCTTCCTTATGCCATCGTTAGGAGATTTGGAAAGATAGTAATGCTTGAGCGCGTGGTGGTAAATCCAACCCAAGGGATGAGTTGGTTTTAGTTGTTAAACAACTTATCCGTTTATGGTGCTCAACAAACCAAACTTACAAGAATCATTCGATAAGCGCAATACTCTATCATTGAGAAGACTTTGAATGAATAATTATAATATTCTGTCAGGTATAGTCAGATTCAAAATTGTCGAAATTGAGGAGGGCCTCAAAAGTTGTTGATGAAAACCTAATAGCAAAGCGAAGAAGTAAATGAGTTGAAGAAAGAAGGAGAAGAAGACAAGAAACTGCAGAAACTTCTGCTGCAGGTGCAAGACGTGACCCATACCAACCGCATGATAGTCCTGTTCAGAATACTCATCACGATGACGAGGAATGATATGCTCAATCAACTGAAGAAAGGGATGATCAGTCAACTTGCAATGACAGCGAAGAACCTACTGACGAAGAAAGAGAAAAGGAGAGAATTGGAAGAAGAGCGAGCAAATCTCGCTAGGAAAAATGCAGCATCGATGAATGAGAATAATAGACTTAATGAGGAATGGCGAACAATCTCTAGAAATTCAGAATCGCGAATACATAGAAACTCATCAAGGAGGAGGCGCGAGCATCGCCGAGAAAGTAGCGAAGAAAGAGATATCAGAAGATCTATGGAGAGAAGTCTGCGAGAGTAGAGGGATGTGCAAAGGGCGTTGGAACTAAGTCGAAGATAGGAGTTAGAAATGCAAGCGAGGCACACTGGCTTATTGATTAAGGAAACCCAAGTGATATTTTTTTCCCTATTGGTTAGATTTTATTTAATTTTTTGAACGAGAACTCTTATTTCCTTCGGTCAAGCGCTATCATGAAAGATTTCCCTTAGTTATAGCTTATTTGAGGGTATTTGAGGGTAAGAGAAATGGGTCACAGGACAACCTCGCTATGGCACGATGCCATCTCTTATTTTATAGAAACCAAAAATAGATACTCATTGTCCGTTGAAAATCACACGGAATCTGAACTTCCGTAAAGTGTTTTTTTTAACGGAAACTTATATAACCTATAAATAGTGCCAAACAGAGACTGAGTATCCGTTTTTTTACCAATTTTTTTTATGTTTGTATACGTTAAAACATAAATAAGAGAAAATAAGGAAATATAATAAGTAAAAAAAGAGTTAGTAAATAAAATAGTGAAAAGGAGAAGTTTTAGTGTAAAAAAGTAAAAACCAGAACTAGATACTCAGTTTCAGTTGAAAATCACACGGAATCTGAGCTTCCGTAAAGTGTTTTTTTCAACGGAAACTCAGTTTCTGTGTGATTTCCCTTAGCTATAAGGTGCATCTGATCTGACCGACTTTAAAGTATAGATAAGAGATATCGCTACATTTAAGCGACATGGAGTTGGATTTTGCTACAATTAAGCTATAGCGAAACGATATCGCTTACCATAGTGGTTGGACCTAGTCTTTGCTCTTATGAAACCCAAACATAAAATCTAGTTACACGGGATTTCGATGTTTAGATACTTGAAGTCAGAAGAAAATAACAAATATCCTTCACAAAATAAAAATCTCACAAGAATTCTTCACGAAAGGTCAATTTCTTGATGTGGGTTTGCACAACTCAATTCTAACAAGAAGCATGCTTCTCCGTTGAGGCATAAATGTTGAATCCACAACTTGTCATCATATCTTTGTTCACTGTGGATGTGCATTGTACTTAGAGCATCTCCAATGCAAGGGGTAAATGTCTTAAATTAGCATGACACATAGTATTTAAGACCATTCCCATCAAAGTTTCATATCCAATGCAAGGGTGAGGGTCATAGAAAAATATGACATGGCTAAGTGGGAGTAAAGGAGAAAGTCTAAATAAGACTTTCTTAATTACCTTGGGTATTAATTCTACCTCATCTTTTATCTCTAAATTTAAATAAAAAGTGTTAAATAAGACTTTGGGGATTGAAGATCAAATTTAGGTAGAGAGTCTTATCTTTATTATTTTTTGTCATGTAGTAAATGACCCACAACAAAATGGTATAAATAAGACTTCCATATAGGATGACCTTGACCTCTAGCATTGGAGACGCTCCTATGGAACTACCTTCTCAACTGTTTGCTTGTTTCATGCCAGAGACATTCGCTCATTCATTTTAGGGATGGAGGTTTTAGAGAGTATGAAGAGGTAATAAGATATTACTCCTACCGTCGAAGATATATATGAGGAGAACTAGTTTTTACTTGTCCATCTATATAGGCATAGTTTTATTTCCTATATGACTCTTTCCAAATATGCCCCTATTTATGATAGTAATATTACACTAAAAATAATTTAATATTCCTAGTATTTATCAAAAGCAAACATGGCTAGTTTGGGGCCTATTACTAAAAAAACAAAAAGGGTCATTAAGAAGTAATCTCTAGAAACCCCTTATCTATTCATTTTTGTGAATTCCTAATATACCCTTTGTTTGTTAGTGATGATTAATTTAGTATTAGTTAGATTAATTAGTGTTTGAGTTTGATTATAGTGTTAGTATTAGAGTAGAAATTCATTTCCTCTTCTATGGTTTGGAGAAGAAGAAGAAGTGAGGAAAAAAAGAAACTAGGATTTGTGATTTTCTTAGCAAAATGAAACTCTATAGTGACGATGAAGACTCTAGTAGTGATGAAGAAGTGGGTGCATCTTATAATCATCCATGGATGGAAATTTTTTTCAAAACTTTAACCCAGAATCGGTTTATTTGATAGCACCACATAAACCGATTGTGTGTTAAATCCCCAAATTGAGAACAACAATTGGTCGTTTTTCATCACCACACAAACCGATTATACTACAACCGGTTTATGTATGTATATATGTAATCCGATTTTGAAGAGAAAAATTGTACAAGAAAATGCGAACATATAAATCGGATTACATGTTACTCAACGTGAATTGATTTTTATTTTGGGGAAATTTTCTCTAAAATCATCAAATACTTAGTCGGTTGATATATTTGGATATAAAACCGATTGTTCACAATTGGTTTTTCCGACTGTTACACATATACCGATTTTTTATATCTGTACAAACTCAAAAATGGCTCTAGAATCGGTTTATTAATGCATTAGCATAAAGCGGTTGTGGTTGATGTTCATCACATCAACCCATAATCGGTTTATGTAGGTATACTATATCTAACGATTATGTGGAACATTAACAACAATCGGTTTACGTTAATCCTTATATCAACCGATTCTGGTCTGGTTTCAGGAAAAATTGACGAGAAATTTCAGAGACTCATAACTAAAAAGGAATGGAATAAAGGACTTAACTCAATCACTTGAATTTGTTTGTCGCCGAAATATTGTCCGAAAAACCAAAAAAATGGAGAATTGAATTGTTATTTGTGATTAGGTTTTGATGAATTGGGTTTTAGTTTTTTGATTGAAGATTGTTAACTGAAATGATTAGATTTTAGTATTTGTTTTAGATAGTTGGAATTATTAAGTTTGTATAAGGGTGATTTGGTATTTTAATACACTTTAGACACCCCTTATCCTTCCCTATTGTGTGGATGAAGAAATCCACTGCCCAAATAACTGTCCTAGGCCCCAAACTAACCAGGAAAGCAAAGAGTAAAACAAGAAAGAACAGAAATATTTATAAAACCCATACACATTTCTTAATCTAAGATATTTGGTTTCTCCACCTATATAATTTTATTCGGATGGAGAAGGTATTAATGTTCTTCCATCGTCTAGGAGATTTGGAAAGATAATAATACTTGAGCGCGTGGTGGCTAATCCAAGACAAGGGATGAGTTGGTTTTAGATGTTAAACAACTTATCCGTTTATGGTGCTCAACAAACGAAACTTACTGGAACCATTCGATAAGGCACGTACAATACTCTATCATTGAGAAGACTTTGTAATCTCGTGGGTTCCCTTTTGATTTTTTGGGATCTTTGGACCAATTTTTGTACATATTTTTCTTTTATGATTCTGAAAATGAAATTATTTTGTAATTACATTCCCAAACTAATTTCTAGAAAAATAACTTCCCAACTATTCCAGTTGAAGCATCAAGTCAAAACTTCAATATGGATCAAGCGGAGCAAAAAAATGACAGGCAAATAGGGCATGGGTCTTACATCTCAACAGTCTGAACAACAACTCGTATCAATTGGATCGAAACCCACCATCTGCAACCAAGTTCTTGTAGGAACCATTGTGTCCATCAAAAATACAATTTTTCTTGTGGAAAGCATTGACACCCCAATCCATACTCATTTCGCCAATCACATCATCTCCCCCCGATGCAATTATAACCCGAAAACTGCTACTTACATTAGGCTCCACTTTCATGTTGCTGAAGATTCTAGAAATACCAATCCAAACGTAATTGTTGAATTTCTCGATACGACATACCTTTATGAAATAGCTCTTTAATTATTTATTTTTTGGATGATAAGAGAGAACTTCATTAGAAGAAAAAGAGAATTTACAGAAGTCTACCCAAAGTAGATAAAAAAACAAAGAAGAACAAAATATAAAATCAGGTGAAAACATCCCCAATTGGTTACAGCATAAGAAAAATTAACATGTAATCTCTTCCCACTAGCTGCACCCCAAGTCAGCACTAATGTTTTTGCGTCAATTGCAAGATCCTTATCAGTCTTGAAACAATAGTTTGTTTGAAAAGGTCTTCCTTAATATTGTAATTATCAGGTACGCCTTCATTGTGAAGCTCTGATGACGTGGCAAGGGGAAAAGGGCGATTTTGCTAGGGATTTTTTCTCTCGCGTTCTCCATGGCTGCTGCCCGTCTTTTTCCTTATCCACCAATTTCGATTCCAAATCAGAGTGAAAGAGAAGCTAAATCTTTATCAATCGATGAGACTAATAGTCACTGTCAGGATCAAGAAGCTTCTCGTCTTCATCCACATCAAGAGGTTCCACATCTAATAAAGGAAGTGAGTGAGTGAAGCAAACTCGATCTGCAAGAGCTTGAGACTTGACGTGGACTTCTCGTGCAACACTCTTTTTAGTATTCTCCAAGGCAACCTCCATCAATCTTTCAAGATATAAATACCTCCTGTTCGCTCTATCTCGGGAAGAGGAAAGTGCTACGGAAAGTTTCCTGCGTTCTTTGTGAGCCTTAGCCAGATCAGACCGCAACTTATGGATAGTGGATTGATATGACCTCTCAGATGCTGCAAACATAAAAGGCATCTAATTAATTCCATAGCGGCAAAATCGCAACCAATGAGGAAATTTCAAATAATTAAAAGATACAAGAAAACTGAGGCAGTCAGCTCAATGTGACTACCTTCCCTCTGAGAAATGATATATTGAGATAAAGCAAGACCACTACTTTTCATATCCTCCATACATTTATCAAAGTTATCACCAATTAAACCTTGAAGACGAGATCGAATCTTCTTTTCATCTTGGGAAAGAGAGGCATTTTCCTTTACTAGGATGTCATAAGACCCCTTTAACTGTGTATGTTGTTCTCGAAGTTTATTCAAATTCACGGTCACTTTTATCTTTCTCTGGATGATCTTCTCATTCTCCAAGGTTAATTTCTTCACGGACTCATCGTATTGGTTTCTCAGAACGCGAAGGGATTCCTTTTGATCAGCATAAGTCTTTTGAAGAACAAGATACTGGCGCGTAAACATCTCTTTCTCATTTACAAAAGACCGCTTCTCTGCGGCAAGGACTTGATTTTCATCTGATAGAGTTTGATTTCTTAAATCAGAACTATATAATGACCCCGAAAGTTTGGATATTTGGGAACCTAGAGAATCATTTTGATTACATAAGCAAAGAATTTCATTCTTCAAATTATCAATTTGGTCAAGCAGGTATGAATAGGTATTAGTTAATTGATCTAGATGACTCTGCAATCTGTCATTATCCGCACGAGCATCCTCAGCAGAGTGTTGATAATTATATCTCTCCACGACGCGCTTCTGGTTTAAGTCTTTATATATGTGCGAAGAAATTCAAAATATGGACACAAACGCAATAAAACTCATGAGCGATTAAATAAGAGAAAACAAAGCACACCTTTGAGCTCTTGATTCTTCTTACGAAGATTCTCGGACACAACAAATTCAGCGAGAAGATCCCCCTTTAACTTAGCATTTTGACTAGAAAGCTCTAGAATGGTACTGCTAGACTCAGAGAATCCCTCGGTTGGACTAAGCGGCGAAGAGATTCCTAAGGAAGAAATAACACAAACATAAAGGCGCAGTAAAGTAGTGTAAGTAGAAAATTCCAATTAAAAGACGCTTACCAAGAGACCAAAGGCAAGATTAAAGCTTGGATCCAATTGTGAGAAAATTTCGCTCCTAGTTGACTTATCCGGAGGAGAATCACATAATAACTTGGAAAAAGCATCACAAATGCGAACTTGAGAAGGGTCACCAATGGAGGAACGAGCGACGTTAATAATATCCAAAAGAGATTTGGTCCCAGAATCGACTTTCACAAAGACGCCATGATCAGCAGAAGTGGTCACCAAAGAAGAAGAAGTGATCATGGGAGGAGGAGGAGTGGTCACAAAAACACTCATAGAGGAGTCGGCGGCGATATTCCTCGAAGTAGGAGCGGTCGTATCTTCTGCTACTGCGGGAATATTCACAAAAACAGAAGTGGTAGTATCTTCCGTTGGCGCGGTTACATTCTCAGAAGCAGAATTAGTAGTGTGCTCTATCAAGGCGGCATCCTCTGAAGCGGTAATTTCCTTCAAGGATGCAGAGGTATTCAAAGGAGCTGAGGCAACAACGTCCTTCGTTTTGTCAATAGCATCATCAGAAGAGACCCGCTGTAAAGGACGAAGTTTATAGTTGATCTCCGGAATAATAAGGGAAGTGTTGAGTGTAGGAGCACGGCGAACTTTCTTAACTTTCTTCTTCTCACAATTAACTTCGCCATCAGTACCCTTCGAAGAACAACGCAGATAAGAAACAGAGGCAACAATATTGTTTTAATTCTAAGGAAAATAAAGTATTTCTTACTACCTTGTTATGCGAAGGATTCCTCTTGCAAGATTCATCATCCTTATGGCTCGAAGAAGAATTAGGGTTTGAAAGCTTTAATACGAAGATTACCAGATGGGGAATTTTTGCTGCAACAAAACTAGTATGGTAATATGAAGAACAGTAGCAGACAAAAAATATGAAGAACAGTAACAGATTAACAATGGCAGTAGGAAATTCAAAAGAAAGAAAAACAAGACAACAATGATGATAAAATAAACTAACCTTGAATGAGAATCCATAAGGCTCAAAGAAGAACAACACCGTTAAAATTTCTGAAAAGGGGAGAATGAAGGCTTCGAGAGGATGAAGAAGAAGAAAATTCACAGAGAAAAAGAGAAGGAAAATAGAGAAAAGAAAAATATCTCTCCTCACCACAATCAATAAATAAGGAAAAAAGACAACCGAATAAATCAGGATGTGCCGGTTAAAAAGGGAAAAAGGACAACACGTGTAGACGGTTAAACCGAAATTCCGGAAACATGTCGGTCGAAGAGAATACGAAAAGATGAGTTGGTGCAGCAAAATAACAAACTAGGGTTTCTCATACCGCTCTTTCTCTCAGAAGAACGATATGACAAGAGGCAAAATGTGGGTGCAAAATACCGCACACTCATTTGGCATGCGAAATACTCCCTTTAGTAGCAAGCGAATACGGACGCGAGCAATATGACCAAGATGACTAACCTGATGACGTCACCAAGTCAAAACAGAAGTGTGAAGAACCATGCGGCAGTAAAGAATCCGTGCGGCTATAATAAAGTCCAAGCGACATTGACGCGCGCCAGATCCGAAAACTTTATTAGCTTTCTTCTACTATGTAAACCCCTATAAAAGGAGCTTAAGGCTTTTGTAGAAGGGATGGATCTTTTTGATGAGTTGAGATAAGATATTTAAGAGAGAGAAAGTTATTTGTTTCCCAAGTTAGGGTTTCTATTTATATATTTTGTATTCGATCTATCTTTCAATAAAGTGATTCAGAGTTCTTTTCATGATGACTTGAATAGAGTTCATAGATCTTACTTGGGTGTGGTTGTAGGATTTCCTACAACTACACGTACTGCAGAGCTGCAAAAACAAACAAAACTCATCAGCTCATAATAAAACTATCAACAAAATTCTGGATCTAAACAACATATATCCATTTTCAGAAAATAAAGAATCGTAAAGGCAGGTTTTTATCTGAGAGGTCATAATTCTGCTTAATCAACACAGACTACATATATAGTGAGTGCATGGGTCATATGTATCTCATTTTACGCGACAAGGCATTGAGGTCCTCCAATTGCTTGGGTGTCTTTGAGATGGAAATTGATTACAGTGGGTGGAAACCAATATGTCGAGTAGAACTAGATAGATTAGCGAATCAGTATGGAAATGGTGGTGCTTCCTTTAGCCGATACTTGCGTTACCGTATATTAAAGGTAGCTGGAAGGAAATGGTGATGAAGATGGGTTGAAAGCGTTGATACTTTTACCTGGCTATGGCAAGATTGCATCTTATGATCTCAAGGAAACTAGTCTCAAAGAGATTTGCAATAATCGGTATGTTGAATTTCCACATCCTGCTTTTATTGGATCACTTGCTAATGTTTGATATGTTAGTTTTTTTAGGATTTAGTATGAAACTTTGATTAAATTAAGTTAATGACTGTTTTTTACTGTTCAATGTGCATTGTGAGTTTTATTCGGCCTCTAATGGCCAAAATTTTCTTAGTGGCAGAAAAATGTGGTTGAAAATGTGCAAATTCGCTGAATGACCCATACATTACCATCAACTTTCACATGCAACGATTAGATATTTGATTCACACCAAACTCAGAATTATAGCCCAGCCAAATATATCAACCCTTTTTTTTCAACATTCTGGTGCAAAGACATTAGGTTATCAATATGGGCAAATTCATATCAATTCTATGCGTTCTTGTTTCTGGCCAGCAAACAATAGATGCATAAAGAAGACGATTCCATGTATCTGGTACACCAGCCACACACCAATGGCCACAATCACGAAGCGTCCGACCTTGATTGGTATAATATGATGGATGAGCATCTTTTCTTAGTTGTGACATGGTTGTCACGTCCAATAAAATGACAGGATTCGACATCTTACTTAACACTTCCTTGAGTACAGCAACTCCTGGTTCTGGAATTCCAGGATATGTAGTACCATTAATTGGTGTTCTGTGATCTGCGCAAGTCGTGTGTGGGAAACCCCATTCATTGCCCCTACAGAAGAAGAAGAAGTAGCCGCAGTTTAGATATACAAGACATATTAGAAACCATCTTGTTAAAATTGAGCTCTCTGGGCTAGAAGTAGAAAAGCCACAAGTTACGTTGAGATTTTTTTTTTCCATTTTTGAGAATTTTCAACAATTTTTTGTTTTGTTTAATCTTTTGTGATTTTTTTTTATTTTTATTTTTTTTTAAAAAAAAATTCTGATTTCTGGGATTGACTTTTGAAATATTTCTGTTGCTGATATCCAAATACCCTCCTATTCAACGGTGATCTTGAACAAAAATATAAAAATGGCATATGCAATCATACATCCAGAAAATAAATCGTAGAAAACTTACTTCGGATGCGTAGGAGAAATTCCTTGATAGAAAACTTGAGTTTTTTTGGGGTCAATATTATTGTCAACCCATGTTGACCAAGTTGTTAAACCTTTGGCAAAAGCGGCCAGACGATCATCTATATCTTTGTATGTCTTGTTTCCTTCGTGAATTTTATCCCAACTTCAAACAAAAAACTTGTAAGAAAAGCTTATCTAACTCAACTGATATATAATAGATGGATGACATATATACATCAAGGAATTAAACTTCTTACTGTTGTATTTTTCCTTTGTGGAACCACCAGTGCCAAGTGTTGAAGATCACAACATCTACTTCTTTCCACGGATCACCCGTGCTAATGGTGTCGATCTTTAGAATTCGTTCAGTTATCTCCTCTAACTCAACTAGGAATGGTTTGTGATTGTCGATCTTTAGAATTCGTTCAGGTATCTCCTCTAACTCAACTAAGAATGGTTTGTGATTAAAAAGTATAGAAATGTTATGATCAGGATCCTGCATGCACAAATCCGAAGAAGGTATTACCATGCAGGCCCTCACTATAAACCAAGCAATGTATACAAACAACTTGTGATGACAATATTCAGCTAAGCTCACTTGAAATGAGAATCCAAGGCGAACGATTTAACTATATAAGTTAACGGTTTACTTGTCGACGGACCATGCATTTGGACATGTCAACTTTCCTGGATATATAAAGACAAGGAGGAGAGAACTTCTGCTGGTACTTCTTGTCAACGTGAACATGACGGTGGATACTACCATTCCTGTTGTACCCAATGTAGTTGGAATCAAGTTATCTGATGCTTTTCATGCTCTTAATGACATGGAGGATGACGGTTCGATCAAAGAATTTCCTATGGACTTAAGCAAGGTTGCTGACATTGTCTCAAGTGCTCCCGCTTCTGATAAAGCGGTTTTCGATGATATCAACAAGGAGACGTTGGTGACTTATCAAAAGAGAAAGTTAAAAAAGGGTAAAGCTGGGAAAGCCGGGAGCTAGTAATCAAGGAATGGTTAATTCTTAAGCTTCCATAATTACCACAAGGAAGCAAGATGCTGCAAAGACTATGAGTTCTAGTAAAGCTATGCCAGAATCACAAGAAGGTTCAAAAGTGAGTGTCGAGGTTGAGAATGATAATCCTCTAAGGCAGGACGAAGTAATCACTTCTCTCCCACTTCCCTTGTTTCCTCGTTGTGTGGAATCTACAACAGATTTCAAGGTTTCAGGGAAAAGGAAGAAGTTGCTACATCTCTAGTTTTTTCAGATTCGGAGGTAAGCAGCTTTAAACCATCTTCTTCTGCGCCAGTTCCAGGATCAATTAGAAGAGTTAGCTCAAAATCCAAAGCTACGGGGCTGTTTTCAAACGGTGCTCTTGACTCAAATTTGAAAGGTATGTCGATATCGATAAAAGCGCCTAATAAGATTTCTGCAACAGGTTTTATTGAGTCTCTCTCAATGATGGGTTTCAGTTTTCCTTCTTCTAAGGAAAATCGTCAAGAAATGTTTAAAAATTTTGCTAACAATTACAAGGAGATAAATATAGTGGAAGTATAACTTTTGTTCCCCTATTGTGACCCTTATTTTGTTCGTTTATTTTTGCTCGGAACTTTTGTGCTTATGTAGTTGTAATCGCTTGCACACGGCTCGTGTGTTCTTCAATATCATTATCTTTCCCGAGGAAAAAGAAAAGCTTTCATGGATATATGGGGTAGGAAATAAGGGTTCAGAGAATTCCCTATCCCATAGGAAGGATAGAATTCCATGCATAGAACATGGTCTAATTAGGAGAACGACAATATATAATAAACTTACGCTACTTAACAAAATATAGCATTAAGGGTGTTTATAAAAGAGGTTTTACTAACCGTAAAATTAATGGATGCCATGGGGATGCCATGGTAAGTAGTAAAATTTGCATTGGGGATAGCTGCATGAATCATACAAGCAAAAGACACCCACTGGTTATTACTTATTGAGTCACCTACGAACATGATCTTTTTACCCTTAAATCTCTTGACGAAATCTAGGCCATCAAACCTAGGTGGATCACATCCTCCAGTTGGGCTCCATCTGTATTTGAGATATTGTTTGTCAGGTCGACCATTAGCTACACAATGGAAATCTCCAGGGATGAATGGGCATTGAAGTGAATCATAAAGAGGATACGATTCATCGTATACCCAACTCCCTTTATAAAAATCGCAGTTGCCTCCAACATTAACAATTCTGGCATGTGTGTCATCGAGAAAAAAAGAAATTAGAAGTATAAACAAACTATTTACAAGATAAAATGCATAATGCTGGTAGCTTCTTCTGAAGGAAAAACCAGCCATATCTTAGAAACAATCACGCGGAACGAAAAAAAAAAATTTCTTAGATTTTGCAAGTTAATTAGATCTTTATATAGGAACTCGATTTTGGTTTGGCCATGGAGGTTGTTAGAAATTTACTGTGAGCCAACCAGAATCTTCTATTGTGACAGCAGGTTTCTTTCTCTATTTTATTTTCTTACACCTCTTTCATGGAATCATTATAGAAACCGTTTGAGCCAGCTATTTAAATTGTTACTTGATAGTGGAAATATTAATCATGTCCTAGAAAAATCATGAATTTATTAATAGGTTCAACTAATTTCATACCAAAAATGGTTACTAAATAACCAGCTTTTTTAAACGATTCACTGCTCAGGTGACCCCAGAAAAAAGGTTATTTTGATATATTCTTTTTGTTTATTACCAAGTGACAGAGTGTTGGCTGCATTCATCGGTTAGTTAGATTTGTAGCTGCGGTAAGAAAGAGTGTTTGGTTACACGGGGTTTTGGTGTTTGGTTAAGAGCTACACCTTGCATGGGGTTTCGGTTAGAGGTGTCAAACGTGTCGGCCTAGCCTATGAAGTAGCGTACTTAATGTGTTGCGTGTTATATACTGATGTGCTACAGATTCAAGCGTGACGTGCTGTGTAGCGCCAAAAAAATAACCATGTTGTTTCTTGTTGTGCTTTGCAGAAACATACTCATTCTATGTTTCGCAAAGAAGAAACATTTTTCCGATAATTTAGATGTTATCCTTATTATTTTGGAAATTAATTAACAGATGAGTATGAAACGAAAGGTAAATCCTCTTTCAATCCCTCTTTCTCTGTCATTTATTTCTGATTTTTGAGTGATTTTTTTTAGGCTGAAATCAATTGTTGATTTGATGGGTGCAGTTTGTATGATATGGAACGATGGTGTCTGTATTAAAGACCTGTTCGATTTCAGAAATGAAGAATGGAAGAAGATGGTTAGATGGATGTCTGTGAGAAGATGCAGGATATTTGGTTAGGTCATAATATAGAAGGTTGGGTTTCAGTTCGATTCTGGATTTGGTAGCAAGATGAGTTCTGTTGTTCAATTCTTCTGTTAATGGAGACAATAAGGGAATTTGTGCTACTTTTGGTGGAGATTCGGATGAAGAAGGACATGAAGGATGGGTATTTTCTGGTGAGCTGAGAGTATGAGTTCGAGTATGGTGATAATTTGGGTTGTGTTTGATGCCGAAATTAGAAGACAGGAAGATGGAGTTGCTGCTTATGGATATGCATAAGGGCTGAAAGATATTTCTGAAGATTAGAAAATTAAAGACATGGATTTGAAGTTCAGACAAGGGATCGATTTGGTAATAAACTCGTGACCTTTTCTGCATTTGTTCTCTGTGTTTAGATTGGGTTATCAAAGGAGTTGTAAAGCTTGGTGTTTGTAGTCTTCAATTGAGATGATTTAGATCATTGGGTTGTTCAATCCTTCAGTTAGATGGATTTTTTAAGTTTTGCGTTTGCCTTTATGTGTATTGTTATCTTGAAATTTACCCCATTTACATTGATGATTTTCAGATTCACAGCTAGTGATGGAAAAATGAAACTCAAGGCAAGGCTTCCATCCAATATGTTATCTGATATCGATTGGGGAAATTTCCAAAATCTTTGCCTCATCCTTGTTCAGTATTGCTCCTGTGCTTGAAAGTGAGATGGTAAGTGATCCTAAAAGTCTTGAAATTGGACTGATACCAAAGAAAGAAATTGGATTCGTGTTAAAGCCAAAGCAAGATGTGGTTTCTAAATCTGCTACTCAGATTATCCATGAACAACATCAAAAGTGAGTTTATTAATTTCCTGAAGAAGCCTTTAAGATATATAAACGTGAAGTTGAAAACCAATTGAATACTACCATAAAAACTGTTAGGTCTGACCGTGGTGGTGAGTATGAAATTCCCGTAGGAGATTTTTGTGAAGAACATGGCATAATACATGAGTCTACAGCCCCTTATTCACCTCAATACAATGGTGTAGCTGAACGTAAGAATCGTACCCTTAAGGATATGATGAATGCCATGTTGATTAGTTCAGGATTACCTTCGAACTTGTGGGGGGAGGCTATCCTCTCAGCTAATTACATCCTGAACAGAGTACCCTTTAAAGGATAAGATAAAACTCCATATGAGTTATGGAGAGGTAGAAAACCATCTTATGCTTACTTCAAAGTGTGGGGGTGCTTGGCAAATGTGACCATCCCTCCTCCTAAGAAAAATAAGATAGGACCCAAAACCGTTGATTGTGTTTTTATAGGGTACCCTGAGCATAGTAGTGCTTATAGGTTTATGGTTATGAGTTATGAAATTTCTGACATAGGGTTGAATGCTATCATGGAGTCTAGGGATGCTGAGTTTTTTGAGGATGTTTTTCGAGTAAAACTTGATACTCGAAAGAGATGTTTAGATGATCCCCTAGATTTTCCGCCAACCAGTCAGTCATTACCTTTAGAGGAAGATGAACCAGAAATAGAACCTAGAAGAGGTAAAAGGGTTAGAACTGAGAAAACCTATCCTGGTTGCATTACATACCTAGCCGAGTCTGATCCTCAGACTTATAGAGAAGCCATGACTTGTCCTGAAGCTCCTTGGTGGAAAGAATCTTCTATTAATGAAATGGATTCCATTCGAGAAAACGGTACTTTTGAACTTGTAGATTTACCTCCAGGGTCTAAGACCATAGGTTGTAAATGGATTTTCAAGAGAAAACATAATATAAATGGAACTATTGAAAAATACAAGGCTAGGTTGGTATCTAAAGGCTACAGACAAGAGGAAGGTATAGATTTCTTTGACACCTATTCACCAGTGAGTAAAATTAGCTCCATTAGGATGTTAATTGCTATAGCTTCTGTCCATAATCCAGAGATACATCAAATGGATGTAAAGACAACGTTTCTTAATGGTGAATTAGATGAAGAGATTTATATGGAATAACCCGAGGGATTTGTAGTTAAAGGTTGTGAAAAGAAAGTTTGTAAACTGGTTAAATCTTTGTATGGATTGAAACAAGCACCTAAACAGTGGCATGAGAAATTTGATCATGTGATGATTTATAGTGGTTTTAGAATTAATGAATCTGATAAGTGTGTTTATACTAAACTTGTCAAGGATGCATGTGTGATTGTGTACTTGTATGTTGATGATATTCTTATACTAGGTACAAACATGGATGTTATTAATTCTACTAAGAAATTGTTGAATGAGAACTTTGACATGAAATACTTAGGCCCCGCTGATGTCATATTAGGGATGAAGATTAGAAAAACTTGTAATGGCTATAGTCTGAGTCAGTCTCATTATGTTGAATCTATACTTAAGAAATATAATCAGTTTGACTGTAAACCTGTTTGTACTCCTTATGATTCTTCTTGTCATCTCAAGAAGAATAAGGGTGTAGGAGTTAACCAACTTGAATACTCGAGAGTCATAGGAAGTTTGATGTATTATATGAATTGTACGAGACCAGACATTGCTTATGATGTGAGTAGGTTAAGCAGGTATACTTGTAATCCAGGGCAGATGCATTGGGATGCACTTATTAGAGTGCTGAGGTACTTAAAGTTCACAATGACCTTTTGTTTGAATTACGAAGGGTACCCTGCAATCCTTGAGGGATTTTTTGATGCAAACTGGATAACAGACTCAGAGGAGTCTAAGTCTACGAGTGGATATGTTTTCACTCTAGCAGGTGCGTTTGTATCTTGGAAGAGTTCCAGACAGACATGTATAGCTCGTTCCACTATGGAGTTGGAGATTATTGCGTTAGATAAAGCAGGAGAGGAGGCCTAATGGCTAAGAAACTTTTTAAAAGATATTCCTCTCTGGCATAGGCCTGTGCCAGCTATATCTATACATTGTGACAGCAAATCTGCAATAAGTGGAGCTAAGAGTAGCTTCTACAATGGAAAGTATATACATATGCGTAGAAGACATGATTCTTTGAAAATACTAATCTCAACTTGCTCTATTTCCATAGATTGGACAAGGTCCAAGGAGAATATCACGGACCTTTTGACGAAAGGTATGTCCAAGGCTATAGTTAGTAAAGCATCGAGGGGGATGGGGATTAGGCTCAATAATTAAACTTTCCATGAAGGATACTCAACCTTAATGACTGGAGATCCCAAGATCAAGGTTTCGAATGAGATAACTAATTTGTGGTGGGTAAAGGTAAACACTATCAGAGAATTTCATTCTCCGTCCTTTCCCTATGGTGTTGATGTCATAGTGTCACTGCATGTGGAGGATGACTTTTAAATTAGTCTTAATGAGTTTTATAGTTTCAATTTAAGATTGAAGTGGGGTGTAGCAGTAAACACTCTTGATGGAACTCACCTATCTGAATGAGGAAGTGGGGCCGCTTCCTATGGGAATTGAATCGATTCTCTAGAGCATTCTGAGAAACAGTATATGTCCAGGGCCAAGTTAGACAAAACGGCATGAACTTAGCAATGCGAGGAGGATATCATGCGTGGTTGATGTCGCGAATTACACCAAATGATAACAGTTCAAGACTATGTTCACTGTCTAGCAAGTAGTTCCGGTAACTTCTCACTAAGTAAGGGTTCAAGACCTCATGGACACCTTTGCCTAAATGGTATTTTCCATATTTTGAGTTTTCTTTTTTTACCGAGATTTCATTCATGTGGGGGATTGTTGGAGAAAAATGAGTCTTTAATAAAATGATTTTGGTCTTTGTGTGGTTTGATCTAATGACCTAAGGGTCTAAGGATACTCACTCATTTTTTGGGTGAATGAAATAGAGCCTTTAGTCCCATATTGTGGAAAACTAAAGAGGAGCTCCACTATATAACCATAGTCTTATGGATGTATTGACAAACGAGGGTGGAACGAGTGGGGCCAAAAATACATGTTTCGACCCAATGCATATGCGCCTATACCATGCACCAAGTCCCTCTTCTACACGGATTTATTTTTGGCGAGTTTTTCTTTAGGAAATTAATTCCAAAATTATTTTCTTAGGAGTTTTATTTATTGGTAAATTCCTTTTACGTGTTTTACTTGTTTTTGAAGAAAACCAAAACCTAACTTGATTTGCAAGTAATTCATCCTATAAATACAACTCGAAATTCTGTTTTGAAAACACACAAGAAGCAACTATCTTACTGTCTTCTTTTCTTCATCTTCTTTCTTTTGTTTTTGCGGAGTTTTACTTCCATCCCCGTTGCTGAGTTCAAGAGTGGGTAACTTGCGTTGTACTAACTCAAGTTATATCGGGCAGTCTTATCCTGGACACATCTTCGCTGTGAGGGGTTTAGCATTACTCAACTCGAGTATACTCGCTAACTAATGTGTTAAGGACAACTTGTTGAACCTGTGAATCTTCCCTCGTCAAGTTGTTCGGTAGAGTTGTCTCAAATTAGTTCTTTATATATTATTTTTGATACATCTAACGTGTTGTTCATTGTTGCAAGATCCCTACATTCTTCAAATATGAATTGGATTGTTTTATATAGATAGATGTTCAAACTATTGAGGTCTTTAAGTATTATTTGCATTCGTATGCTGCTTAAGAACTTGTTTGAGTTTCTATATGATATTATCTTTGAAGTTTAGCTTGTGATTAATAGTAGTTAGAATGTTCTCTTTTGCTTTATGCCTTGTTTGGATTTATTGGATACTAATTGTGGCTAATGTATTCGCTTTCAGTAGTGCTCTTTCTGAATGAATGGCCATGACAAGAAGACTTCATCATATTGTCTGTTCTTATGTGTATGCAGTTTGCTTCTCATATTCTCTTTTACTAGATTCCTGTGAGTGGGTTATCATGTTTATACTGATATATTGAAACTATTCCATCTATGCAGGGTATGTAAGTTCAAGTAACAATGTTTAATGAAACTGCAAACAAGTTCTACAATAAGCTTGAATTGGGAATTTTTAATTACATATCAAAAGGAACTCATAAAGTTATTTACAAGTAGTTCAAAACTTTCCAAAATAATCCTGAGATGACTGTGAATGGGATGGAACTTGTAGGTATAACACCAATTACACCTTGCATTAACCTTTCCTATTGCTTTTTGTTTTCTAATTTCTGTAGTCTGATTTACTTTCGTTATGTTTTTATAATTTTAATTTCCAGATATTATTAGGGTTCTTCAAAGTGTTTCCTCTACTATGAGCATCAGAAGGAAAGCTAAAAGCTAATAACGAGACTATCCCAAAGCATGGCATAACAATTATCGATGACTCGTAAGTATTTTTAAATTGTATCACACTTATTATTTATGTAAATGTCAATGTGTGGATTGAAATCTAAGAAGTTCATATTTGAATTGCAGAAACAAAAAAATTGTAGTTTCTTTATGAAACAATCTTTCCACCATCATGGGGCAAGAGTTGTCGGATTTTACTGACATCAATCCAATTGCTGGAATCAAATCTCTAAAGGTTGGAGACTTCTAAGGTAACATTTTACACTCTCTCTTTGTTGGTGTATAATCTCTGGTTCATATGTTGTAAAGGACAATAGTCTAACTTAGTTTGATCCTTTTTTCATGGTATTTTCGGGACTGTCTCTGTTATCTATGGGAAAGAGCACTGTGCCGAGTTCTATGTAAAAAAAAAAATGTTTTTCCTTCTATTTAAAAATATGCATAATGTTCAGAAGCATAACCTGGAAATCTGGTGGTGGATGTGGAACATGTCACTTATTTCCTTTCCTGAATGTTATTCCTCTACTATAGCTGGTGGTGGATGTTGAACACGTCTCGATTAGTTTTTTCGAGGCTTCTTGAGAATTATTCTCAATTCCTGTAACTTTCCTGTAGTTCATTTGGATATAACTTGTCCCGTAGCTATGTATAGTTCATTTGGACATAACATGTCCAGTAGCTTATCTGGTAATGTTATGTTCTATTACATAGTGACCAGCTATCAATCCAACTCTTCCATGTTGTTTACTATGAGAGTTCGGTTATAAAATCTTCACTTACTACACTGTACATGTTCTATTTGATGTTTTTATTTCATGCTAATCATAAAAGTATCTTTGGAATGGACATACCAGTTTTTAACTCTTTTGTGCTGTAGCTTTGTGATGGTTCTTCAGATTTTAACAGACTTTTGTGAAAACGAAAGAATGGGTACTTAAGCATATCTAATACTTGTTTTGTTTGACCCATCTATCATGTTACTCCACTGTTAATTTCTTGGAAGTTCACATTGGTTGAATCTCAAGATTTCGAAGATGCGAAATCTTCGTGTATTTATGTCAGACTTGCAACAAGTGTTTTTCTTCCTTGATTATATGTTTGTATGCTACTTTACTAGCTTATTGTATCTGATGATTCATATTTCCATTGTTGTGTATATATGATTTATTCAGACTACTGATCTTATATGTTCGTTCATTGTCTAACTCATATTGGTTGTTTACAGTTTACACTGCTTATTGCCTTGGTGGGAAGATGCAACAAATGACTTTATGATTAGTGGGGAAAAATGTCTGTCTACATATACAATGGGTGAGATATACAACATCCCAATTTTTCTTTTCTTTGTTTAAGAACTAAGTGAATGATGATGAGTAATTCATTGTGCTATTATATTGTCCAACATGTGACAGCCTATTCACGATCACCTACACAACCCAAGCGTAGCTCAAGGTATTCTAGATCACCTTCACCATCCAGGTGCAAATCAAGGTATTCAAGATCAGCTTCACCAGCCAAGCGCAGTTCACCCTCACCTTCACCAGCAGACCAAATTAGGTGCAAGTGCCAGAGAGATTTACAGCAGTTGATACATGGGATGCCAATAGTTTTCAGAGCCTACAATGTGTGTGATTACTGCTCATGTGGATGATGCTCATATCTACAGGCCGACTTTAGAGTTCAAGTATGTTAGTGATGCTGTGGGATGTTTTATTACATGGCCCAAGGATCGAATAGTTTATAATTTTTTTGTAGTGTGTTTGGTAACAAACATCTATATCACTACAATTTTTTGAATGTGTGTTTAACACTGGCAGGTTAACTTGAATGAATGTAAATGTGTTACACATATACGTTAATGTGAATTACTTTCGGCAATTCGGTTTCAGCTCTAATTTTTTTTCCAAAACAGTTTTATGCACAACTTCTTACAAAAGTTGTAGTTACAGATTCATCTACTGAAAACAATAGTTGTTACTTCAAATATTACAACCTTTAAGGATATTGTAAAAGCAAATCTTGCAACATAAGTAGGAATATTACAACCTTTAAGGATATTGTAAAAGCAAATCTTGCTACATAAGTAGGAGTTGTTACATATTTCTACGATACACAACCTAGGTTGTTCAAGATAGTCCTACAACTTCAACAAGAATTGTGTTACATATTTCTACGATACGCATCCTAGGTTGTTCAAGATAGTACTACAACTTCAACAAGAGTTGTGTTACATATTTCTACGATACACATCCTTGGTTGTCCAAGATAGTCCTACAACTTCAACAAGAGTTGTGTTAGGCTTTCAAAGTAATTTTGAAAGATATTCACAACCTAGGCAAAAGATTTTCGAAACAAGAACCACATCTCCCTTTACAACTCTTAGTCAAACATTGTAGAAAAGCTTGGACTTTCTACGACCCCCCCCCCCCCCTTTCCACAATGTATAAAATAGAGTTGTCATAGGTGTACTACAACTCTAATCTGTAGTCGTCAATGATGATTTTTACCGTAGTGAAAACGGGAAAAAACTAACAAAAATGGGTTAGAATGAAGCTCTTTTGTGAAATATATATGAAATGTAATCTATTGTATCATGTTGCGTATTATACATGTTATGACGTGCTTTTTTAGCATGTCGTGCTTTGTTATCTTGCGTGCTTATCCGTCTCTGACGTTGTGCTGTGCCGATGTGCCTACTAAAAGCAAAACAAAATACCTTTCATAAAAAATAGTTTTCTTTCTTCTACAAGTCATTCTGACAAGATTTCTGTTGGATATTTTCAATATCATACAAAATTAAATGATTTTCATTTTTGGTTTGCCGTTACGATTGGGGAGCGTCCTGTGCTGAATAGACGCAATGGATGTTTGTTGGATATGAAGAGGCATCTCCAAAGTGATCACATAAGACACACATCTACTCCTTAATGATGTCTGTTGGAAATGAAAAAGCATCTCCAATAAGCATAGTCCCCTATAAGTAGTGGTGATTTATTTTCATTCAAGTAATGAAACAAACATCAAAAATCTCTGATTTCTTTTCTCTCTAAGCATTATCAGATTCTAAATATTGTGTGTTCTTAATTGGGTCAAGGGAGTACAACTCTCGCCAATAACATTGTTAGGGCTTCATTAATTATACTCACCAATTATTTGGGAATAATCGGAATATTTGCCGGAAAAAATCGGCCTTGAAACCAGTAATGCCACATTCTCTTCGTTTTTAAAATACTATTCCTCTCATATCTATTTTCCAATAAATTCTCCCCCATATGTTGATTTCCTGTCGTGGTTTTCTGTGCATAACTCAGTTCCCACAAAAAGCGTGCTTATCCATGGAGGCATAAATGTTGAGTCCACTACTTGTCCAGTTTGTATAAATGTGAAAAACCATTGTTTATGGCACTACTTAATTTCTTAACTCTCTGCACGTGTCATGGATTATGCCAGAGACATGCACTAGTGTACTTCAGAGATGGAGGTTTGAAGGCTAAGGAGCAGATACACGATAGAAATTCTCGAAGACATCATGGTAGGATGAGTTGGTTTTAGCTATTATAAATATCTTATCTGCTTATGGTGCCCGACAAATGAAACTTTCAAGAATCATTAGCGATCAGCACCATACTATATCAACTAGGAAGATTTTGTAATTTTATAGTCCCCCTTCTGAATATTTTGGGGTCGAGGTACATATTTTTATTTTGTGATATAAACTTCTCTTTTCCGAAAAATAAAAAGTAATTTTGAAATTATCTTCCCAAATAAACTTTCATAACTAAGTCCAAAAATAGCAAATTTTCCATTGAAACAATTTTGGAAAATTAATCTTCTTCCCAAAATTGTTCATGTGCGGAAGTGTGTCCACAATTGCCTACCAGTTAGAGAGAAATTTGCGAGGTTTGTAAACAATATAAATGCCACATGTCCCCTTTGCACCAATAATATTGAAAGTATGGATCATTTGTTTCTACAGTGCCAGGTTTGTAAAGAAGTCCGGGATTCTATTCAGATTAATATTGTAGGCAGTGTAAATGGTTTATCTATGTACGATTGGATATGGAGTTGGTTTACTGATGAGAGTAATGCTGGATGTATGCAAAAATTTATTGTAATTGCAGGCTATACATTACGGCACATCTGGACGACAAGATGTGATGTTGTATTCGATAATGCAAAGATCCATCTTGAAACCTTGGTGAGGAAGATAAAGCAATCAATTTCAGATGGAATGATCATACGGGGCTGAAGCTTACAAAGGGCATATATAATAATAGTCCTACAACACCATTTCATCGGATTCCACCTGCTCACACTTTTAGCAAAATTAATTTTGATGGATCTTTTTGTAGAGATACTCATACTGTGGGATCTGGACATGCATGGATGATGCAAAAAAATTCAAAGGTGCATGGTGTATCCTGAGAATAGTGGAGGATGAAGAAAAAGATGAAACACATCTACAAATTACATGTGGAAGGAGATTGTTTAAATTTAATAAATGCAATAAATGGTAGTTTAGGATCAATTAAGTGGACAACAAATGCAGTCATTGGGGACTGTCTAGAATTACTCGAAGATTTTAGTGACTAGGTCTGTACACATGTACCTAGGGAAACCAACGATGTTGCAGACACATTAGCAAAAGACACAAGACATAGAAGCAGCTCAGTTTTTTGGAACACGGATTGCCTTCTCTGGCTTAAATCTCTCTTTCAAGAGAGGTTAAATACGTAGTCAGTCTAACTATTAATGAACTAGATTTGTGCCCGTGCTACGTATTGGGCATTTTTTTCTTTCTTTTTCACTTGGTATGCACGAGACTTCGATGCATTTTTAATTTGGTGTGTGCGGGCCTTCGCCCCGTCCCCATGGCGATGTATTTTTGATTTTGGTGAGGCACGACGAGTACATTAAATAGATGGAGAAAAGATAAAAAATATGTGCGCATATTATTTATTTTTATTTTCGCAGAGAATATGTTTGAAATATGTTTTTTTTTCTTTCCTTTATGTATTACATTGGAAAAACAAATCCTAACATAGTAGATCCTCGACTTCTGAATTAAATTTTGACTTCGATAGTGTTTCGAATTGGGTCCAAATACGACAGGTTCTGGATTTCCAAATTGAATTCTGTTTTGTAAGAAATTCTAAATTTAGTTGTTTGATTCCTAATATATTTTTCATTCCAAATATGTTTAGTTGTTTAATTCCTAGTATTTACTGAGTTAAAATTTAGTAATATTTAACGAAAGTATTGTCAACCTTAGATGGTGTTACTAACGTACAATTAAGTATTAATTAGGTTTAAACTTTGACGGAAGTGTTGTCCTCACCATAGCTTCCACATTACAAAAGGCCTATTTCGGCCAATAGGAAGCGAGGGTTTCATCACCGTTTGACGTGAGAGCTTATGTTTCAACCATGTGCGGTTCAATGCCACCCATAATTCCCATATTTTGACGTTTCATAGAAACAAATGTCCCCACTGATGTTCTCACAAATATAACTCATTTTCAATTTCAGTTGGGAATCAACCTTTAAAACGGCTAGATTTGTGCCTGTGATGCACACCGAGCAGGTGGTAATTTCGCTATTTATGTATTAAAATGAGCTCAGCACAGGGCAGGTGGTAATCTCGCTATTTATATATTAAAATGAGCTTACCAAATACCAGGTTCTTATTAAACATTCTTATGGACGATACCCAATAAAGTTTAATTATCTTAGAAATTGTATATTGCACATGAATTGTAAGGTTATCACATACATTAATTATTGGGTGAGAGCTGACCTTTTGGTGTTAGACTTGATTTTAATTGACTGAATTATTAGATGACCCCTATGTTATAAGATAATCTGGTGCACTATATAGTGAGATCATTCGAGTGAGTTTATAAATGATACATGACAAACATATTGGAAATGTACAGATTGATCAAAAAAAATAAAATTATTGGAAATGTAAAGCCGACCTTATGAAATAATCTAGGATTAGGTATAGATTAGTCTTTCACTCATTCAATTTGAGACAAAATATCAAAAAGACTATTTATTGGTGCTCATTGAGGATTATGTTTCCTAATCACCAGTTCATTACTAATTTATGGTAGAACTTATATTCATTTCTAGTGATTCTGGACATAGTAACCAAATTCCACATTTTTAGAATCACAAAAACGACCCCTATACCCTATACAGCTAAAAATCGTATGTAACGAATTACAATATCTAATTTCCCCTTACATAAAAGGTCAGTTGACGTACGGTTGCAAATCATCAGTACAAAACCCTAGTTGCAATTACCCAGCCAAGTTTTAACCCAAATTCTTAGACTCTTATCAGAAGAAGATCTCGTCCTCCACAGGAACTTGCGGAAACTTATACATGGTACAATCATGTCCACTAAAAAGCTGAGCTAAAGCTAAGATTTCAATAAAGATTGATCGGAGTATAGTTAAGTGTAGTGCATTTGAATTAGTGATAATTATTGCACCATAGAGGGGAGTGGAGATACCTAGGCATTCATTATCGCAAGCAATGGCCACCAAATTCGTCTGAAGCAATAGTTATAGTGTTCTTGTATGATTAGACCCTACATGTTAATGTACAATGATTAGTTGGCCTGTGAAGGAGCAATTTACCATCACATTTACAATACCGCACGCCGCATAAACACACATAAGGAAAAAACCGGACTGTTTTGAAAGGGGAATAATATACACATAAACATAAAATAGTTTCAAAGAAGGCATATTCTAATTTACACCTTAAGCATACGAATCTGTGATGAAACTCTAAGGTTTAATGACTTGGATCGATGGTTTATTTAAGAAAAAAAAAAAGGGGATTTGCAACTCAATTAATCAATCATAAATTCACACCAAAATACTTGCTGAGTGGACGACATGCAGAATTTACCTCTTCACCAAAGCTCAGACATTGCTAGTTTTGATTTTATTTTTACTTTTTTAAAAGGAAAAAAAAACAGCGACAACATTGTTACAGATTAAAATAATCTCCGATTCCTAAAGACCCAGACATTAAGGTCATTCAAAGTATTTGGAGTTTATACACACACTGGCCACAACCTAAATAAAAATCTAATACCTATACAGATATATGAGCTAAAGTGGCGATTAGATCCAGAATTACTACTTCTAGGAACCGTCATTGCATGACTAAAAAACAACTAAATGTGGATATATAACATGCTTAAAGGGATGACAGAGTTAAAGGGAAGAAAAGGTTGGTATTTCTTTTAACATAGATGAGAACGGTGTGAAGAGATTTGAAAATTTTGCAAGGAGAGTTACGATTATCAAATTGTAATTCTCACCCAAATGTTTGCATCCTTAAAAAATTTCTCCGCGTGGATTCGAAAAACACTTACAAATACTATATGCATATTTAAGGTATGGAGTTGATAGATATACCTTGCTACAAACATCTGGAAGAAGAATAACTTGATAAATGGTAACTTGAACAACAAATCTCATGTTTTTGCGCCAGAAACAGTGCAAGTGCTGAATCCAAGAGAAATAGCAAATGCATAAAAATCAAGCCCATTCTAGGATATCTAATATTAACCTTAAATTGAGCTACAAAATTCTGGAATGTACAAGATTTCTTATAAGCTTTTCTTGGTACATACCTATACCAACTACTTCTTCTTGCTTGTATCCTGCTGGTAAATGGCCCACTCAAGAAGAATATAAAGAAAAGAATTTATAACTTGAAATCTTTAACTTCAAAAGCATAAACCGACAAATGTAAATGTAAATGTAAGTGATGTTTTACCTGCGACTACAGTGATGTTTCTGTATCTCTCAGCAAACAGTTTAATGATAATACTTTATATGTTCATTTCACTTATTTTAATGATAAGTACTTTATTCTGTTCATCTCAGCAAACAGATTAATGATAAGTATTACTAAGAACCTCATCTCATTATATTTCTGTTAGCTGAATGTCAGCAAGATAATGGCCTTCAAAATCTAAGAGGAACTCAAATAATATTCAAACAAACTCACCATCACGTTGAAGTCTGGATGAGAGTATGCATCAAAATCGGTTAGCTAGAAATTCAAATGCATCCATCACACATGCACACGCTCACCTGTTTATCAACCAAAATCAAACTATTAGAAGAAGGAAAATCATAAGAAAACTATTGGAAGAAGGAAAATCAAGTCCAATAATAATGGTAAGAACAAAGAAAATCAAGTCAAACTTTCTGACTACGCCTTCGCTACTAACCCATCATACGGCTCTGCAAGCATTAACAGATAATAGTATAGATTCATCTGATTATGTCTTAAGACTTAATCCATACATAAAACTTAGATTCACCAATTACAAAGTATTCAAATTTGATAGTACCTAAAGAAATGATACTCAATCAGCTCCTGCAGGCTGCAGCTATAATGGGAAATTAGAATTACGATAAACGCATCGAAATATGTAATTGCTGAAAGTAAATCCAAAGTTTATTAATTCTAGTGGTTAAAAATAATATGGAGTCTTGGACAACTAAAGCAATTTACATCCCTTTAAAGTTATCATCTGCTACACATTTTCTGCTGTGGACTAATTAATGGATGTGAATTATTCAAAAATAAATTGTTAGAAATTTCTTTTCTAGCAAAGTAGTCATCAAGACAACATTCGTCAAGCAACGTTCACGAAACATGCTTTCAGAACCTATAAGAAACTTGCTTTTAACAAATTGAGGGAAAACCAAAAGGTCCAAAACGCTACAATTATCATAATAATAAAAAATAAACTAAGTTGTGTGCAAACAATAAACCTATAGTAGCATGTGTAAAGAACCCACTAAGACACTACAAACCATAGTAAGCCAAACACAAAGGTAATATGAATCCGTTTTTTTTGTTATAGAAGGTAAATACCTTAGAATGAGATAAGGGCTTGTTCATGACTAATAACTAATCACTTGAAATTGCAGAATGAGATACACACAACTGCAGGTGTAGAGGTGGAGGAGAAGGTAACATCATCTCCAGCAACATTTGATTGCTGATGATGATCAAAGGCTTCCATGATTTAGGTTTATGAGAAAACTTTGTAATTGCACGAACTTTGTAATCCCACAGATGTAACGACTTGCATATATATATAAAGAAAAGCTAATTAAGGTGAATTACCTATTTCCTTCTTTAACATGAACTCCTGATTTCCTTAATAACCGATTTCCTTTTTTCGGTGAATCACGGATTTCCTTTTTAACAGGAATTCCTGTATCACGTGTGAAACAAAGAGTTTCACGTTTTTTTATGTCTTTTTTCTTTTATTTATTTAACGTTTTAGAAGTAAGTTTTGTCCACCCTTATTAAAGTACAGTTAAGTATAGGTGTAAACACGGTGTAACTAAATAATTCAAGTTTAAATTCTAACATAAGTATTGTCTACCTACTTTTTTGTTAACACCGTTACTAACAAACAGTTAAGTAGCTTATGTAAACAAAGTGTAACAAAATTTTAATTATTACAACCAATAGAGTTATGCTAAGTGTCCTCACCATATCTTCTACATTAGAAAAGGCCTTTCTAGACCAATAAAAAGCAAGGGTTTCATCACCGTTTAATGTGAGAGTTTTATTTGTCAAAGCCTTTAAGGGGGAAGATTTTCTTTCCTATTAAAAAATAAAGTATATCCAAATTCCAAAGACCCTCTAAGGTCTTCTCTATGTTTGCCACATTCGCACAGTAATTTTCACGTTTAAGTTTTACTATTTACTTTGTTATAGCAGCTAGCAAGCCTTCGAATGACACTGGACATTGGACGCAAGTAAGAAGTTACTTAAAATTGATGGGCCTGAATATTGGACCTGTTTAGTTACTTGGGTAAATGGGCTCACCGAAAAGTTTACCACGACAGTGACATCGGCAAGCGGTTTCCTTATTGTTCAAAGTTTTGTGAAGTGTATATAAAACCCTAGATTCATCTTTTTACTATCAAAACCCTCCCTTTTGCTCAGTGGAAATTGAAAGGAGATTTCTCCATGAATATTCATGGTAAACATGCTTTTTTGTTCAAATTTGCTCAAGAAGAAGACAGGATTAAAGTGTTAGAATTGGGTTCAGTTTTCATAGCTCAAAAACTCTTTCTGATTCGTCCCTGGTCCATTGATCTTGAGAAAAATATTGATGCTATTACTTCAGTTCCGGTATGGATGAATCTCAGGCAGGTTCCTCTTTATCTTTGGAATGAATTGGGTTTATCTAGGATTGCAAGCATTGTTGGCACTCCAATCATGACTGACACTCCAACAGCGTTGAAGACAAGGATGTCATACGCCAGATTTTTGGTTGAAGTTGCAGCTGATTGTGAGTTCCCGGAAGAGTTACCTATTCTAGTGGATGATGTAAAACTGGTAGTGAAGGCAGAGTACCCATGGAAACCTGATGCTTGTTCTAATTGCAAGACTTTTGGGCATTCTGATGCCAAATGCTGCTTAATTCCTAAGACTAAGGAAAACTCTGTGCCGGTAAATCCAACTTTGGTTAATACTGAAGCTGAAGGCGATCAAAACAATGCTGAATTGATTGTTAACACAAGTGATAGAGCTGAGGACAGAGCTGAGCAAATCCCTACGGTAGTTGAAACTCAGGTTACAAAGGAAGCCACTAATGGAAGAAAGCTAACAGATGTGTTGATATCTACTCAATCTGAGGAGGTTTCTGGTTAAATAGTGCAAACAGTGGAGATGGAGAGTAGGGTATCTAATCCAACTGATGAAAATTGGCAAAACCCAAAGAAAAAGAAGACGGGGAACAAAGGAGAGATATGACAGTGGAGGCTACAGATGTTTTGAATCCTTATAGTATTCTTAACTCTGAACTTCCTTTTGCAAACTTATGTGATGAAGACTCTCTGATGGAAAAGAGTAAGGAGCATGAGAATGATGTTCCGGTGAAACCCCTTACAGTTATTGATAAAATTTCTGGATTGTTAGGAGATACTAGCGGAAAAGAGACAAGTATCTTTTGTGGGTTAATGATAAGTATCAGAAATCGTGGAAGGATAGGGAGCTTGGAAAGTTAGGTTGGAAGGATGAACCAAACATTGAAAAGCTAGGTAGAGGTCAAAGAAAATCAGCAAAGAAGAAATGATTAGATGCTTGCTAGCCAGTGGGTGATGGTCAGCTTTGTTGGCTGTTTTTTTGGTCTGTAACTGACCTTGTTTATGGCTTTTAGAGCTTTGTTTTGTTTTCTTTATGCAACCTACTGATGAACAACATATCCCAAGTTATGGTATGCTTTTACTTGATCGTAAAGCCAAAATCAAGACTAATGCTGTCAGTTTTGTAATCCATCTGAATGAACGGCCAGCAGGAGGATTATATATTGATCAATCTTGTAATGGTCTTCTTTTGTGTCACCGGCCTTCTGATTATTATAATGGAAATCGTTATATTTATAATCCTTCAACAAGACATTACAGAATGATTCCTCAACCACCTCCATTCTTAGACGAAACCGATTGTAGTTCTTTTGATTGGCAATTCTATTTAGCTTTCAGTCCAGATAAATCACTTAACTATGAAATTGTATTTCTTTTGAAAAATTATCGTGTAAATCCTTATGAACATCAGATGGCAGTCTATTCTTCGAATACAGGCTTATGGAGACTCTGTGGATCCGTTATGCTTGATTTTAAAGTCCGTACCTTCCGTTGTGTTTTCTGGAATGGCTATTTGAATTGGATTGGCAGAGGGGGTACTTTATATTACTTCAATATTGCTCAACAAGTACTAAAAACGTCTCGGCTTAGCGATGAAATACAAAATCATTGGGGTGAACAAGATTATTTTGGAGAGTGCATGGGTCATATGTATCTCATGTTACGTGAGAAAGTTTGGCCGTCCAATAGCACATGTATCTTTGACTTGGAGATTGATTACAGAGGGTGGAAACCAATATGTCAGGTGGAACTAGGCGGATTCGCAAATAAGAATGGAATGGTGACGCTTCCGGCTTATTTCCGTATATTAAAGGTAGTTGTGGAAGGTGATGGTGATGAAGATGAGCTGAAGGTTTTGATACATTTACCTGGCAAAGACGAACCTGGCGAAGACAAGATTGTATGTTATGATCTCAGGAAAAATAGTTTTGAAGAGATTTGCGATTGCCACATGGATCTGTTTGATCAGTATTCACAACCTGCTTATATTGGATCACTTGCTAATGTTTGATATGTTATTATTTTTATGGTTCTAGTATCAATGATTAAATTAATTTAATGAGTAATGACTGTTTTCTTGGGTCCAATATCCGCATTATGAGTTTTATTTAGCCACTAATAGCAAGATTTTTCGAAGTGGCAGAAAAATCTTTCTGTTGCAAAGAAAAATCAATCTTTCTTGGTTTTTGATGCATTTAAACATCGAAACCTTTTTTCAAACTTTCTGTTGCAAAGATATTAAATGATGAATATGCATTAAACCATTAAGAAAATGTTATTGAGTTTGATTATCTCTTGTCTAACTCGGCATTCTTATTTCTGGCCTAAAACAATAGATACATAAAGAAGACGATTCCAAGTATCCGGTAAACCGGCCACACACCAATGGCTACAATCACGAGACGTCCCATCTTTGTTGGCGTAATGTGATGGATGAGCATCTTTTCTTAGTTGTGACATGGTTGTCACGTCCAAGAAAATGACAGGATTCGACATTTTACTTAATACTTCCTTGAGTACAGCCACTCCTGGTTCGGGAATTCCAGGATATGTAGTAACATTAAATGGTGTGGTGTGATCTGCACAAGACGTGTGAGGAAAACCCCAATCCTTGCCCCTACCAGGAAAAAAAGAAAAGGAAAGGAAGTCCCCGTTTATATTTGGATTGTCTATGGGTATAAACTTCTTACTGTTGCCAACACGTACATAGCACAGCAGGACACATCAAAAAACAACACAACACGCTAAAAGTTAAAAAATAAAATAAAAATCGGCAGTAGTTGTCATGTTGATAGAAAACTTACTTCATATGCGTAGGAGAAATTCCTTGATAGAAAACTCGAGTTTTGTTGGGGTCAATATTATTGTCAACCCATGTTGACCAAGTGATTAATCCTTTTGCAAAAGCAACCGTACGATCATCTATGTCTTTGTATGTCTTATTTCCTTCCTGAATTTTATCCCAACTTCAAACAAAAAACTTGTAAGAAATCTTTATCTACTGAACTGATATACAATGGATGGCATGACAAATTTCTAAGGAATGGAACTTCTTACTGTTGTAATCTTCCTTTGTGGAACCACCAATGCCAAGTGTTGAAGATCACCACATCTACTTCTTTCCACGGATCACCGGTGCTAATGGTGTCGATCTTTAGAATTCGTTCAGGTGTCTCCTCTAACTCGACAAGGAATGGTTTGTGATTAAAAGTATAAACATGTCATATTCAGGATCCTGCACACAAAAATTCAAAATTTGTCAATACCGAATTGACTAATTCTTTATCGATCAAAATAAAAAAACAAATAATAAAGTAGAGTTTCTCCGTAGTAGAGTTTACTTATGGTGAAATTAACGGACCACATCCACTGGTTATTAAGTGGGAGTGTAGAATATATGTCCATGTAAAGTCCATATATACGTCCATATATATGTTAGATCCAGTATTAGAGTCCATTATAACTTGTACCCATACAACTTTATATAAATACATGTCTCAATAACCTAAGAAGGTTAACTGAGAGCTTCCATAATTGTTCATGGTATCATAGCCAGAACGATCTCTCAGAAACCCTAGCCTCAAAACCATCTTTTTCTTTTCCAAACCCTAGTCTGATCTTCTCTTTTATTTCACTATGTCAACTGCTTCAACTCACGACTCTTCTATAGTTTCCTCTTCTTCCTCCAGCACTATGTCACATACTCTAGGAACTCCATCTTTTGCTGCTTCACAATCAATCAGTGTTGGCTCTTTAATGACTTCATCGTTTCTCCCTTCATCAACCAAAATCGTTCTCTTAGACAGAACCAACTATCTTCTCTAGGAATCTCAAATCCTACCTATTCTGAAATCTCATCGTCTTTATAAATATCTTGAAGACTCATATGAAGTACCAGCTAAAGAACTTGTTGATGTCGTAACTGAAGAAAAATTTCTTAATCTATCCTATGAAGAATGGGAAGTCATCGACCAAACCATCATGTCTTGGATAAATTGCTCTCTCACCGAAACCATGAAATCTGAATGTGCTCGACATGGTAATTCTCGTGCAGTATAGAAGTATCTTCTCTCAACCTATGCAACTATCAATCCATCCAGAATCCTACCGCTCAAGGAAAGCTTATCAACCATTCAAAAAGGTAACTCCTCTATTTATGAGTATATTCTCAAGATCAAGGAAATCTCTGACTCAATGGCTGTTGTTCTACAACCTGTATCTGATCTTGAACTCGTCTCCACAACTTTGCGTGGATTGGGAGCTGATTGGACAAGTATTTACACTGCTGTCATTGCAAGAACCTCCCTTCCAACCTTTACTTAACTTCATGCACTACTTCTCCATCATGAATCTCATCTGCAATATCTTCAGAGTCTTCAAAATCCTACATCTGACTTGCATAGTTCAAGTGCTCTCTTTGCTGGTTCACAATCTATTGGTCGTGGTCAATCTTCAAATTGTGGTCGTGTCTCATTCAGTGGTCGTGGAAATTGGAACTCAAATGGTAATGGTCGTGGTTGTGGCACCTGGAAAAATAGTGCTCGTCCAAACCGAAACTCAAATGGTCGTGGTAACTGGAACAATGGTGGCTGGAATAATGGTTTTTCCAACAATGCTTGGTCCAATACTAGTGGTCGTGGAAGCAATGGTGGTTCTCAATCCAGCAACAACTACTTTACTGGCCCTTTTGGTCGTCCTTATGGCAATGGTCTTGGTAACAATGCACCCTCAGTTCTTGGTCCACCACCCTCATTCTCATCCTCTGTTGTTTGTCAATGGTGCGGAAATAACGGTCATATAGCTTCAACCTGCAATCGTATCATGCAAGCTCAGACCATTGACTTGCCTCAGGCTTTCTCAGCAATGCAAGTGCAGTCCATGCCGTATGAAAACCATTGGTTTGCTTATACTGCTGCCTATGCACACATGACTTTGGATGCGTCTCAGATGTCAAATCGAGACGACTATAATGATAATGACAAAGTCCTTGTAGGCAATGGCAAACTTTTTCCTATTACTGGGACTGGTGAGATCACCATAACCTCTCCCTCATCTAAGATGTTACTAAAAAATACTCTTCATGTGCCTTCAATTGCCAAAAATTTAGTATCTGTTGGACAACTCACCCGTGATTCTGATTGTGTTTTTGTCTTTGATAAATTTGGCTTTTGTATTCAGGATCGGCAAACGGGAACTCCTCTGTACAAGGGAAAGACTGAAGATGGCATGTATCCCATTTTCAACAGCACTCATTGTTCTCCCAAGTCCTCTACTCCATCATCCTTTTCTGCCACTAAAGTTGGCATTCGTACAAGTCCAGCAGTATGGCATATGCGTCTTGGTCATCCTAATAATCGTGTGTTTCAGTCTCTTAAGTCTAGTCATTTTTTACCTTTTACGTCTAGTATTTCCTCTTTTCATTCTATTTGTGCTAGCTGTGTAGGTGCCAAGCACCATCGTCTTCCTTTCATGACACGAACTACCTATTATAATAAAATTGGTGCTGTTATTCATTCAGATTTATGGGGTCCTGCACCTTTTCAATCCAATTGTGGCTTTCGTTATTTTCTTTTGTTTGTTGATGAATGTTCTCGTTTCACCTGGCTATACTTCTTATCTGATAAAACTAAAGTGTTTCGCTATTTTTTGGACTTCAAAGCTATGATTGAAAAACAATTTTCAACATCCATTCTTGTTTTACAATCTGATGGTGGTACTGAGTATGCTAATCCATTAAAATCTTATTTGATTGCTAATGGCATTTAAAGCCGCTCTTCCTGTCCTAGCACACCATAACAAAATGATCTTGTTGAGCGAAAAATATGCCACATTACCGAAACTGGTCGTGCTCTTATGCTGCAAAGTGGTTTACCAGAATGTTTTTAGGCAGAATTCTATGCCACTGCTACCTACTTGATTAATCGTCTTCCCACTCCGGTTTTGTCTAACAATACTCCATTTTTTGCTATGCATAATAGAGCTCCATACTATGATTTTCTCAAAGCTTTTGGATGTCATTGTTATCCTCTCCTATCCCATTTCCGCCAAAACAAATTGCAGCCGAAAACACTTCCTTGTGTGTTTATTGGTTACAGTGATAAACACAAAGGCTACAAATGCTTAGAAGTTTCAAGTAATCGTGTTTACATCTCTCGACATGTCATTTTTGATGAGTCTGTCTTTCCATATCCTATTGATGCCAGTGTTAAACTAAATATTTCATCTTCTGCTCCAGCTACGCGTACTATGTTAAGATGGCCACATACAGTTGCAGCTACACATCTGTCTCCACCTCCAAATCTAGTAAATAACCCCCTTTTTACTCCTGAGTTGTCTACTTCCCAAGTTTCTGTTACTTCGACCTTACCAACTCCTATATCTCCTATTTCTACTTCTTCTTCTCTTATTCCTACTTCACCCACTACTCCTGCATCTTCCCAAAATTCTAGTGCTTCACTTTTATCACCTACCAGACTATCATTTTCTGCTGATCCATCATCTTCTTCTTCTTTTATAAATTTTGTGTCATCTGTATTGTCATCTTCAGACTTGCCTGCTACACATGAGCCACCTCAGTCAATCACTAATATGCATCCTATGATTACCATACTTAAGGATCATACTATTTAACCTAGGAGTTTCAAAGGTTGTTTCTCTACTCGGTATCCAATCTTATACAGTTTTGCAACTGAGTATAACTCTTTACCTACGGAACCATCATGTTTTACTATGGCCTCCAAGTCTTCAGAATGGTGGGAAGCGATGCTTGATGATATTAATGCATTATTGAGTAATGGCACATGGTCTCTTGTTCCTCGTCAACCGGGAATGAATATTATTGGTTGTAAATGGGTTTATCGTGTAAAGCAGAAATCTGATGGATCACTCGACAGACGAAAGGCTCGCTTAGTTGCTAAAGGGTACTCTCAACAGCATGGGATTGATTATGATGAAACATTTAGTCCAGTTGTGAAACCTGTAACTATTCGTTTGGTTCTCAGTTTGGCAGTTTCTTCCTCTTGGCCTATTAAGCAGCTAGATGTTAAAAATGCTTTTCTACATGGGTCTCTAGACCAAGAAGTTTATATGGAGCATCCTCAAGGATTTGTGGATCCTCGATTTCCTGATCATGTTTGTTTGCTACACAAGGCGCTATATGGATTGAAACAAGCACCTCGTGCTTGGTTTCATCGTTTTGCTTCGTTTCTTACAGCACTTGGATTTAAATCTTCTCAATCTGATCACTCTATGTTTTTCCGATAGTCTAGTACGGGCATCATTATTCTTCTTCTCTATGTGGATGACATTATTTTAACTGGTAGTGACACTCAAGTTATTCAATCTCTTCCGCCAACGCTTCAAACTCAGTTTGCTATGAAAAATTTGGGTGACTTAAACTACTTTCTTGGTTTGGAAGCCACTAGAACTTCTTCTGGTCTTGTTCTCACACAAAACAGGTACACATTGGATCTTTTAAAACGTGTTGATCTTGCTGAATCCAAGCATGTGTCCACTCCTGTGGCTCCTCGCTCTAAGCTAACATCTGGTGATGGTGTTTTGTTTCCTGATATTACTCTGTATCGAAGCTTAGTTGGTGGTTTACAATACTTAAGTATGACACGACCTGACATCACCTATGCAGTTAACCAAGTTAGTCAGTTTATGCACAAGCCAACTCATAATCACTTCATGGCAGTTAAACGAATTCTTCGTTATCTCAAGGGTACATTAGGGCATGGTATTTGTTTTTGGCGTGATTCTTCCTTGCAACTCACATCCTACTCTGATGCTGATTGGGGTGGTGATCCGGATACTTCTCGCTCTACCACAGGCCATTGTGTTTTCTTAGGCAGAAATCTCATCTCTTGGGGTTCCAAGAAGCATCCCACTGTTTCTACCAGTAGCACTGAAGTTGAGTATCGTGCGTTGTCGTCTAATTCTGCTGAACTTATTTGGATTGAGTATTTACTCCATGATCTCGGTGTCTTTCTTCCGCAGGCTCCTATTCTCTACTGTGATAACATCAGTGCTACTTATCTAGCTCTCAATCCAATACAACATTATCGTTCCAAACATATACAGATTCATTACCATTTTGTTCGTGAAAGGATATCATCTGGGTCTCTGAAGCTGCGATATATTTCCACTGAACACCAACTTGCAGATCTCTTTACTAAAGGTTTATCAAATGCAAGGTTTCATTTTTCATGTAGCAAGCTTTCACGTTGCTTTCCACCGTGTACAGCTTGAGGGGGTGTGTAGAATATATATCCATGTAAAGTCCATATATACGTCCATATATATGTTGGATCCAGTATTAGAGTCCATTGTAACTTGTACCCATATAACTCAATATAAATACATGTCTCAGGGAGGCCATTCGCAGTAGTAAATTTAGCAGTGGGGATAGCTGCATGGATCATACAAGTAAAAAAAACCCACTGTTTTTGACTAATTGAGTCACCAACGAACATGATCTTTTTTCCCTTAAATCTCTTGACGAAATCTAGGCCATCAAACCTGTACCAGTAAAAATTCCAACATATATTATTGACAACCATGAAATGATTTTTTCACTGTAAAATAAGATAAAAGAATATGTATGTATTATATAATTACTTGGGTGGATCACATCCTCCAGTTGGGTTCCATCTGTACTTGAGATATTCTTTGTCCGGTCGACCACTAGCTTCACAACCGAAACCTTCAGGAATGAATGGACATTGAGATGAATCATATAGAGGATATGATTCATCGTAAACCCAACTCCCGTTATAACAACCGCAGTTGCCTGATTCCACCTTAACAATTCTGGCTTGTATGTCATCGAGGAAACACGAAATGATAAGAACTATAAACAAACTATTTAGAAGAAATGCATTATGGTAGCTTCTTAAGGAAACACCCATCTTAGAAACAAGCAGAAGGAAAATGAATTTCTTTCTTAATTTGCAATTTAGATCATCTTTATAAAGGAATTCTTCTATTGTGTAACAGCAGGTTTCTTTATGGTCATGCATGAAACCGTTTTACCTCGTAACTGAAGAATGTTTTTCATGCAACTCAAACCGAGTTTCATTCTGCCACTAATGAGCCAAAAATGGTATTGGCCCAAAATTTTCTAAGAGGCAGCCAGAAAGATATGACCAAAATGCGTGCTCAATGGTTGTCATATCAATTGAACTAAAATCTGGAGTTGGGTCGGGCTAAATGACTTGGGAGGGGCAACTGACCCCCCATGTGAGAGTCAGCTATCAAGTGTAACTGACCAAGATAGTGGAGATATTAATCATCCGACCAAAAATCATAAATTTATTAGGTTCAACTGTGTTCATACCTCAAATGGTTAATAACTTGGTTAATGCATTAAACATCAAACCTTTTTTTTTCAAACTTTCTGTTGCAAAGACATTTAAGTCATCAATACGTGCAAATTCATATCAACTACTATAGTTATGTATATTTAGAGTTAAAATGAGCTGTTTTCCACTACAAATCAACCCCCATAAAAGCAGAGAAAAGAAAGGAAACAAGGGAAACAGAGGAAACAGAGGAAACCAAAACAATGGAGAATGAGAGAATAGGAGAAGGAGAAGAAGAAGTGGAGTTATCACCAATTGAAGAAGTTAGAGTAACAGTAACAAACACAGATGACCATACACTACCAGTATGGACATTTAGAATGTGGGTTTTAGGTACAATTTCTTGTTGTTTACTATCATTTCTAAACCAGTTTTTTAGTTATAGAAGCCAACCATTGGTTGTAACACAGATTACAGTTCAAGTTGCTGCACTACCAATTGGTCATTTCATGTCTAGGATTCTACCAACTAGGACATTTCATTTACCTGGTTTTGGTTCAAGAGATTTTTCTTTGAATCCGGGTCCGTTTAGTATGAAAGAACATGTTTTGATTTCTATATTTGCAAATGCTGGTAGTGCTTTTGGAGCTGGTTCAGCTTATGCTGTTAGTATTGTTAATATCATCAAGGCTTTTTATGGAAGAAATATATCTTTTCTTGCTGCTTGGTTACTCATTATCACTACCCAGGTATGATCTCAATACTAGTTTTTGTTGTAATTTTTTTTAGGAAATTCTAGGGGACGGCTAGGAAATGTCACGGTCAGTAGTCGACGACAAGCCTGTTCAATAGATCGGGAAAATAACCTCCGATCGTTGATTTGTGCAGGTTATAGGATACGGTTGGGCAGGACTATTAAGGAAATATGTTGTGGAACCGGCTCATATGTGGTGGCCTGGTACCCTTGTTCAAGTTTCTCTCTTCAGGTTTCTGTCCATTTTTCAATTTTTGTAGCTTCATTTCCTATAACATATTTGGTTACCGCCTGTAATTGCACAATTTGATACTTTCATTGTTTTACAGATCTGAGTTTGATTCGTAATTTTTACTTATATCTGCAGGACATTACATGAGAAGGATGATCGACGAATGTCCAGAGCAAAATTCTTCTTGATTGCATTAATCTGCAGCTTTGCCTGGCAGCTAGTTCCGGGATACCTTTTCAAGACTCTCATGAGCATCTCATGGATCTGCTGGGTATTCTCAAAATCGGTCACGGCACAACAGCTTGGTTCTGGCATGCATGGCCTAGGATATGGGGCGTTCGCTCTTGATTGGTCTGCTGTTGCTTCTTTCTTGTCTAGCCCTCTAATATGCCCTTTCTTTGCTATCGTAAACGTCTTTATCGGTTATGTGCTGATCATCTATATTATAATCCCAGTTGCTTATTGGGGTTTGAATGTGTACAATGCTAAGACATTCCCTATTTTCTCCTCACACTTGTTTACAAACAAAGGAGAGGTATATAACATATCTGCCATAGTCAACAACAACTTAGAGATTGATTACAACAAATATGAAGAGCAAGGACAAATCCATTTGAGCATGTTCTTCGCACTGGCTTATGGCTTTGGTTTTGCTACTATTGCTTCCACTCTCACCCATGTCGGTTTTTTCCATGGAAGGTACTGAATTTTTACTCAATTGCCTTAATTTTTTTTACTATGATACCATCGGTTTTAGTTATTCTAAAGTGTGATAAGCATATTGAACAGGGAAATCTATGACCGGTTTCGTGCCTCAAAAAATAGCAAGATGGATATTCATACAAAATTGATGAACAAATATCCACAAATACCACACTGGTGGTTCTACATTATGCTTATTGTGTCAGTTGCCGTCTCTCTCATCCTGTGCATAGTCCTCAAAAATGAGATTCAGTTGCCGTGGTGGGCACTAATTGTTTCCTGCATTCTTGCTTTGATCTTCACTCTTCCTATCAGCATCATAACAGCAACGACTAATCATGTAACGTACTTGAAACTTATTGCTTGAGTAAATTTTGGATCAATCTACTGCAAATTATTGCTTGTACTGAATTCGAACTTGTTTTCATGTTTTAGACACCAGGACTTAACATCATAACGGAATACATCATCGGTATTATCTTACCAGGGAAACCAATAGCCAATGTGTGCTTTAAAACTTATGGGTATATGAGTATGGCTCAGGCCATTTCTTTCCTCAGTGATTTTAAGCTGGGTCATTACATGAAGATCCCACCACGATCGATGTTTTTGGTCCAGGTACCGATCATACCGGTAATTTTTCAGAATGATTGTACTTCAAACAAACTTTCCCAAGCTCATTTTAAGTTTGTTTTTCTTCTTTTCAGTTAATAGGAACTATTATTTCTGGAACAATCAACATTGGGGTGGCAATGTGGCTCCTGAACTCAGTCGAGAATATATGTCATGAACAATTGTTACCAGCTAATAGTCCATGGACATGCCCGGGCGATCGAGTTTTCTTTGATGCATCCGTCATCTGGGGTCTTGTCGGACCAATGAGAATCTTTGGACCTCGCGGAAACTATTCAGCTCTTAACTGGTTCTTTGTAGGTGGTGCACTTGGTCCGATATTGGTTTGGATGCTTCATAAAGCTTTCCCTCATCAATCATGGATTCCTTTGATTAACCTTCCAGTCCTTTTCGGATCAACATCGATGATGCCCCCAGCATCACCTGTGAACTACAACTCCTGGATTTTGGTTGGAATCATCTTCAACTGTTTTGTCTTTAAATACAAGAAACAATGGTGGCAGAGGTACAATTACGTTCTCTCGGCAGCTCTTGATGCTGGAGTTGCTTTCATGTCTGTTGCACTTTACTTCTTTCTTGGAAATGGAGATATCAAGATTGACTGGTGGGGAACAAGGGACATTGAGCATTGCCCGTTAGCTGGGTGTCCGACCGCAAAGGGTGTTAAAGTTCACGGTTGTCCTGCTTATTGAATCTACTCTTGAGCGTGGAATTACTAGCTTCTTGGTGTGGGCGGATTCAATCTTAGTTCGTAATGAATCTGCTAGTCTACATGAAAGGAACAGTTATATTAAAACAATTAAACTAGTTACAAGACACAAACTACCGGATAACCCAATATGTGCTTGCAAATATTTTGCTCTATACGTATATTCAACTAATAATGTCATTGTCTTTTCATCATTAGTATCGTACGTCATGGTGTTGCAAGTTGTCCTGCCGATTCTCTTATTTTTTTTATACGCTTTCCTCGTCTTGGCCGTCTGAAATGTGTCGTTTATGGAACATCTCTTATGCACCAATGTGGTGATGGATTCCTTCTTTTGAATTGTATAATAATTCTATTAAAAATTGCAATAAACATAATGTATAAGAGTGTGTAGTCAGTAATGAGCCTGTAAATTAGTATATACCAAGAAAAGAAAACCTCTATCTTTAGCCATGGGATGGATGGAAACCGAGGAACAGTTACCAGAAAAAGTTGATGCAGAAAATGTAAAAGAAGAAATAAATGAAGAAGAGGAATCACCAATCGAAGAAGTTAGACTAACAGTAACAAACACAGACGATTATACGCTTCCAGTATGGACATTTAGAATGTGGTTTTTAGGCATACTTTCATGTGGATTACTATCATTTTTAAACCAGTTCTTTGCTTATAGAACTGAACCATTAGTAATAACACAGATTACAGTTCAAGTTGCTGTACTTCCAATTGGTCATTTCATGGCTAAGTTTCTACCGAAGACTAAATTTTATCTGCCAATACGGGGGTTTGCGTCGAAGAAGTTTTCTCTGAATCCGGGTCCGTTTAATATGAAAGAACATGTATTGATTTCAATATTTGCTAATGCTGGTAGTGCTTTTGGATCTGGTTCAGCTTATGCTGTTTATATTGTTTCTATTATTAAAGCGTTTTACGGCCGAGATATCTCATTTCTTGCTGGTTGGTTGCTTATCATCACTACTCAGGTTTGATTATTTTCTTCATCTTTGGGTTAATTCTGTAATTGTGTTTTGTTTCTTTTGGGATTGATGTTTACTATGTTTTTCATGTCTCTTTTGAAAAGCATATTTAATATTGCCGGCTTTGGTTTGTCATAAAGTAAAATTATAAGTCAATAAACTAATGCCTTTGCAACCAGTAAAATTAATTAATTAAACAAAAAAATTACTATATTTTAAATTTTTTATTAAATAATCGAGCATTAATTATTGAAGTTCGAACGGTAGTCCGTCTTTGGGTGGGAGGGATCTGAGACAGCTTAGGCTCATTCTATTAGATCTAGTCACCAAAATGTTGTCTAAAATTGTACAGGTTTTGGGGTATGGTTGGGCTGGACTTCTAAGGAAATATGTAGTGGAACCTGCTCATATGTGGTGGCCGAGTACCCTCGTTCAAGTATCTCTCTTCAGGTATTACTGGTACTGATCGTACAAAAATCTGGACGCGAATGAAAAAAATATGACTATGTTCGAAATGGGAATTCTTGCAGGGCATTGCATGAGAAGGACCCTAACAGAATGTCAAGAGCAAAATTCTTCCTAATTGCATTTGTTTGCAGCTTTGCATGGTACGTAGTTCCAGGTTATCTCTTTCCGACTCTGACAAGTATCTCATGGGTCTGCTGGGCGTTTTCAAAATCAGTTACGGCGCAACAAATTGGCTCTGGCATGAAAGGACTAGGTGTAGGAGCATTCACACTTGATTGGTCTGCTGTAGCTTCTTTCTTGTTTAGTCCACTGATATCTCCGTTCTTTGCCATCGTAAACGTTTTCTTCGGTTATGTGTTATTCATGTATGTAGCAATCCCAATAGCCTACTGGGGTTTTGATCTGTATCATGCAAAGACATTCCCGATATTCTCCGCTGACTTGTTTCGATCTAATGGAGAATCTTATAACATAACTGCCATTGTCAACCACAAGTTCCAAATAGATTATCCAAGTTATGATGCGCAAGGTCGCATTAACTTGAGTACGTTTTTCGCACTTGTGTACGGTTTCGGTTTTGCTACCATTGCTTCTACCCTCACTCATGTTGGGTTTTTCTATGGAAGGTAAATTTCATCTATAAGTTCTTATTCTTCCTATCAAGTATTATCCAATACCATTTTGCTTCTCAAGTTGCCATCCTGATCTCAATGCTTTGGATAAACAGGGAGATATATGAACGCTTTCGTGCATCATACAAAGGCAAAGAAGATATTCACACTAGATTAATGAACAAGTATCCGAAAATACCCGACTGGTGGTTTTACGTCATGCTTGCCGTAACAATTGTCGTCTCGCTTATCTTGTGCACGGTTCTCAATGATCAAGTGCAGTTGCCATACTGGGGCCTAATCTTCGCTTGCGGGCTCGCGTTCATATTCACTCTCCCCGTTAGCATCATAACTGCAACAACAAATCAGGTAACATATACTTCCAAATTCCGAATACTGTCAGATCAGTGCAAAAGGTGAAGTTATTAATGGATTTGTGCTTCTGTTCAGACACCAGGACTAAACATAATTACAGAATACATAATGGGTCTTATATTACCGGGATATCCGATTGCGAATGTCTGCTTCAAAACATACGGGTATATGAGTATGTCCCAAGCTGTTTCCTTCCTCAGTGATTTTAAGTTAGGCCATTACATGAAGATCCCACCAAGATCAATGTTCTTGGTTCAGGTACTGCATCCTTCTACCGTAACCATTAGTATCGATTTGTTTCTTTCGTCTAAATAGGGTATTAATTAACTTGTTCTTCCAACCAGTTGATAGGAACCATTATAGCTGGAACAGTCAACATTGGAGTTGCATGGTGGTTATTAACTACAACAAAGGACATATGCCACCCAGAACGTCTTCCAGCTAACAGTCCATGGACATGTCCCAGTGACCGAGTTTTCTTTGACGCATCCGTCATTTGGGGTCTAGTCGGACCAATGCGTATATTTGGACCACTCGGAAACTATCCAGCACTTAACTGGTTCTTCCTAGGTGGTGCAGTCGGACCAATTTTGGTTTGGTTGCTTCATAAATCATTTCCTGCCCAGTCTTGGATTGCATTGATTAATCTTCCGGTTCTATTAGGCGCAACAGCTTATATGCCACCGGCAAGGGCAGTGAACTATAATTCATGGATCATAGTCGGTACAATATTCAACTATTTCGTGTTTAGGTATAGGAAAAAATGGTGGACAAGGTACAATTACGTTCTTTCAGCTGCACTTGATGCTGGAGTTGCTTTCATGGGTGTTTTGCTGTATTTCGCGCTGACTTTGGAAAATCAAAGCCTCAATTGGTGGGGAACAAGCGGTGAGCATTGCCCGTTAGTCGATTGTCCAACTGCTCCTGGTGTGATCGGTGGCCCTCAGTGTCCTTTGTTTTGAATTCCCTTTTTCATTTATTCACAATTATTACTACCTCCGTTTCAAAATAATAGGCAGGTTTGGAGTACTTAGTTTTCAATTGTGATTGCCCGTTATAGATTTTCTATATCACAATTATCACTTATTTTTCAAATTGCATGCATGAAAAATTCCATAAATCTAAAAGAAACGAAAAAAGTAACACAAAGAATGAAAGCAAAAGCTGATTTCATATACTAATATGTCCAAATAAGCAAGAACCAAGTGTCTACTGAGTAATAGCAAATCTATAAATATCTTAAAAGAAGAAAAAAGAAACACAAAATTTAAACAATAATTTTTCGAATACTTGGGTACTGTAAGAAGAGTAGATTGATCCATGTGTCAGAAAACAGGACAACCTTTTGCAACGACGCCTTTAGCTGTCGCACAAGTAGCCAAGTCACAGTACTCACCACCTGTGCCCCACCAGTTCAGTGTCGTACTGCTGAGCGCGAAGTATATGAATACTGACATTATAGCCACTCCAGCGTCTAAGGCAGCAGAAAGAACATAATTGTACCTTTGCCACCAATTTTTGCGGTACCGGAAAACGAAATAGTTGAAGATGACTCCGATCAGTATCCATGAGGTGTAGTTTATAGATGAAGCAGGTGGCATCATTGCAGTCGCTTGCAGAATGACTGGAATGTTAATCAGAGCAATCCAGGTTTGTTTTTTGAATATCTTATGCATTATGTAAACCAAACATGGAGCTAAAGCACCCCCGAGAAAGAACCAGTTTAGAGCTATATAGTTTCCATCAACGCCAAAGATACGCTTTGGTCCAGCCAGACCCCAGATGACAGATGCGTCAAAGAAAAATCGATCAGTTGGGCACGTCCAAGGGCTATTAGCTGGAAGGAGATCGTCCTGACATATATTTGGAATCGAGTTCAGCATGTACCACGCTGTCCCTGTGTTGATTACTCCAGCTATGATGGTTCCAATGAGCTGATAGATATAAAAACCAGTTAGAAAATGTATAATAAAATTACGAAGATCTTTTTCGGGTCATACTGTACGATACACACATTGTTTTGTCATCTGTGAGATGCTACGGTAGTTCTAATGTGGAACAATGAGAAGAAAAAAAAAAGAGAGTGCGACATATATATATAGTACCTGAACTAAAAACATTGATCTCGGCGGGATCTTCATGTAGTGACCTAGCTTGAAATCCTGGAGAAAGGAGATGGCTTGGGTCATGCTTATATACCCATTTGTTTTGAAGCATACGTTTGCAATTGGCATCCCAGGTCGGATAAGTCCCATAAAGTATTCGGTGATGATGTTTAGTCCTGGTGTCTATAACAAAAACCAACAATAAAGAATATCAGTCGGGGATTGCTTGAGCATCTTAAAATAACAAACCCCGGTTGAAATGATGAAGATATCTTCAAATGTAGTTTTGCAAATTAAGATATTTAATACAACTGATTTAGTGAGAGACTATAGGTTTGTTTTGCTTACCTGATTCGTAGTAGCAGTTATGATGCTGATCGGAAGAGTGAAGATCATATCTATTGCACAAGCAAAGATAAGTGCCCACCATGGCATCTGAATCTCAGCTTTTCAAAAAAGCAGAGTAGAAGAGAAGCTACAAATGTCACTCCAAGCAGAAGGTAAAACCACCAGTCGGGTATGTCCTTATATTCCTTCATCAATCTTGTATGGATATCCTCCTTCTCCTTACGTGAAGTCCTAAATCTTCCCCATATCTTCCTGTGCAGTTACAACAACAATAAACCTTATTAAATTTAGGGTCCTGCCGTCCGGGAGAAAAGTGACAGTAAATGGGAAACTCCATGAAAATCACAATTAAACCAAGGTAGACTTACTTTCCATGAAAGAGGAGAACATGTGAAAGGGTTGCTGCTACGGCAGTGAAACCAATTCCGTAGGAGACCGCGAAAAACGTACTCAAATTTATCCGCCCTTGTTGTGCGTACTGCAATGCATCTATCTCAAACTTGTCGTTTCCAATTGCTGATACATTATATCTATGCCCTTGCGAAGTGAGCATGTGTGATGAATATATTGGGAATGTCTTAGCATTTTACAAGTTCAATCCCCAGTAACTAATCGGGGTTACGACGTACACGATCAAGGCATAACCTATCGCAACATTGGCTGTAGCGAAAAAAGGGCTAATAAGGGGGCTATACAGATATGATGCTACTGTAGTCCAGTCGAAGGTAAATGATCCAATCCCTAATCCATTCAAGCCTGAACCGATTTGATGAGCCGTGACTGATTTAGGGAATGCCCAGCAGAGGACAGAGAGCGTCGTCAATGTTGGGAAAAGATAACCTGGTACTAAAGCCCAAACAAAACTGGCAATACATGCAATCATAAAGAACTTTCCCTTTGACATCCATTGTTTGTCATGATCCTTCTCATGCAGTGCCCTGCATATTTGCAGGCAACAAAAAAAAAAGACTGCTAGTACTTTATAACATGCAAATTGGAACTTGTATATCCAAAAATAAAATAACTATATATATCGTAATCCAATTCATGATTCTCAGAGATAAATTTGTAGCTGGTTTTATCCTCTAATGAGTCAGAGATGAACACGTAACCTGAAAAGAGAGACTTGTGGCATGCTTGCCGGCCACCACATCTGTGAAGATTCCACAACATATTTTCTCATAAAACCAGCCCATCCATATCCAAGAACCTATGCATACCATCACCATGAATTTCTAAGTTAGCATTAATCAGAAACAAATTAATCAAATTAAACAAAACATATTGTATCATTCACTTTCAGATAATGGTAAAGTTATTAAAAAAAAATTGACACGACGGGTTAGAAAAAAGAACCTGAGTGGTGATAACAAGAAGCAGACTCGTAATGAAGGAGATTTTTCTCTTATCAAAAGCTTTGACAATACTAACGATATTGATCGCATAAGCCGGTCCATTGCCGAAAGCACTTCCAGCATTCGCAAACATAGATATAAAAACATGTTCCTTCATATTGAATGGACCTGGATTAAGTGAGCAATTTCCTAAACCAGGTATATTAAACTTAGTTGTTGGTAATGCATATGCCATGAATATTCCAATAGGTAAACTTGCAATCTGAATAGTAATCTGAGTTATAATCAATGGTGCTGTACGATATGAAAAGAAGGTGTTGATGAATGATAGTGCAGCACATGATATCAAACCTAATACCCACATTCTGAATGTCCATATTGGTAGTGTTGGATCATCAATAGTTATACTGTTAATCTAACTTCTTCGATTGGTGATCTCTCTTCTTCTTCTACCTTGCTGATCTTGGGTTGCTCCTGTTCAATCTCTAGAACTGACGCCATTATAGAGAGAGCAAGGTTTTGCAGAGGATTTTTTTTTTTTTTTCCTTTTCTGATATTAGGGTTTATGTTTTTTTTTTTTTTTGGAAAAAATGAGTTTAGCTCCTTATTTGGTGGAGAAATGAGGTTTAGCTCCTAATTATTTGGCAGATATGTTTCGCTTATCTGAAAGATACTTTGCTTTTTATTAGGATTCTGTTTTTAGACTTGTTTTGAAAAAGAGCCGTGCTATCCCGCGAAAGCTAGCACCTTATTTAGCTGTTGGATGATCTTTCGAACGGTTGGATTATATTTTTTATATCTTTCCTAAGAAACTACATCTTTAAAAATTTATGATTTTAGAAATGAAATCAATCCTTCCAGCAAAAAAAAAAAAACATATGATAGGTACAGCTTATATGCCGCCGGAGAGATTCCAAACCAATCTTGTACTCAACTAATTAATCTTCTAGTGCTATTATGCGCCAAAGCTTATATGCTGCCGGAGAGAGCAGTGAACTATGTAACTCAAGGATCATAGTCGGAACCATATTCAATATTTCGTGTTATAGGAAAACTGGTGGAAAAGGTGCACTCACGTTCTTTCATCTGGAGTTATTGCCTGACCGTGCAGGGCCCACCTCTGTTGAGGGCCTTTTGCTTCCCCAGCCCAACACTTATAAACTGTATTCTCTTGTACACTCGAACGGATGACTTGAAGAAGGTGCATTCATAGTTATATTGTTTTTTTTTTTTTTTTTTGATAATGTTGGAAGTTAAACCAAGATATGTTGATTTGGTTTGTGGATCAACAATGATAGCTGACCCAATATGGAGAAGAGTTGGGATCAACTACTGCAGTTGACACAGTCAGAGTGGATCAACTTCCAAATATCGCACAATGTGTCAACAACGTATGTTGATCCACCCTGACTGTGTCAACTGCAGTAGTTGATCCAAACTCTTCTCCATACTGGGTCAACCACCATTGTTGATCCACAAACCAAATCACCATATCTTGGTTTAACTTCCAACATCCTCCCTTATACCAAGATATCATTCAACAAGAATTCCGTAACCCTCTTCTACTCCTCAGCTTCTTCCATTAATCGACGTCAGTACGTCCTTGTCTTTTCTCATTTTCTATTCCTCTTCTTCCATTGATAAACGTCAACACACGACTGTTAGAATCACTAACAGTAGTATCACGCTCTAGTCTTTTCTCATCTTCAAAGATACCACCAACAAACCCTTACTCCTTGATACTCAATTATAGCTTATCCCAATTTCATGATCCCACCGGAATTCCGTCATCATTATCCAATCAACAAACTCAATTCACTAACCGCAGCACCACCAACAACTCAGCTAACAAACCAATCTTCTTCTTTTGCTTAACAACAATCATCACAAACTTCTTTTCACGTTCTTCTTTATCGCAGCGGCACATCATCCTTAACAAGCTAGAAACACCTTGTGCTCTATTCAACTTGCTAACCAAATTCTCTAACTCATCACTGAGCATTGTAGCTCATATTCATCTCTTCAAATTCCACACTTGAATTGCTTCACTTCTCACGATCACACCCTTGTGACGTCTCTTCTACAACTCATGGGATTTTAACCCACTATTGTTGTTCTGTACTTCTCAAATTCCACAACTCATAGGCTTCACTCACCTACCTCTTGTTGATCTTCTCACACATCACCCTTGGTGATTGCTTCTCTTTCTTCACAACTCATAGGCTTCACTCACCTACCACAAGCAATAACTATCAAAAATTCCGCCACACTTTGTAGGATTTCCAAGTTTCTTCCACAAACTCTTCAACAACACTTTACTTCTTCCAACATGTTTGAGCTTAAACTCCAACATGCTACCATCCTACCTTAAGCTCAAACATAACCATCCAACATTCCTTGTCATTCTAAGTTTCTTAATTCGAACTCAACACCATCAAACTGTACCAGTTCCTTCTTGACTGCAATACCAACTTTGATCTTTTTTTTTTTTTTTTGATTTCGATTCCATAACTTAACCCATTGAATCAACCACTCTCCCAAAGCTTCATCTTCATCTTCTAAATCCTTCCATTCTCTGCCAGAGCAATCTTTGTTCTCTGCAACACCACCTTTCATAGCAACACCAATCTCAATACGAACCATAATCTTTTTTTTTTTTTTTTTTTTTTTTCTTTTTTTACGCCGAGCTTCACCTTCCTGCAACAATCTATGTTTCTTAAACCATACTCTTTCAGTTGTCACCAGTTTGCTCAAAAACTTCACCAAAAAATATAGCAAATCATGACCCAACTCGTTTAACAGCACAAAGCTAGACATAACTGTTAGTGTCTTCACTGCAATTTCGGTGCCAAAACTACACCAATTCTCTCCAGTTTCAGACCACATCTTCATGTTGTATTCGAACCTGTCCAAGACACAGATCTCCCATCTAATTCATTCACACAAGTTCTCTCGGAAACAAACACTACCAGAACCAACTCCCTTCTTTAATTCTTGAACAGAAATCTCTTAATACATTGAGTCGATCCACTCCTGCTCATTCGCCAAATCTCTTCTCTGAACCAACCCATCTCAGAACTTCATCATAACAGCCATTCGCCATTAATTGCAGCAACCCTACAGAGTGTACCTTCTTCTCCAAACTCCCATTGCAGTACCCAACTTCTTCTTTCTCAGCCTCACAGCAACCACCGTCTCATTGGCAGCCTCGGCATCAATTTCATCTTTGTCTTGCTGAAATTCCAACTCAAACAGTAGCAATAAAATCTAATTTCTCGCTTCTATTTTGTTCGTCTCAACTTCTTAAAAGCTACAATATTTCTTCCATTGATCATCACAATCAACGGTAGCAACAGCAAGTTTCATTCCCTCTTTTGCCGTCGAGAAATTCAGCTAAATCTTGACATAAACATACCTTATTTATCAAGTATCTCGAATTCCCAATCAGCCACCTGGTTACTGACGATACATCTGTTGGTAGTAAACCCTTGGAACGCTCCTTTATGACCTCAAAAATATCCTTCAAACCTATATGCCAATCACCCCCATCGACACATCTTGACAGACACCAGTTCTTGGAGCAACATCTTACGTCTGATTTTTTTTGGTCGTCTTGAAACCCTAGATCTCCAGCAACGTCGCACCCTTACTCATGACCAATCATGACCGGTCTCTGTGTTGTTCCCAACTCACGACTCTCCATGTTTTACTCGACATTAATTTCAGAAAACCAACTTCCATATCCATCAGGAACATCAGTTGTGTAAACTGATTTTCTTTGCTCAACAACACGGCAAAAATAAATCAAATCTTCAAACCCTTGTCAGACATCCACAAAAGATGAACATCAACAACATCCACTAACTTTTATCCATCTTCTTGTCTCTAATTGAAAGTTGGAACTCCAACGAAACATCACCAATTCTTTCTTTTTTTACTTTCGAACACTGGTGAAGACATACACCAACACGGCTTGACAGCAACATCAACAGCACAATCTATCTTCACGCGACTTTCTCTTAAACCCGTAACAAAACACCAGCAACACTTTTATTTTATTTTTGATTTCTCTACGTAAGAACTATGAACCTTCTCTCCCTCTCTTCTCTATCTCTCTCTCACCTTGCTCTGATACCAAATGTTAACAAAACACCAGCAACACTTTTATTTTATTTTTGATTTCTCTACGTAAGAACTATGAACCTTCTCTCCCTCTCCTCTCTCTCTCTCTCACCTTGCTCTGATACCAAATGTAAGATCAAGCAAGAGAGAGGAGAGCACAACGTGGAAGCATAAAACGAATACATTGCGCTCTCCTCTCTCTTGCTCGATCCTACAGATAGAAAGAAAATTTCATTAATTCCAGCTGAAATTGGTCTTTTGCTAAAAGACCACAAAGAGCTGGATCAAAGCTTCCATAAGATTCAAATGGCATTGTTGTTTCTTTAGCATTCTTAGCAATAGCATCAGCCACTTGATTATTGTCTCGATTTATAAAAATAAACTCACAAAACATAAAACTAGAGATTAAGTATTTGATCTTTTTTATTAAATTCGTATTCGCCCATTGAATGAGTAAAATGTTCCCATTAATGGACTGAATAACTAACTTCGCATCTGCTTCAACTTGAATACGCGAGTGATGCATTTCCTTAGATCAAGATAAAGCTTCCCTCACTCCCATGCATTCAACTATCTCTGGGTTCAATGCTACATCTTCAAAGCTCCCTTTAATTCCAAGACATGTGCATGTATTATCACGCATCACAGTACCAGTACCAAATTGATTAGTTACATGATCAAGGAACCATTAACACTAAATTTTCTAACACCCTCTAGAAAAGACTTCCAATGAGAAATATTACTGCTAATGCTAAGAGTAATTGACTGAGTGGTATCAATATTATGCATGTGAGAAGATAAATGATAATGTATTTTATGCACAGTAGTAGATTAAAATATACTCCCTAAAAGACTACATCACCCCTATCCTTCCACAATTTCCAAATTCCAATCATGAGGGAGAGTAACCATCTGTCATCCTTGAAAAACTCATTAGAAGAAACCAGCTGATGACCCATTCTGAAACAGAGTTGCAGTTATCTCTTACTTCATCTATGTTAATATTAATACCTCTCCAAACATCCCTGGCATGTCTACATTCAAAAATGATATGTTTCATGGTTTCAACGGTGCATCCACATTTGTCACTGGAGTATTTTATTCACTATTGAATAAAGCTCTCTTACGAATTAAATCTCTAATACATTTCCAAGAAAATAACTTAATCTTGTGAGCAACTTGACAGTTCTATAAAGCTTTCCAGACCTTTGAATTAACGGTAGCTCCATTAACTTGCACTTCTCTGTTACTGAAAGTTTACATTTTGTATGTACTTTTAACAGAGAATTTCCCATCTTTTGAAGGCATCCATAACATAACATCTTCCTTACTGATGTATATGAAAGGAGACTGAATATTAATTGAAGTACCCACATCAAATAACAAATTCAAAAGTTTTATATTCCAATGATTTGAGTTAGGTAAGTATAATTCAACAACATCTTTATCAAACCTGTAGAGATCATTAATAGGAGTAGGAGGATGAGTCATATCAGGTATCCCTCCATCTTTCCAAACTTTACTTTTCTTATCATTGTTGATCTCCATGAAGTATTTCTGTCGAATCCCACTCCAAGTATAAGAACAATTCTTAGCTGAGATATTGTGATCAATTAAGTCACCATTTTTGAAGTAATTATTTCCCAACACTTGAGACATCAAACTGCTTGAACCATTACATATTCTCCATGCAAGTTTTGTGATTAGAGCCTAATTAATTTTCTCCAGATCCCTAAAAGCTAGACGACCTAATTCTTTAGGTCTACAAACATTGATCCAAGCTAAAGGATTAGAACCCCTGTTATTATTATAACCCCAGAAAAACTTCCTCTCAAAAGTAGTCAGTTGTTGAATGAGATTGTTAGGAATCTTGAAGTACCCAACTGGTAAACAGATATAGAATTAAATACATGCTTTATCATTATGCCTCTACCTACTTGTTCGAGAGAAGTACTTGACCATAAGAAAAAATTTGTTCAAAGTTTTCTTTAATGGACTTGAAATATTCTTGTTTTGAGTATCCAAGGATTAATGGACATCCTAGATACTTTTCCTTTGAGCTCATGGTTTTAACACCTAGAATTTGTGTCAAAGTTTCAGCTACCTCGGGCATTGTCTTCTTACTAAAATAAACTGCAGATTTTTCAAAGTTAATTACTTGACCAGACTGAGAGATGAAATTGTAAAGTAACTCTAGCAAATTGTTAACTGAAGAAAGATTTGATTGAGTAAACATCAAGCAATCATATGCAAAATGAAAATGATTAATAGATGGAGATAGAGCAGCCACTTTAATAACTTTTATGGACTTATCTTATTGAGCACTTGTGAGATGCCTTGAAAGATATTCTATTGCTAAGATAAAGTGATAAGGAGAGAGTGGATCACCTTGTCTGATGCCTCTAGTAGGAGTGAATTCTTCACATGGAGAACCATTAATCTAGCATGAATGATAAAGAAGTAGTACTAATACACTGATAAATTAGGTCACAAAAATCATCAAAAAAACCAAAATAATGAAGTACCTTAGTCAAGAAAGACCACTCCAACCTTTCAAATGCTTTAGACATTTCTAGTTTCAATTACATCCAACTAGTTTGACATCTTTCCTTCTTCATAAAATGAATAATTTCTTGGGAAATGGTCGTGTTATCACTTATCAATCTTCCTGAAACATAAACTGCTTGAAACGAAAAGATAATTTTGCCCATAAGAGCTTCATCTTGTTGACAAAAATTTTAGAGGTAATTTTATAAGATGTGTTGCACAATCCAATAGGAATGTAGTCACTATCACTGATATTTTTCTTCTTTTTTGGAATTAAAGAGATATATGTCTTGTTGATTTGCTTAAGAATATATTTAGTTTCAAATAATTTCTTGACCAATAATGTGCCATTGGCTTTTGTAAAAACCATCTTGAAATCCTTCTGGACCAGGAGTACTCCAATATTCCATGCTTTTAAGAGTACCATGTATTTCATCATTAGAAGAAATTTTTGTGAGCAAAACAATATCATTATCTGAAATAATAGTAGGAAGAATGCTGTATAGACTTTCATCTTGAACTGGATTTGAAGAAGTACTGATATTCTTGAATGATGAGTCAACTGTATAGAGATGTCTTCTCTTGTTTGTGGCCATTTTTATATCATGATCTTGAAAACAGTCTATGTTATTTCTAGTTTTGCTTCTATTGATCTTAGAATGAAAATATTTGTTATTGTTGTTCATGTATTTAATGAAATGATCCCTTGACTTATGCTGATAAAATTCACTCCTTATCTTATGCCACTTTCTTAATTCTTTGTTGATTTTGATTATAGCATCATCACACCTAGTTGTTGTTCTTGGAGAATGTTTAACTCTTTTTGCAGCTTTTCCACTTTCTGATTGATATCACCAAAATGTTCCTTGTTCTATAAAGATAATTCTCTCCTTGTTGTGTGAAGTTTGCTGACTAACCGATCAACAAGAGAACCATGTACACTGGTTTTCTAAGAAAAAACAATAACGGTAGCACAAGATTCATCATTTAACCAAGTTAAGAAGAACTTAAAAGGATTCCAGCAATTAGTTATAGTAGCATCAGTGACTAACATTATAGGGATTTAGTCACTACCTACTTGAGTGAGATGATATAACTTTGAGTTAGGAAAATTTAAACTCTAGTTAACATTACAAATAACCATGTCAATTCTAGATTTCTTAGTACCTGTTCCAATATTATTACTGTTCCAGGTAAAGTTTTTTCCTGCAAAGCCTATATCCTCCAAGCCACAACTAGAAATGATATTATTAATCCAACCATCAGTAGAAGAAGAGGTAATTTTCCATTATCAGATAAATAAAAATTAAGATCTCCTAAAACTATACATGGATTGTTATTAGGACTACTAATTTGTTGAATGAAATCCAATTGCTCTTTTTTCCTAAAGTAGTTATAGTAGCCGCACATGCTGTTAATAAAAACTCAGGCTTACTAGGATCAGAGTGTACTAAAACATTAAACATGTTATTGTCAGGATCAACAATGTCACAGGTAAACCTTTTTTCATTAGCAAAACAAAAACTACCAGATAGACCTTGTGGTTCTATAAAAGCACTATTTGGGTATTGATATTGTTTTAAAAGAGGCATAAATTTTTGACCACTAATCTTGGTTTCATACAAGAAGATTGTATCTGGATTTTGAGTTCTAACCAAGTAACTCAAGTGATTCCTTGTGTCAGAGTTTTAAAAAACTTAAACATTCCATGAGATTATTTTCATGATTATAACCATCATTGTGGAAATAAATATGAAGTTAAGAATATTTCTGCAGTGACTACACAGATGAGTAATATGAATGATAAAACCAAATTTACTCATCAGATAAAAAATGCGAACCAAGAAATATAAATATCTAAAGAATGGAATTAATGCAAAAGAAAATTTATGAAACCAATTACTGTTGATTAAAACAGAATAATGGTAAGTAATAAAATTTGTTTTAGGGTTTACTTGGATTTTCCATTTATGTGTTTTGAACTTGGATGTCGCGGATTGTGAACTTTTGAGATGTTTGAGTGTCTGTAATGATATCGATATTGGTAACAGTTGAGGAGTGATCATTTTCACTAGAGATATTGTTATTATCATCCAAAGCCCTGTGTTTTTTTTCCCAATCTAGTAGCATCTTCTTCTTCTTATGCAATATGGTTCTTAAGCTAAAATCCATGTTAATTGCAACACCATCTTTTGGAGGGATAAAGACAGTTGTCTTCACATAACTATTTTGATTCTTCCTTTCAACTGGAATATTAGTTGTCGTGATATCTACCATGTTTTTCCTTATTTTGTTAACCTTTCCAAAAAAATATGGTTTTTCATGAGATTTGACTAGAAAATTTGCCGCATCTTTACAAGCACCTTTGCAGTGTTGTCTAACATAACGTGCAGTGCATATGCCACTTGGTTGTCGTTCATAAAAGAACTTAATCCATCGAGAGACACCATCATTTGTGATTGTTGTGGCACCCCTTCTAAGAGGATTGGTAAGATCTATGTTGACACATACTTCAACTGGATCCGATATGGATGGCATCCTTTGGTTCAATGGCTACCATCTAACCCATAATTTCTCCAATCATAGTAATAGAAGCAACATTCATATGTTTTGGAAGTAAGAACTTCACTTGCATCCAGAACTGCATAAATCCCCAGTGTTTCATTGTATTCACCATGTCCGGGATATAATCATGAACTACTAGTACTTATTTTTTACTTCTCCAAGGACTTTCATCAATCACTCTATTCAACAAATCCCATTTGCTATACTTTAAGATCATGATATTCGGATAAACTTCTACGATTCTGAGGTCTTCAGGTGTCATAAAAGGCCATGTGAAGACGATAAACTTTTCCACAGTCCAAATAAGCATACGACCTTGAATGACAACCTTACCGGAAACACTTTCCTCCCAGTTATTCTCATCCTCTTTGCCCTCATTTGAAAGTTGATTATAGATCACAACTTCATTAGTATCCCCCAAATCAAACATAGCTTGTTTGAACTTGTTAACTAATTCACCCACTGGTTCATTGCCATCACCTTCCATGATGCGAACTTCAAATGTGGTATAAAGGCATACAAACTATGAACCAGGAAGCTCTGGGTGGGTTTTGACTTCAAACATAGTAGGATACATCTTCGAAATTGATAAATATGAAGCTCAGTGTCGATTCGAACTTTAAATGTGGTATAGCGGCATATAAACTAGAATGTTTATGTTAGAGCACTGCTCGGTCGAACTCGCAAGCGTTGCTATCTCAAGCTTGTTGTCAAGTTTAGTTGCCAAAACTATAAGTCTTGATTTCTAGTCTACTTATAGCTAAGTCTCGGACTAAGATATAAAGTGTAGTTGAGCTCTAGACTCCAGGGCGTTCATCATACAAAGACGAAGAACTACTCAAGGAACTGGTGGAACTTCATCGACTAAAAGGTATGTGGAGACTTAAACTTATCTATCACTCAAAAAGTCTATCAGCCCTATCTCCTATCTTAAGACAAAAGTCGTATTACTATATAGACTTCGATTATACACATTTCCTATTTCAAGTCGAGTTTATCTCGCTCTCGAAATATGTGTTGGTAAGCTTTCGCTTTGGCCAAGTTCATCTTTACTCATGACGAAATTCATGTTGATTGTTTCAATATCTTGAAAATTGCTTTGATGAAAAATAGTGTGTGAATAACCTCTATTTGACAGCCTCTAAGAATGTTTCAATGATTGAAATAAAGAGTTTAGAATATGTAACCATCTTTGGATATAAGCATATATAGTGTGTTCGCACATTAGTGTATAAGTCCAAAATAGGGAACCAAATGTATGCATACTTGTGTGTATACAAAATGGTCGATGGAGACTGGGTAAGTATGCGTACCCGTACGTATACTGGCGGAAGTTCACGTCCGTGAATTTCTGTTGAGTTTTGAAATCAAAACCAACTCATCCAGTTATCTAAGTACAAATACCCGTACGCATACTGGCGGAGAGTTCACGTCCGTGAATATCTACAGAGTTTGAAAACCAAACTAAACTCAAATACGGTTACTTAAGTACGCATACCCGTACGCATACTTAAGTGTGTTACTTTCTAAAATTGGTTTATTCATGAACTCAAATTTATATAAACTAAGGAATGCATATTTGCAAACCGTCGCTATAAAGTTAATGAATCGATTCGAGTGAATCAAAACCAATTTTGCTTTGATTGTGTCTTTTATACTTCAATGAGATCTAAGCAATTGAACAACTGTTGAACTAGTTCATTTGAGTCATTTGAACTAGTTATGGTGAAGATGAATAAGGTTGATATGAAAGTGCTCATATGGCTAACCATTTGGTTAACTACTGTTGAACCAACGACTTGTACACGTTTAGGTACGGTTACACAAACCTAAATGACGTATATTTTATTTGTGTATAACAATCTAAGTTCGATATAACGGTTGAAAGATATTAGCTTGAATCCGATCAGGTTTTTATCTAACGGTGAATATTAAATGCTTTGTTACCAAGTTAACTTAGATTGCAAACCCTGATTTGGAGACTACATAAAGGAGAACTCTAGCAACTGCGAAAGGTAATCCCTACACCTCCTGTGTGATACTAGCTGTATAAGCTAGATTCGATTTCTCCTTTAACCTTAGGTTTCTACCGAGACCATGTAGGTTAACGACTTGAAGACTTCATTGGGATTGTGAAGCCAGACCCAACTATTTTCTCTGTAGTTGCATGATCAGATCTTGCCCAATTCTATCATATTGAGTACAATTGAAATAATTGACTCGAGATTAATTTCTCCGATAGGCAAGATAAAAGTAATCACAAGCATCTTCGTCTCATCGTTTGAGATTCCACAATATCTAGTTTCACCATCATACGATTTATATTATTGTGAGGTGATTGATAATTCTAGGCTTTTCTTCAGGAATATAAGTCCGGGTTATCGATTGGTTCCTGTTCACCTTTATTTATCAAAAGAAGGAACAAAACTCGGAGGTATTTCTGTGGGAGACAAATTTATCTATTCTTGTAGACTTTTATGTATGAGAATGATTTGTTTATTAAAGTCTTCGACTTTGGGTCATAGAAACTCTTATTTGTGGGTGAGATCAGCTAAGGGAATCAAGTGTGTAGTATCATGTTGGGATCAGAGACGTAAGGAGTGCAACTGTACCTTGGATCAGTGTGAGATTGATTGGGGTTCAAATACAGTCCAGACCGAAGTTAGTTTGTAGTAGGCTAGTGTCTATAGCGGCTTAATACAGTGTGTGTTCAATCTGGACTAGGTCCCGGGGTTTTTCTGCATTTACGGTTTCCTCGTTAACAAAACTTCAGATGTCTGTGTTATTTCTTTTCCGCATTTTTTTTTATAATTGAAATATCACAGGTTGTGCGTTGAATCAATAAATTGGGAAATCCGACCTTTGGTTGTTGATTGAAATTGATAGATACTTCAACATTGGTCTTTGGTACCGTTCAAGTTAATTTCTCTTGTATTCAATTAGACTTGTAGATTTCTATTTGCTTGAGTAAGGATTGAATCGAGAAATTGAGATATAACTCTTTGATATACTTTTTATTAAGATTGAGTCTGACTGTCTAGTTGATTCTCTTAAAAGTATATTGGAGTTAGTCCATACAAATTGCTAAGCGAATTATTGGGTGAGGTTGTTGTACCCCCACTTTTTCAGTTTATTCTCCAAATAGTTTTATGCTCAAAATAGTTTTATCAGAACGGATATTTCTACCTGTTTTATGCCCAAAATAGTTTTATCGGAACTTCAAATGTTTATTCCAAAAATAGTTTTATCAGAACGGATATTTCTACCCAATAACAAAAGCCTAAGTTACTAGAATTTAGTGTTTCTGCCCAAAATTTTGTTTAAAAGAATAGAGAAAAATTTAGAAGAAGTGCATACTAAAATATTTTTTAGCAAAATAGAGAAAAAAATTGCAGAAGTGAATAAAAATTTATTAGAAGTAAATAAAATTTAGCAGGAAAAAAAAATTGTACCCCTATGACGACCTTTATTAAAGGTTGCAAAAGGGATTGTAGAAAATCTACATCACGGCCATCCATTTTAATCTCTAACCGTCCATTTTTTTCTCCTTATCTTTATTTATCCATTTCAGAAACTCTTCTCCTCCACTTTTTTTTACAGGAAAGGCTTCGCGTTGTTTGGGGCTCAGCCACCTGAGCCTCATTTTTGAACATCAAATTTTAATTTTACAACTCTTATAAAGGTTGTCAAAGATTTTCATAAATGTTAGCATAAAAAAGAACCACAAAAATAGAATTGTGACAGTGTAGGCATGATTGATGGTGTGGACCTACACGCAAGAGGTTAAAGATCAAATACCCGAACCTCATTTTCCAACATCCTATATTTTTACTTCAACAACTCTTATAACAGTTGTTGTACATTTTCATTAAAAAAAGCACAAAAAACCCAAACTTGTGAATTGTAAAGATTGGTTGATGCATTAGACTAACACGGAGTAGGTTCATGTTTGAATCCCTGCGACATTGTTTTTTATCATCATATTTTGCTTTTGTTCAACAACTTTTGTGGAAAGTTGTGATAGGTTTGTTCACTACATTTTTGGAAAAAAAGGTTGTCAAAGCTAAAATGTCGTCACAACTGTTTTGCTTAAAGAATTGTCATCATCATATTTTGCTTTTCTTCAACAACTTTTGTGGAAAGTTGTGATAGGTTTGTTCGCTACATTTTCGGAAAAAGGTTGTTAAAGCTAAAATGTCGTCACAACTGTTTTGCTTAAATAATTGTCGTTTTTTTTCTTGTCGCAACCCTTGGTCCTAGGGGTTGTTAGTGATGCCATTCTATAACTCTTCTATAGAAAAAAGTTGTAAAGCATGAGACGTTCTACGACTTTTAGCAAAGAGTTGTAAAACCACAGCTGTAGATGTATATTTTTCATGTAGTGTGAGAACTATGTGACTCTAAGGTTTTTATGAAGAGGTTTGATGCTAGAAACAAAACTTTCTGTATGGTTATATAGATTAGAGCTGATGGTGGATATACACAATATATTATCACGTATATTATGATTATTCTCATAAAAACAGTTTGAGAAAATATTTTTCTTTTTAAGGGAATAGATACAGCTGGCTATAGACCAATAAAGAATTTTTTTTAAAAAAACAGATTTTAGTTTGGAAACAAATTTTTTTCTTTTCGAAATTCAAAAATTCAAACCGAGTGAAAGACGGGATTTATGGATGTTTTGACTCACTGATTTGGAACGGAAATAACTCTTCTTCAACCTCGTACCATTGATCTAATCACGTACAATCTTTTCAATCAAATGTTTGATAACAAGCTCGGCAAACACCTTGATCACAATACACATATAGGCAAACGCCTTTAGAGATAAGACAAGTTGTAAACGTACATATTGGAAATAAACAGTGAAAGATTAGCTCCTCATAGTAAAAAGCTAAAGCATATGTATGAAGTTTTTCTTTTTAAAACTTGTACAGATAACAAATTTTAACACATAACCATAGAGAAAAACTTGATTAAGTATTACTAATTCTGTTACTGATGTAAAACAATTGCATTGAGAGGGGAAATCTTAAAAAGAAATGACGATTTTGAAAAACCGATTTAACTCATCTATGTCGCCTGATTTCCAGTGAAGAAAGAAGGATAAGTTTGCCTGACCATCCGTAGTTATGAAAGATTAGCCACATATTTACTTAAACTAAAATATTAATAATAATTTATTTTCACAAGTGTATTACTAATATACCTATGGTTGTGTCATTTGAGTTTCCCTAAATATTTATAATAATTTATATTCACAAGTGTATTACTAATATACCTATGGTTGTGTCGTTTGAGTTTCCCTTGTATATTCTTATTGAATTCAACCCACTACAGGAAAAATATACATCTACAACTAGAGTTTAACAACTGATGTAGTTTTGAAGTGGTAAATAAGATGTTCGATTCTCAGACTTGTAGAGATTTGATTTCAGATGTAATAAACAAAAATACTAAAAACAAAGAAAAGATTTTAACAAAGTTATGAGATACTGGGACTCGGGATTCCACCAAGATTCATGTTCATGTGGTTCGAATATCAATTCTTAGACAATTATAGCTCCAAAAATAATAATTATTGACTCTGAATTTTTGCCAAGGTAGATTTTGTAAAACATTAATTATAAATGGTAAGCATGGACTATCAAAACACTTAAGTTAAGCATAACCCATCAAACTAAATCACAACTAATTAATAAAAATCATTATTCAATTTAAGTTAGTGCAAAAAATCATAACAAGAATTGATAGAATTACCACAATGACGAAAACTGGCTTCTTCCATTGTCCCAGTGATGGGGTTTAGCTCCTCATGCTCAAAACACACTCAAAATAATAATTCATAGATCAAAAGGTGTTTTATTGAAAAGAATGAGTTGTAGTTACAGAAAGCTTTTTGCAAGGGAAATAATAGTCGCTGAACGTCTTAAGCAGGTAAAGACAGAAACGATATAAGACTGCCTATGCGACAGAATCGGTGAGTCTAATGTTCTTCGTGTTCTTGAGCTGTGCAGCAGCAGAACTACTTCCTGCAACTTCTGATTCTTCGCTTCTCCGGCCTCTGCTCTACCCCAAAGTCTCCCAAAAGTGTCGATAACCCTTTATATGTATTCAAGCATCATATATATACACAACAGGCCACCTCAATCCCGAGAATATCTTCGATTATTGTTCTTTTCCTTTCCCGTAAGTTGTGGTATTTTTTTCCTTCTCCTTTTTCTTGTCTTTGTCTCCTGATGTTGACATAAACGAATCCCATAGATGCACTTTCCTTTTTCTGTACGTTTCTTCCACAAATATAGCCAAGAAAATTCCCACGATAACCACTGCCCTCTTTTAGATAACTTCTTATATAGAGCCTGGATTAATATTTTAGCTCCCAAACCGCGTCATTCAGTATATATACATGGTAACAACATTATCCTGAAGAAATCCCTTGAAAATCCCCTTCACAACTCCCACGTAAACCATAAAAACCCGAGAATAGAGCTTCCCTGTTTTACCAAGATATGGCCCAATTTAATCGATCCATTCACCTATACCAGGCCTATTCTTCTAGATCCAGTTCATCCCAATAGAAATCACTGATTAAATCTCCCTGAAACACGTCCGAAATTCGAACCCAAATCTGCCCTGTAACTGCACTTGTTTTCCCGCCAAAAAGCAATTTGAATTGGAAAAGAAGAAAGGTCGCCCCTTAACCGGAGTAAGGGTGTGAATAGCAATTTGAGTGCCCCTTAGTAATTAGGTTACCCCTTATCCACTGCTGGGGTCCATTTAGCATTTTCCCTCCTGTAGTAATTTTCTCCCGCGGTCACTTTTCGAGCCAATTTCGCCGTAAAAGTCCATTTCTCCAAAAACACCTACAAATACATAAAATAGCAAAATAAGCACAAAATCGAGCACCAACAATATAGAGAATTGAGATCGAAATAGACACATAAATGCGTCTATCAACAACTCTTTGCTAAAAGTCGTAAAACGTCCCATGTTTTACAACTTTTTTCAAAGGAAGAGTTGTAATATGGCATCACTACTAACCCCTAGGACCAAAGGGTCGCGACAAGAAAACAAACGACAACTTAGTAAGCAAAAAAGTTGTAACGACAACCATCCTTACACTTAACAAGTTTGGGGTTTTTGTGTTATTTTTTATAAAAAGTATAACAACCTTTATAAGAGTTGTTGAAGATAAACAAAATATGATCAAAAAAAAAATAGTGTTGAAGGGACACGAACATGAACCTACTATGCGTTAGTCTAACCCATCAACCATCCTTACAATTCACAAGTTCCTTTTTTTTGTGCTTTTTTTAAATGAAAATGTATAACAACCTTTATAAGAGTTGTTTAAGTAAAAATATAGGATGTTGGAAAATGAGGTTGTGGGGATTTGATCCTGAGTCTCCTACGTGCAAGTTCACACCATCAACCATGCTTACACTATCACAATTCTATAAGGTTTGTGGGGTTTTTTTTTATACTAACTTCATGTCAACCTTTGACGACCTTTATAAGAGTTGTAATAACAAAATATGATGTTCAAAAATAAGACTCAGTCACCTGAGACATAAACAACGCGAAGCCTTCTCTATAACAATCACAGACATTCTACAATGACAATGCACTTTTGTTAAATTTTTGTAACGGATGGTTAAATTTTTTCACTTCTGCAAAATTTTATGCACTTCTGCTAAAAAAAATTCATTTCTGCAAAATTTTACGACAAAATTTTGGAGAGCCAGGTTCAGTATCGAAGTCTACTATGTGATAGTACAAGTCATCAACCATCCTTTCGGATTCACAATATTGGTCATTTTGTGCTTTTTTTCATCACTATTCACAACCTTTATAAGAGTTGTCGTAGAGGTATAAACACTTCTGCTAAATTTTTCTCACTTATGCTAAATTTTATTCACTTCTGCAATAAAAATTCCCACTTTTGCTAAATTTTCTTACTTCTGCTAAATTTTATTCACTTCTGCAAAAAAAATCTCACTTCTGCTAAATTTTTTTGTCATCACTATTGACAACTTTTATAAGAGTTGTCATAGAGGTATAAACACTTCTGCTAAATTTTTCTCATTTCTGCTAAATTTTATTCACTTCTGCTAAAAAAATTCTTACTTCTGCTAAATTTTTCTCACTTCTGCTAAATTTTTCTCACTTCTGCTAAAAAAAATTGTCATCAATATTCATAACATTTATGTATTTCTGTAGACTTTTCTGTGTGATATAGATTTTTTTATTAAAGTCTTTGACTTTGGGTCGTAGCAACTCTTAGTTGTGGGTGAGATCAGCTAAGGGAATCAAGTGCGTAGTATCCTACTAGGATCAGAGACGTAAGGAGCTTAACTGTACCTTGATTCAGTGTGAGATTTATTAGGGTTCAACTACAGTCCAGTCCGAAGTTCAGGGGTAGTAGGCTAGTGTCTGTAGCGGCTTAATATAGTGTGGTGTTCAAAACTGGACTAGGTCCCGGGGTTTTTCTGCATTTGCGGTTTCCTCGTTAACAAAACTTCTGGTGTCTGTGTTATTTCTTTTCCGCATTATATTTTGTTATATAATTGAAATTCACAGGTTGTGCGTTTGCATCGATCAATTGGTAAATCCAACCTTTGGTTGTTGATTGAAATTGATTGATCCTTGAACATTGGTCTTTGGTACCGTTCAAGTTTATTTCTCTTGTATTCAATCATACTCGCAGATTTCTATTTGTTTGATTTGGGATTGAATCGAGAAATCGAGATATAACTCTTTGATATACTTTTTATTAAGATTGAGTCTGACTGTCTATTTGATTCTTCTTAAAAGTATATTGGAGTTAGTCCATACATATTGCTAAGCGAATTATTGGATGAGGTTGTTGTACCCCCACTTTTTCAATTATGAATAAAACAAACACTGAGTTTAGAAAAGTTGAATACAACATCACCTAGCTTTTTAATCCAATCAACACCTAGTACCATATCACAGCCCCCAAGTGGAAGTAACCTCAAATCTTCAGTGAACTGATAACCCTGCATACATTAATGAAGTTGAGAACAAATACCAGTAGTCACAGTTTTCTTACCATTAGCAACAGTAACTAACATGGAAGCAGTTTGCTACACTTTGCATCTGATCTTAGTAGCTAAAGAACAATCCAAGAAACTAGTGGTGCTACCAGTATCAATAAGAATGAAAATAGATTGTTTCTTAAGAAGACCAGGAATTCTTATAATGTCACCTGTGATAGTACCAGTGAGGGCATGAAGATAAATCTCCATGTTAGATTAAAATTGGAGATTCCAAAGCCTCCTCAAAAATCTAATCCTCATGATCCTGTTCCTGTGAGTCAGAACTCTCATCTTGAACCATAAACAATTGTTGTCTACCTTTACACTTATGTCCATTGAGTAAACTTCATCACAATTATAACAAAAACCCTTATCTCCGTGAATGCGCATTTGTTCTTGTGTTAGTCTCCTAATAATTGGATTGGCTGATATAGTTTTAAGTGGTGTGGGTGAATAAGCCTTTGGAGTTGTAGGAGGTGACTTTGAAGCAGGGTATGAAGTAGAAATTTGTTTTGGAGGAAAGGAGGTAGTAGATAAAGCTCTAGAGGAAGTAAAAGAGCTGGAGTTGGACCTAATACCCTTAGAAAAAATAGACTGACATTTTTGTTCTTCCATTCTTGCTAAGGAAAAAGCCTGTGCAAGTGATTTATCGTAAAACATAGCAACAAAATTTCGTAATTCTTCCTTCAATCCACCAATGAAACTCATGATAAAATAATGTTCACTTAAAGATGGATTGTTAGCAAGCATAAGAGCTTTGAGAGCTTCAAAATCCTCAAAATACTCCTCCACAGAATGAAGCTGTACTAACTTATTAAAACTACCAATAAAATTTTCTTCAACTGGATTTTCAAATCGAGAACAAATACCATGAGAAAATTCATAACAATTGATACGATTTCTACCAACCTGAAAATTGGGAAACCACTTATCAGCCTTGCTATCCAAATAAATTGCTGTTATATCCACACGACGAGTTTCATCAATGTTATGGAGGAAAAAATAACGTTCACATTTCTGGATCCAACCACGAGGATTGTCACAATCAAATCGGTAAAAATCGAGTTTGGGTACGCGACTGAAGTGATGTTGAATGCCACTCTGAGTGAAGGTACAAAAGATTGGAGTGTTTTCTTGTTGAACACCTCCGTTTTGACCATAGGAATCATCAGTTGGGCGTGATGGAGAAGGTAAGCGAGATAGAATTTCATAAAACCGTTTGTTAATCGTTGCAAGACTCGAATCAACCTGTTGTTGTTGGAGAAGAATCTTGTCTTCAAGAGTAGAAAAACGCTCCTCAGAGTTGAGCTGATTCCGTTGAACGATTTCCAGTACATCTTTTACTGTCTTAACATCGGAAGCGCCCATCGGGAAAAAAAATGGGTTGGCTCTGATGCCAAATGTACTGTACGATCAATACAATTTGGTGATCAGGACATAAATGAAAGTAAATATGAGTTCCTAATGAACACAACCTCTGCTACTAAACTTGATATTATTCTCATTAAGAAGATAAGGAAGGTGGTTCTTACACATTTAAGGGAAATGACCGACCTAACAACAACGATCAGATAGTGTACACTTGTCACTATCTGATCGGCTAAAAATTGCCCTATCAAATAACAGTTATAATGGCACCCCATCTATTACTACAGGCAAACACAGTGCCAGACAACAACTAGACTATGACAATGAGCAACCACCAAATGGTGGATTCCTATCCAACAACAAAGCAGAAATTTTGTTATGGATGCAAAGTGTTGCTAAGAGGCGGAGTAAAGCATAAACGGGTTTGCTAAGAGTGGTTTGAGAGTGGTCGGGGGTTCGACCATCACACTAAAAAATAGTGCTTATCGCAATGAGGCCCCATATTTAATTTGCACCACATATTTCCAATTTAACCTCTCCTAAGCTGGCACAATTTGTGACTTTCCAAAACAACTCTAAAAGCTATCAACAAAACAAAGAATCTTTCCTAATAATTAAAGAAACAAACTTTGTAAAGATCCTAATAATCACAAACAAACTTTGAAAAGAATCTTCCTAATAATTACTAGTAGATGAGAATCAAAATCCTCAAATTTCTCAAGGGGCTAAACCTTTTTCTTTTCTTCAAATCAGAAACAAAACCCTAATCAGAAGTTAGTTTTCTGTGCTCTCTAAGATGGTGAGAGTTTTAGATATAGAACAACCCAAGATCAGTAAGGTAGAAGAAGAAGAGATATCACCAATTGAAGAAGTAAGATTAACAGTATCAACCATAGATGATCCAACACTCCCAATATGGACATTCAGAATGTGGGTATTGGGTTTAATCTCATGTGGTGCTCTATCATTCATCAACCAATTTTTTTCATACCGCACAGCACCATTGGTTATAACTCAGATTACTATTCAGATTGCAAGTTTACCTATTGGAAAGTTCATGGCATATGCATTACCAACAACTAAGTTTTATATACCCGGTTTAGGAGATTGTTCGCTTAATCCAGGTCCATTTAATATGAAAGAACATGTTTTGATCTCTATGTTTGCAAATGCTGGGAGTGGTTTCGGCAGTGGACCGGCTTATGCGATCGGTATTGTTGATATTATTAAAGCTTTTTATAAGAGGAAAATCTCCTTCTTAACAAGTCTGTTCCTTGTTATCACTACTCAGGTTCTATTTTGTAAACCGTCTGTAACATTTTATTTTTTATATTTTTTCTAATGATTGGGCGCCCGAAGACTTTAACATTGTGTTAAGATTTTATTTTATTTTATTTGAATCCTTTGTTTCGGAAAGGATTAATGCTATCTAGGAAATTCATGGTGGTGGTATATATAGGTTCTTGGATATGGATGGGCTGGTGTTATGAGAAAATTTGTTGTGGAACCTGCAACTATGTGGTGGCCCGCAACCATGCCACAAGTCTCACTTTTCAGGTAACACTTTCAACTCTTTCATTCAGTGAGTAAAACTAGGTGGTTTGTGAATGTCAGCATAACCTAGCTACAGAAGTGTCCTGACAAATCATTATTGATTGGTCACCTATCACCTGGTCATTACATATAGAAGGAGTAGGATCTATTGTCCAGTACGGAAAAACAAATTGACAAATTGAGTGGTCGGACTTTTGTGTTGCCTGACATGAATGCTTTGGTCTGTCAATTATACAGCAGTGTACCTATAATGCAGCATATGCATGTATGGAGTATTGATTTGACAGTCTTTGTTCTGTTACTTGGAAATATGCAGAGCATTGCATGAGAAGGAGCATGATAAGCAATGGATGTCAAGGGGAAAGTTCTTTATGATTGCATGTATTGCTAGTTTCGTTTGGGCTTTAGTCCCAGGTTTTCTTTTCTCAACATTGTCAGCGGTCTCTGTACTTTGCTTGGTATTCCCTAAATCAGTAACGGCTCACCAAATCGGTTCAGGCATGCATGGATTAGGGATTGGGTCATTTACGTTCGACTGGTCTTCAATAGCTGCATTTATGGGTAGCCCCCTTATAAGTCCCTTTTTCGCCACAGTCAACGTCGCGATAGGTTATGCCTTGGTCGTGTATGTCCTAACCCCCGTTGCTTATTGGGGATTGAACTTGTACAATGCTAAGACATTCCCAATATTTTCATCACACTTGTTCACTTCACAAGGGAATACATATAACGTATCAGCTATTGTGAACAACAAGTTTGAGATAGATGCATTGCAGTACGCACAACAGGGTCGGATAAATTTGAGTACCTTCTTCGCGGTCTCCTACGGAAATGGGTTCGCCACTATAGCAGCAACCCTGACACATGTTGTCCTGTTTCATGGAAAGTAAGTGGACCATGGTTTAGTTACGATTATCATGGAGTTTCTCATTTACTGTTACTTTTCTACCGGACCTGAAATTTTATAAGGTTTATCATTGTTGTAATAGGGAGATCTGGGAAAAATATAGAGCTTCACGCAAGGAAATTGAGGATATCCATACAAGATTGATGAAGGAGTATACGGACATACCAGACTGGTGGTTTCACCTCATGCTTGGAGCGACCTTTGTGGTTTCCCTTCTGCTCTGCATTTTCGCAAAAGATGAGGTTCAGATGCCATGGTGGGCACTTATCCTTGCCTGCGCAATAGCTTTGTTCTTCACTCTTCCAATTAGCATCATCTCTGCTACTACAAATCAGGTAAGCTAACCCAACCTAAATCTTAATGTGAATAACTGAATTGGAAGTACCTTCACCAATTCAACCAGGGTTGGTTATTTTAAGATGCTCGAGCCTGATGTTATGCGATCTTCGGCTTATTCTTATTGTTTTTTTTTTAAAGACACCAGGACTGAACATCATTACAGAATACCTAATGGGACTTATGCTACCTGGAAAGCCAATTGCCAACGTATGCTTCAAAACATATGGGTATATAAGCATGGCCCAAGCCCTCTCCTTCCTTCAAGATTTCAAGTTAGGGCACTACATGAAAATCCCTCCGAGATCGATGTTCTTAGTTCAGGTACTATCACACTCTTTTTTTTCCCTTGTTCCACATTATATACAGTAGTAAGCTACAGATGGCATAAATGCGTATATCATACAGTATGACTCGCAAGAGATCTTCATAATCTTATCATTATCATAATAGAAGACTCATCATACATTTGCTAACTCGTTCTATATCTATCAGCTCATTGGAACCATCATAGCTGGAGTAATCAACACTGGGACAGCGTGGTACATGCTGAACTCTATTCAGAATATATGTCAGGAAGATCTCCTGCCAGCTAATAGCCCTTGGACGTGCGCAAATGATCGAGTTTTCTTTGACGCATCTGTTATCTGGGGTCTCGCTGGACCAATGCGTATCTTTGGCCCCAACGGAAACTATCCAGCTCTAAACTGGTTCTTTCTCGGGGGTGCTGTAGCTCCAGCTTTGATTTGGGCACTGCATAAGAAATTCAAAAAACGTACCTGGATTGCTTTGATTAACATTCCAATCATTCTGCAAGCCACTGCAGTAATGCCACCTGCTTCGTCTGTAAATCTGAGCTCATGGATAGTGGTCGGAGTCATCTTCAACTATTTTGTTTTCCGGTACCGCAGAAATTGGTGGCAGAGGTACAATTATGTTCTTTCTGCTGCCTTAGACGCTGGAGTGGCTATTATGTCGCTATTCATATACTTTGCACTCAGCAGTACGACACTGAACTGGTGGGGCACAGGTGGTGAGTATTGCGACTTGGCTACTTGTCCCACGGAAAAAGGCGTTGTTGCTGAAGGTTGTCCAGTTTTCTGACACTCAATCAGTCCACTCTTCCTGCAGTACTTCAATTTGACTTTTTATTTTTATTTTTTTAATAATCAAACGATAAAATCTGAGAAAAAGACTTTGATAGAGACAGGGAGAGTCAAACGTGGAATTTTAGCTCTATAAAACCACTGACCGGCAATGGTAAAAAAAAATTTCAATGAGTCGAATTCCAAAGTAACATGTATTATTAATCAAAAGCGACTTTGCTTCAAAAAAAACAACACTGCGTACTCAACTAGGGTATACGTATCAGTTTCACATAAACCAGGATCTCTTTCTTAGTGTTCATATGCAATTCAAACTCCTGAGATCAGGAGTCCATATCCTAGTGAACCTCCACTAATGTTTATCGAATAAATAAAGGAGCTAAACCACAAAAAAAATTTACATATCAAAAATTAAATCTCTAGGCAGCCAAAAGAACAAAATCTCTGCAAAACAAAAAAAAAAAATTATCTAAGTTTTTTTCTTTTTTTTCCTCGTTCTTCTGTGCTTTCTCTAGAATGGCGACAGTTCTAGAGATAGAACAGGAACAACCCAAGATCAGCAAGGTAGAAGAAGAAGAGATATCACCAATCGAAGAAGTTAGATTAACAGTATCTACCCTTGATGATCCAACACTGCCAATATGGACATTCAGAATGTGGGTATTAGGTTTAATATCATGTGCTGCTCTATCATTCATCAACCAATTCTTTTATTACCGTACAGAACCATTGATCATCACTCAGATTACTATTCAGATTGCAAGTTTACCTATTGGAAAGTTCATGGCGTATGCATTACCAACAACTAAGTTTTATATACCTGGTTTAGGAGATTGCTCGCTTAATCCAGGTCCATTCAATATGAAAGAGCATGTTCTGATATCTATGTTTGCGAATGCTGGGAGTGGTTTCGGTCAAGGTGCCGCTTATGCCATCGGTATTGTTGATATTATTAAAGCTTTTTATAAGAGGAAAATCTCCTTCTTAACAAGTATGCTTCTGGTTATTACTACTCAGGTATAACTTTGAATTCTCTTTCTTTACAAGTCTGCTTATTGTTTTATTTGAAACCTTTGATTTAGAAAGGATTAATGCTAACTTAGAAATTCATGGTGGTGGTGTGTTTAGGTTCTTGGATATGGATGGGCTGGTGTTATGAGAAAATATGTCGTGGAACCTGCGATCATGTGGTGGCCTGCAACCATGCCACAAGTCTCTCTTTTCAGGTAACACTTTCAACTCTTTTCATTCATTGAAAAACTATAGGTGTTTGCAATATGACCTAGATTAACGGCTGCCAACGGTTTGGCCTTGTTTTATGCAAAGAAAGTACAAAACCAATATCTCTTATGAAAAACCAAACAAGACCATGGTTTTTTTTTTTTTTTTTTTTTTTTTTTGTCTCTCTTTTAACTAGAATTCAAACTTGAATTATTAAGTTCAATTAATATTTTTTTTCTGATGTTCAATTAATTGTATGCAAACAAATCTTGATTTTTTCTTTTATTTTTTTGGGCTTTTACATAGCTTTATTTCTTAACTAGAATTCATACTTGAATTATGATAACGCTAACGCAAATTCGTAATATTAGCTAGCATGTTTTTAATTAGACTTTCTTTATTTTTGGGTATACTCATTGAAGTTTATATATAGTACGGCTGCGCGTTATAACCTCAAAGTGTCACTATCCAAAAAAACCAAAGGTGATTTTTCCACCACTAACTACCACCACTAGCAACCAACACCACATCCACCGACAAATTCTAGCACTAACATCACCATAAAAAGCACCACCACTAACCAGAAACAGTACCACCAAATTTTGATTTCATCATAAACTTAATGTTTCATTATTAAAATCTTTGGTTTCATGATAAAAAATAGGCAACAATAAGTTGAAACCAAATTTGGTTTCATCGTAGAATTTGATGAAAACAATTTTGTTTTGGGGTTTGTGTATCAATTTTAAAATAATTTGGATTTTTTGTATCAATTTTGTTTTTTGAACAGAGTTTTTTTACTCCAAACTTGGTCACCTTGGTGTTTTACTACTAGTTTTGTATATCGTATTATACATTAATGATGAAAAGTCGGTTTCATATTATTCCGGTTGTTGGTTTTATTGGAGCTAACTAATCAGTTAGAATATATATATTTTGTTGGTTTCTGGTTTTTGGATTTTTCCATCTCTGTTTTTTTTCTTTGATTTTTTCGTCAATTAGGACCAGATTCGGGTTGAAAACTGAACCATGGGAAGCACTAGCCAAATTGCAGTGATCGGACGTTTTTCTTGCATGACATGAAAATTTTGGCCTGCCAATTACACAGCAATGCATAGATAGTATTAACAATCATCTTTTTGTTACCTGGAAATATGCAGGGCATTGCATGAGAAGGATCCTGACAAGCAATGGATGTCCAAGGGAAAATTCTTTATAATTGCATGTATTGCCAGTTTCGTTTGGGCTTTAGTCCCAGGTTATCTTTTTCCAACATTATCGGCGCTCTCTGTGCTCTGCTTTGCATTCCCTAAATCAGTCACGGCTCATCAAATCGGTTCAGGCATGCATGGATTAGGAATTGGATCATTTTCCTTCGACTGGTCTCTAATAGCTTCATATATGTACAGCCCCCTTATTAGTCCATTTTTCGCCACCGCCAATGTCGCTATAGGTTATGCCTTGGTCGTGTACGTAGTAACCCCCGTTACTTATTGGGGTATGAACTTGTACAATGCAAAGACATTCCCGATATTTTCAACACACTTATTCACTTCGCAAGGGAATAGATATAATATTTCAGCAATTGTAAACGACAAGTTTGAGATAGATGCATTGCAGTACGCACAACAAGGTCGGATAAGTTTGAGTACGTTTTTTGCGGTCTCCTACGGAATTGGTTTCGCGGCCGTAGCAGCAACCCTTTCACATGTTCTCCTCTTTCATGGAAAGTAAGTCTACGCTGTTCGGATTATAAAGAAGTTTTTCATCTACAATTACTTTTTTACCAAGTTTGTAACCTGAAATTTAATAAGGTTTATTGTTGTTTTATCTGCACAGAGAGATCTTGGAAAAATGGAGAGCTTCAAGAGCTTCACGAAAGGAAAAGGAGGATATCCATACAAGATTGATGAAGGAGTACAAGGACATACCCAACTGGTGGTTCTACCTCATGCTTGGCGTGACGTTTGTAATTTCGCTTCTGCTCTGCATTTTCGCAAAAGCTGAGGTTCAGATGCCATGGTGGGCACTTATCCTTGCCTGCGCAATAGCCTTGATCTTCACTCTTCCAATCAGCATCATCACTGCTACTACTAATCAGGTAAGCCAACCAAATCTATATTCTCTCAGTTATATTAAAAATCTTATGATACCGTCGTCATCTTTAACCAGGGTTTGTTATTCTAAGATGCCCAACCGGCTGATATATTTGTTGGTTTTTGGTTATAGACACCAGGACTGAACATCATCACAGAATACATAATGGGTCTTCTCATGCCTGGAAAGCCAATTGCCAACGTATGCTTCAAAACATATGGGTATATAAGCATGACCCAAGCCATCGCCTTCCTCCAGGATTTCAAGCTAGGGCACTACATGAAGATTCCGCCAAGATCAATGTTCTTAGTTCAGGTACACGCTCAATTTTTTTCTTTTTTTTGACGTTATAACTACAGATAACATAGCAATTTGTATATCATACAGTATGACTCGAAAAACATCTTCGTAACTCTATCATTTGTCTGGCTAGAAAACTCATCATACATTTGCTAACTCGTTCTATATCTATCAGCTCATCGGAACCATCATAGCTGGAGTAATCAACACCGGGACAGCGTGGTACATGCTGAACTCTATCAAGAATATTTGTCAGGACGATCTCCTTCCAGCTAATAGCCCATGGACGTGCGCACAAGATCGAGTTTTTTATGACGCATCTGTAATCTGGGGTCTAGCCAGCCCAAGGCGTATCTTTGGCGTGAATGGAAATTATATAGCCCTAAACTGGTTCTTTCTCGGGGGTGCTCTAGCTCCAGCTTTGGTTTGGGCACTGCATAAGAAATTCAAAAAACATACCTGGATTGCCTTGATTAACATGCCAATCATTCTGCAAGCGACCGCAGTGATGCCACCTGCTTCGTCTGTAAACCTCAGCTCATGGATAGTGGTGGGCGTCATCTTCAACTATTTCGTTTTCCGGTACCGCAAAAATTGGTGGCAGAGGTACAATTATGTTCTTTCTGCTGCCTTAGACGCTGGAGTGGCTATTATGTCGCTATTCATATACTTCGCGCTCAGCGGTACGACACTGAACTGGTGGGGCACAGGTGGTGAGTATTGTGACTTGGCTACTTGTCCGACAGCAAAGGGCGTGGTTGTTGATGGTTGTCCAGTTTTTTGAAACTCAATTTTAAGTTTGTTTATTCTTCATTTAAGATACTATAGGGATTTTGTTATTACTAAGACGCTTTGTTCTTGCACTTTATCTATTTCTTAACTTAGTGTAAATATATCTTTCAAATAAGAAGCTCACTTGTACGTTATATGCATCAAGGCCAAATCGAAAACATCATGCTATTATAAATTACTCCCTCGGTTTCTAAAACATATAGGTTTGTTTCCTTATTTGGATATGTCAAAAAAAAAAAAGTTTGTTTCCTTATTTGAAAAGTCAAATGTTATTAGTTTACCCATGGAGGGACCACTTAGATTTTTTCTTTTTCTCTCTTAATACAAAGAGGGGACTATTCCTCGTGCAAACTAAACAAGCTTATCTTTTAGAAACGGAGGGTGTAAAACAGTACGTATGCATGTGAATATTCAACTAGGAAACAGAAACAAAAATACAGTGTATCATCAAATCTGAAAAAGTTTTTCAACCCAACTATGACCGTGACTTACAAGGTTTATTCATCAAAATTGAACACATCTCTCTTGATGGCTTGTATGGGATTAATTTCGAAGAGTTCACATGAACCAATCTGCATTTCTATCTCCTCCTAAAAACGGTTTATGAAAACATAGTCTGTGTAAAGTTCATAAATGATCATTACAAGAGCTCTTGTGTCGTGTGTCCCTAATTACAAATAACTTCCTAAAGAAACTCTTCATTATCCTCTCTAATTTAATGAAGAGTTTTTACCCTTGTTCTTTGTAGATTAAAGAAACTACAAAGTCTGTGGAGAATAAAGAAACTCTTCATTATCTTCTTCAGTGGTCTCTAAGTACCAAGAAACTTGTTACTGTCAAATCAAGTTATAAAAATTGGGTTGAAGCTTCTAACTCCGTGGAGGATAATAACTCAGACATTTTTAAGTTTATTTGGCTGCAAAAGTACCCTCCAAAGGTGGCTTTCTTTATTTGGGTAATATATCATAAGAGATTACCAACAAGAGATTTTCTCATCCGAAAAGGAATTGATACTTCTGCAAACTGCGCTTTCTGTTCAGCTGATGAAACTTCAAGTCATTTATATCTGCATTGTTCGTATGCGAAAGAGGTATGGGCTCATTTTACTGAAAGGATGAAACTGCATTTCATCATGCCTGTAGATGTTTCTTCGTCTCTTTGGTCCTGGAAAATTTTCCACTTAAATGATCAGAAAAAAGAGAGATGGAAATTTACTGGCAGCAGCAATTTTATGGTGTTTATAGAAAGAAAAAAATGCTCGCATCTTTTTTTCAAAAGATAGTACCGTTACTCAGACAATCTATATGGTCAAGTATGCTTTGTATCATTGGTCTCTTGGGTTAAAAGAGTTTCTAGATGTTTCTTTTGACAGTGTCATGGAAAACTGGTTCAGAACTTATTTTGAACCTCCATAGCAAGTTTTAGTGTTTTTTGGCCTTTGCTAGTGTGTTACCTGGGTCTTTTTTTTCCTCTTTTCTTATCTTTTCTTTTGCTATCCCCTTCATTGGGTGGGTATAATCCTGTTGTACTCCCCTGTTTGATCAATATATTCTTCATTATCGTTCAAAAAAAAAGAGAAGAGTTTCGGTGCATAGTTGCCAAGAATATGTCCTACAATAGAGAAAGACAAAGAGTACTAAATCAATGAATTCCTGAAAATATAAATTCAAATTAAATTATGATTTCATAGAACGGTTTATAATATAAGAGAAGTAAATGGGTAGGTACCGTAGGTTGTGATATTTAGGCTAAGTCCTATAGGCTAGATTAAGTTGCTAGATTGACAGTTAAGTGTCGCAATTCAAAAAAAAAGTGTGGCCTAAAAGTTAACACTATTTCTCTCTCCTAGCAAGTGCCCGCAGTTCAACTAGCAGCGAGATTGAAACGCTGAATGGTTCAGCGTTCAAAAAATGAGATTAGCGCTGAACCGTTCAGCGCTCACAAAAATCACACGGATCACAAAAATCTCAAAATTTGATCTGACGTCTGAAATTTAAAGCGCTGAACCAAACAACGCTGGACGCTGAACCAAACAGTGCTGGGCTGATGTGGACTGCTAATCTAGCTGCTAGATTAGCATTCCCATAGGACTTAGGAGGTTTCCCTAACTGACATGGACTGCTAATCTAGCTGCTAGATTAGAAGACCATAGGACTTAGCCTTAGGATTAGGTGACCCGTTGCAGTTAGGTTGAACATGCATATGACAAAATATGTGAGATTTATTTTTTTATCTGGTAGTTGAAACACGTAAATCTATGATGGAATAGATATCTCAATCATCACCTCTTCTAACTGCGATCACCTAGTCGATTTTTTCGTACTGATTTTGTTTCCACTCATTTTTGTACAACTTACGATTTCTTTTATTACCTTTTCACCGCAACTGATTAACAATTTCTTTTATGATGAAACGTAAAAAAGCGAGACCATTCTGAAAGTTTATTCAGTCCCATTGAGGATTGTTATTGTCCTAAAATTCAGAAATCTTCTCCCTAGCACAGCCTGAAAAGTGGGTTTCACCAAAATGCTTATTTCTCAAGTATATGATGAGTAGATTTCATTTATATCTTTGGGTTCATCTTTACTTTATGCATTTCATTTAATATTGTTTGATGATCCATGATGTTCTAAGGTTTTATAGATTCTAGATCTGATTAAGTATAGTTATCAGATTTTATGTAGCTACATAACTGTTAAGATCCGCAATTTCATGCTTTGGGGCGGGCACTCAACCGGTGTATTCATCAAAAATTGTAGGGGCGAAATATCGCACAAGGCATAACTTAACTTCGCCTAGATAAGACAACTCCAAATACGAAGACATTATAATAATCAGACATCAAGACAAAGAATAATAGCGCGATGATAAGAAAAGAATGCGAACAAGCAACCATGCGATGAAAATAGCATGAAGACCAGTTCCAAAGAAGCAGTGCGAAAGACACTACAGAGAACGTGAAGGACAGTGACATCTTCCTAAAAGCCTGGCGAATAAGAAAAACTGAAGAAGAATCAGTCAACTGTGATCATGAATGGGAGTCTTGGTTGTCTTCTACTAGGATAACTATCTATATAAGGAGCGAGAAGACATTGTAATTGAGAGAGATCAATTAAGAGAGAGAGATACATTTTAAGAGAGACCAGTCTAGAGAGATCAGTAGAGAGAGAGAAAAGCCACAACAAAAAAACTCCTTCTTCTTTCATCCACCACCATTATCCAAATCTAGAGCTCTACCAAAAACCCATTAATGGAAATTCTAAATGTAATACTCATGTAATTTCAACACTCATAGTGAAGAACCATGTATGTAGATCACATTGATCGAACCATGTAAAAAATCATTGTGTCTCTTTACTTTTCTAGCACTTTTATCATCATTTTCATGAACAATAAGTTCATATCTAGAAATTACTTACACAATATCATAAGGGGTGTAGTTGTGGGATTTTTCGCAACTACATTTTGGCGCTAGAAACAGGGAGGATTATCCTCACCTGCTAGCTAACAGCTAGGAATCATCATCCCCAAAAGCATCTTGTTATTTCTCAGAGAAATCCCATCTTCAAAAGGTTATCACCACCATGAAGTTCCGGTGAACATACCACTGCCTAAGTTTGAAGAAGTTTTGAATAAAGAATCACTCACCTCTCAAAACCCTGACGAGGAAATTCTGATAAGTTCCTCTCATAATACTTAACCTAAATAGCAAAGCAACATTCAAATCCCCATCAAGCTTCTCCTGATAACTAGAAACCTTGTCAACCAGCACCTCTAATTAACAAAATGGTGCGTACCGCATCAAGAGCAGGACACGTCATTGCTACACAAAGGAGCAACAGAGTGGCAAGCAGAAGAGGAATCATAGGAGAAGCTGAAACTTTAGCTGTTGGAGAAAGATGAGGGTTAGAGCGACAGAATCGCAACCGCAGTTTACTTTCTATCATAGAAATGAGTCAACAGAACAATGATACTATCACTCAAAATACAACATAACAAAACAACAGTGAAGAGAGAATTATCTACGAAAAAGGTGTTGTGCACACGACTGATACCGAAACTATGGAAGATGAAGAACGGGTGACACGAGGAAGAGGCGACAATCCTGGTGATGAGGACAATCTGACCATCCAACAATTAAGGGAACGCCTCACGCAAGATAAGCGAATTGAATGGGAATTGAGGCAAGGACTTGAGCGAAGTAGAGTAAGAGACGCAAAGTTAGCAAAAGAACGAGCCAACTTGGCGAGATAAAATGCCTTGTTAACAGAAGAGAACAACCGGCTAAATGAGAATATGCAAATGCGAACCCACAGCGGGGAAACTTAAACTCAGACAAGTAGGAGTTCGTCAAGAAGAAGGAGAGGACAACATGGTGAGGAGAGAGAAGTACAAAACAACCATGCTGAGTATGAACGAGAAGTACGTAAAAGAGAACGCGAAAGAGAAAACGCACGCGACTTAGAAAGAAGGTTGCAGGACTGAAGAGAAAGGAGAAGGAATCGAGAAAGGAGAGAAAACCCAGAACGAGAAATGCAGAGATACGATGGTGGAAGAGGACATAGCCCAGAACGCGCAAGTCAGAGATGTAGAAGAAAAACCAGTTTGGAGCGAGAAACCAGAAGAGCCTTAGAAAGAAGCCTGATAGAACAAAGAGCATTAGAGGCAGTCATGCACTGGTAAAGAGAGCAGACTAATGCGAACCAAACTATACTACAAAAACTTGAAGAACTTGAAGAAGCAATGGAAAACAACAACGGGAGAGGAGTAAAACTGAAGCTAGCGGAAGCCATAGAGGAAGCGGAGAGATCGCCATTTTCGCGCAAAATGTTACAAGCGCCCATTCTAGCGAAATGTACTTTGCCGATATTCTCCAGCATCTTTGATGGGACAGGGAATGCAGTGCAACACATGAAGGCCTATAGTCTCACGTTAATGCCATGGGCCCAACATCAGGCGATGTTGTGAAAATATTTCCCCGCCAGTCTGACCGGAGAAGCTTCGTTATGGTTCGATAATTTGTGCGAAGGGTCAGTGACTTCATTCGCGCAATTGCAAAGGCTGTTCTTGGGAAACTACATAACTAATAACCGAGCCAAGGCAGGGATTGAACATGCATTTAACTTGAAGAAAACACATGGAAAAAGTCTGTGAAGCTTGACAACGCGATGGAGAACCATGTGTAGCGAGTCAGCAGGAGAAGTATCGGAGCGACATTTGATCCTCACCTTTTTCAATGCTTTATACCCAACTGATCTCTTGTATGTGGAAATATTCTGATACAGAAAAAAAGTCGATATGCAAGAATTAAGAGAGTATCAGGAGGAATTTATAGCGTTGGAAGAAAATAAGAAAGAAATGAACACCATCTTGACAGTAATCACTATCGCGAAAGGAGGAAGTGTGACACTCATACCGCGAATAGCAAGTAATGTTGAAAGTACGCCAAATATTGAACCAGGAAAGCAGGCAAGGGAGAATACTACCAAAGAGGTAGCTTTGTCAAGTAAGGACGAAGAATGGTTTCGAAAAGAATACGGAGATAGACTTCACTCATATAATTACCCTATGAGGAGGTATGACAATTAAGGAAGCAGATTTGACAACAATCGAAGGACAGGGTACAACCATAACCAAAGGTTTGAGTGAAGGACAAACTATCCGCAATTTGAAGATGTGAAACTCCCTCGATTAAACACCTCAATAGAAAAATCTGGCAGGCGGTTATATTAGCCGAAGAAATACCACTACCAGGGAATGTTGGGCAAGAACCACGGGGAGAAAGAGGAAATTAATTCTGCATATATCATCGGTTTCATGGCCACAGCACCGCAAGATGCAGGAATGTGCGGCGGATCTTGCTGGAATTGATTGAGGCGGGAAAGATGAACCGATTTTTTGAGACAAACGAACTACCAAGGGCACCACCTCAGCAACAACCCGCCACCATCCATCGCATAGAAATTGGACATAACTCAAGGTAGATAAACTCGATCATCCACTCCACCAAAGATATTAGAAATTTCCATGACAATGTCCTAAGCCGGGTCTACAAAAGGGATCGCAATGGCGAGGAAATACATTTGGTAACCAAGAGCCGTGTGCTCGAAGAATGGAACAAACAGCCAATTTCCTTCATAGAAGAGCACATACCAGCAGGTATGGGAGTGCACTCTGACCCATTGGTAATCACCATGACTATGCAACCACACTCCAAATGGGAGGAAGATGAAAATGAGAAGGGGCGACCATGGACGATAAAAAAAATTCTAGTGGATACCGGGAGTTCGGTTGATATATTGTTCTACCACGCGTTCAGGACTATGGGATATAGCGACTCAGACCTGATCCCTTCCACATATACGATCTACGGATTCAACAGTGTTGCATCAAGACCAAAGGGTGAGATTACTTTGATCATTCCTGCGAGAACTCTGGAGATGATCGTCACCTTTTTTGTAATAGATATAGAATCGCCCTATAATGCCATCATCGGGAGACCCTGGGTTCATGGGGTAATGGGAGTTGCATCAACTTACCATAGGCGAATTCGATTTCCCATATCATCTGGGATCAGAGAAATCCTTGGAAATCACACCATCGCGAGAAGATGTAACGAAGTAGATGTGAAACAATATGAGGAAAAGGCGAAGTTAAAAGAAAAACAAAGACAAAAAGTGAAAGATGATAAGCGAGCAGAAAGATTGATGATTAACATGATAAGATTGGAAGGAAAGGATCGTATGGTGCAGGAGGGGGGCCGGAACAAAAATCTTAAGCTAAAAGTAAAGGATCAGCCCGAAGATGGAATGACTAGTGAGGATGCAAACTTGTGAACGCTAAATAAGATGTTGAAACACGGCAAAGAAAAGGCATCTCACAGGACCAGCCAATTGCAAAGTCTATATCCTAGAAAGGTGGTAGAACTTAATGAAGCGGCGAAGTACGAATAAGAGCCAGAGATGGAAGTTGCATCGCAGGAGGTGTTTATAAATGCATACGCACAACTTGACTTGCTTAAGACAGGAAGAAACACTTTATTTGACCTCAAGAGAGAGCAAGGTGAAAGCTTGCGAGACTTGGTATCAAGGTGGAAGACACAATACAATGAAATCTTAAACCTCACCATCAGTGAACACTTGATCCACGACAAAGACAAAGGAAAGATCGCGGGTCAACAACAAGGAACTAAGTCTGACATGGAGAAAACAACGACCAAGGGCGAAAGTGACGAAACACACTGTGCAAACATCATCATCTGAAAAAAAGACGAGCGTAATGGCGAGATGATGTAACAAAGGAAGCAAGCTATGAAACTTTAATATGAAGCAAAGTTCTTTCTATAAGCAAGCAAGCCAAAGGCAAGGCAAAAGATACGCGACAAAGTCACGAAACTACACATCAAAGTTACAAAATTTTCTCGTAAGACCTCAATAGGGGGCAGTAAGTCACTATTCAAAAAACCTCTAACTAGGGAGGCTGGGACTACGATTATGGCGTGTCAACTTAGTTCGCGTTGTCGTGCGACGGCGTTTTAGTACGATCACATAAGAGGCGACCATAAGCCCTAACACGAGTCATAATTGGGGCATCCCGGTGAAGTCACTATAGGGGCGAAATAAAAACTTATCCGCGGGAGGCCACTGAGAACGAACCACTCAGTAAAAAGTTCTCCGGCAAGGAGTGCAGAACATAAACAGTGGAGTTAGTAAAAGGCTTAGCATGATTCCGCACTCGGTTCAAAGAAACCCTAATACATCTCGGTGATAAGCCATGTAAAATTCTAAGATGTCTAAAGAGAAATTATTATTGGATATAATTTACTCTATACAACATACCAAGAAATGTTGAAAGGATATGTTAATTGTATCTTAGATAGTGATGATTCAAAGTCATCAAACAGGGAACTATGTGTTTGGTGTTAAAGGAAGTGCAGTAGCAAGGAAATTCAAGTGAAGGTTGATAACGAGATCAACAATGGATTCCGGAGCTTTGGAGGCAAAGTCGGATTAAAAGTAAGAGTAGCTTTGGAATTTCTTTGGATATATACTTATGGCCAAAGTATATATATGTTGGAAATAACACATAGTTTGAGATTATGGTATGTCTCTACAAATAAATCGACGACATAGCACCATAAAGCAATTGCTCTCGAATGCGCGCATCAAGAAGAAATAGTGTATGTGAATTGTATCAAGACGGCAAATCGATACGAATTCTAGAGAGAATATAATTGCATCATCGAGGGAAATGGGATTATTGCCTATATAGAGTAGTATTTATAGCGGACACCCAACCTAGCGATTGGAGATCCCATGGTTATCTAGGTTCAAAAGGGACAACCAAGTTATAGATTTATACTCACCAGAAACACTGTGAGAGATTACTCTCTTTCCCTTTTCTATGATAAAACAGTGTTGCCTGTCAAGTGAGAGGTTGAGATTTTCTCTTAATGATTCCTATGGCTTAGTTCTGACTAAAAAAAGTATGGAAGGATACTTTCAAATAGGAGATCACCTATATGAGTGTGAAGTGGTGCCGCTTCTATGATAACTATAAGGCTATGTTAATCTAGAGCACTCACGAAAAACCAACATCGTTCAGGGCCGAAATGAACACAACCGAGAACCGTATATGTAAGGAAATAAACTGTGTGATATCTATTGCATCGGTTTACATCATAAAGTTGGGCAGTTCAAGACATGGCGTTCACTGAACAACTAGTAAACCCGGTAGGTATTCACTACGGAAGATTCAAAGACAAAAGCTATCTCTCCCGATGCAGTGATGTTCCGCGCACAAGTTTTTGCATTAAACTTTCATGGATTTCTATTCAATGTGGGGGATTGTTGGAAATTTTGAATAGAAATTTGAATCAGTGTGTCCACTCACTTGTGCCTTTTCAACATATAGTGTCTTATTCCAAGGGACGTGACTCTTCATGAAAGGATTTCACCAAGAGTCACTTTTAAACCTATATAAACCCCACACATTCTCCATTGCAAATATGTGTTTTTAGAGTCATAAAACTAGTACTAGAAAGTTAAGAGTTTGCATTTGTCTTCAAGAGTTAAAGAAGAGTTTTTGCTACATCTATTCGCGTTCGCTGTTTGGTGTTTTCGAAGTGCTACGAAAAACATCGAGGTATTGTTGAATGTTGGAGACATATGCCGCTAAATTTGTAAAAGCATTATATACAGGGCATCAAATGTCTTAAGCAAAGAGATTACTCGCCTCAATACACCCAAGTAAGTTTGTTTAAGTTTTGTGATTGATCATCTTTTTCTATCCTTCTTTTCTTGTTTTGTTGTTGGTATTACGAAACGTAATACATGTTACAAAGAGTTGTAACGGATTGGTGGATATAATACACGAGTCGTATTATGGAGAAATCGGTAACAAAGATACTTACCCAACAATATAAGAATATACATATTAGGAAACTAAAATATTACACATATTTTCTAGATATTTGACTTAATCTTCACGTGCGCACACGGTCATTACCTCGTCTTATACGTGCCATATATATATTTTCCAATACAAACGTATCGTTATCAATTAAGTACGGCTAGTTTTCTCGGCTTCTTTCTTTCTTTAGCATTCTTGGTAATTACGTGTAGTCATAATCTTGTATGTTTGTCCAGTGAATTTTCCGTTTTCCAAATAAGCATGCACTAATTTTCTCAGCACTTTTTCATATGTCTGCAGGTGCTGTTCATGGGCACAATCATCGTAATATGGTCTTCATACCCATCTTAGGGATAAATGTGTACGAGACTTTGTCTGGTTTGAATAGTGGGTTAAGGTTTATACCTAGCAGAAACAATTGGGAGGCCGTTATTGTAAAAGATAGCTGATCAATTCTGTCATAGACTTCCTTGACCTGAACCTTAAAATTTTCAAGCTTTGGTTAAGGCCACTGAACAGTTCCTTGTAACACTAAACTGTAAGGTGCTGCTTTCATGTATCCTTTCATAACGCCAGGCCACGTAGCCATAATGCACAACTTTAGCTTGCGGCCTTGCGCATTTGGAGCCTATAGTCCCACTGGGGCATTCTTTTGGAAATATTCAAGGAGGAGCTCCGAAGAAACACCTGTACTGTCTTACGAATTAAAGGAGGTGCTCTACATTAGACTTGTTTCAATATGACTGAAACCTTGTTAAGAAAAAGGGTTCATGTAATCGTTTGAGGATATGGAATGAATATGAATGTCTGAGAAATTCTCTCGTGCTATTACGTAATCTTAATTTTGTTCTTTTTCATAATTTTCGTCGAGGTAAACTTGTTTTGTTACAATGCACGTTACAGAATTAAACCCGTGAGCTTAAAGTATGATTCATTGATTCTACCCACAAAATTCTTCTTTAGAAGACCACAAGACTATTCTTTCTGCGTATTAGCAAACGTTAGGGTGCAACCATAAAATGGACAAACAAAACTTTATTGGTTGGATTGGTCATAAAATGGCCAAATAAAATTGATTTTTAAGATAGAAAAAGAAAAAAGAATATGATGAAGACGGTTTAGAGATTTTATTTTGCCGATGATCAGATTCAAGAAGCATGAGTGAAGGTATGAAGAAAAATAAGAGCTCACGAACTTTATGATATTGGGCTCGTACTTCATCATCTTACCAATAAGTGCATTATGAGTCAAAAATTATAATGCGACCTTATTAAATTCTGCCTCACCGTTCAGAATTTGCCCAGTAACGTGTGTCTTAAATTTTTCATGTGACCTAGCGTTCACATACGCTTACATGTGTGTTAAGATGCTTAATTATGGTTTTACTAGCTAGCTAGTCTCTACTCTACGGTGCTTCAACGGCTTCTGGCTACATTCCGCCATCGGCTTAGATGGGGGTTCCGACCAAATTGGCATTTCTTAGAAAAGTATTTATATTGCAGTTGGCAGCAAAACGAACTAAAACTAAAAGTACTAGAAAAAAGAATGACCCACGGCAAAAGAATACAAAATCCAGATTCATTCATTGCAGATCTAAATCATCAAAACTTTAGTTAAATTAGGGAGAGAACTATCACTTATTTTATAATGGTGTCTTGATTCTTGAGCCAGACGAGCGCCCCGGTAGAGGACATTGACCTATTAGGTTCAATCCAAGTGCAGTTCCTAAACCATCCTTCTGTGTCAGATAAACTGTCTGCAGAATGCTCCCGGGAGAGTGATAACTTTGTGTTTCAACTGAATAGAATACGATCCCTCTGCCATTCAAATATAATCTCGGAAAATAGATTTTGTTCTTCATGCAACTGTACGGGGCCACTGCCGATATACATGAGGTTTGGTTAATGAATAACACCCACTCTCCCAGAATCTTAACTTTTACCCATTCCATCTCCGAGAAATTCAGTTTAAAAATATTAACCGGAAACCCTGGAGACCCATTACGAAAATATTCTCCACGGGGTTCCTCAAAAAAATTCCAACTGTTATCCATTGCAGAAAAAACTCCCACGGTTCTTCCATGACCATCCATCAAAAGAAAGCCCCATGGTGAAAAATCGCAGTGTCAAGGAATGACTCGAGGTATACAAAATCAGTCTTATAAAAGAAATGAGAACTCCATTGTGCTTCTCCCCTTCTAATGAAATCGATATAGTATTCGTCTCTCCTTTCATCCATAGCAAAAATTATGCAATCTGAAGAAGTCGGCAAAGAAGATAGAGAAACTACTGAATAATTGATGTAGGACATCCATTAGATTTGAGGATTTATATTTTAATTATTATTTATTATTATTTCACCTAATTTTTATTTTAAAATTTATTTAATTTAAGAAATACTTTGTCTTCAAGCTAAGTTAACTAGAATTCTATTGTTTCTCTATAAATAGAGGACAAGTCTATTGTAATCTATCATACATTATTATCGACTAATATTGAGATTTCTCAACTATTATCCTACTTTACTTTCAAATTCTTTATTCACGCTTCCGTTCTGCATTAAGTGGCATCAAGAGCTTCGGCTTACGATCCTCTTATTCTTTTCATCTAAATTTATTTACCCTTTCGTCCCTTCTCTCCTAATCGAGATCTCCGCGTCTCTTCTTCTAAACCCTACTATCAATTATCCTTTTATTTTACAGTTGCCCAAAAAAAAATATAAAAAATAAAAGACGTCTGTTAGTTCTTACCCAACCTTTAATTTCTTCCCATGCCACCTATTCTTCCTTCCACTTCCTATCGGAACTAGGGGTGTGCAACGGACGGACGGATGCGGATTAGGAGTCACCCGCGTCCAATCCGTCAAACGTTGCGGATTTGGAAAATCCAACCGTGTCCGGCCAATCACCCGCGGATTTGACATCCGCGGATCAACGGGTGATACGGGCCGGATGCGGATTAACCACGGATTTAGTCAAAAAGAAAAAGAAAAAAAAACTAAAAGTTAATCACTTTGATTTTTTTGTGAACTATACAGCTTTTAGAATGGACAAATCCTGGATGGATAAACATAGGTTGGCTCCAGAATACGAACAAGGTGTTGAGAAATTCTTTAGATATCATATGCCATCGATCATATTCGTGACAGTATGGATACAGATGAGATAGATGATAAAATTGAGATATTATGTCCGTATAGGGAATGCATGAACACTGGTTCTCTGGCGGTGATGTTAGTTGCATCAATCGCAACTATAAAAATTGGATTTGGCATGGGGAAGAGGTTACTGCTAATACTAGATCATGTACTTCACATGACAATTTCCAATATGGGTATGGTGACGATGAAACACCTCATATATCATACGAATATTAACAACCAACCAGTGTAGCATCTATTTGCGATCATTATGAGTCATACCTGTATAACGGAACTGTGGAGTTTGACGAACCCATAATGTAATTTTGAAATGTGGGCGATTTGAAGATCCTTTGGAGGTTTTCATCACTTTTATAACCAGTAGCAAGGATCACTGCATCTGTTTCTAGAGTGAGTGAATATGAGAAAATACATGAATGTTAGGTGTGAAGCAGCTTGATTACAGCGGTGCGGGTGAATCCACGGATTTCAAAGTCCAACCGCAACAAAACCGTTAAAATGCGGATTTGAGAATCCCACCCATGTCCGACCCATATATCTTACGGATTGGGTTTTACTCACAATTTTACGGACGGATACGGGTGAAATCCGCGGTTCCGGACTTTTTGCTCACCCCTAATCGGAACTCAACTTTCTACTTCTGTCCAATTTCTCAGCAATTAGTTTCACGTTGCCTTATTTAGCCCATTATCATACCTTAGTTAGTCCAAGCCCACTACCCACCAAACCTAGCTATCACGTACACTATCTATACTGTTTCCAAAAGTCAATTAATCCCATATTTCTAGACCAAGCTATCTATCCCCCATTCACGGTCAATAATAAGTTTGCCAAGATCTTTATCATGTTTAATTTTGACCATGTATTTCGTGAAATTACGGAATCACAAAAGAGAAGTCTTTAACATCTCGCAAAAGCGAAGCTTTATTTTTGGATCAACTAGAGGAATCTCAAGTCGCGTCTCAAGCAGCGATTCAACATCAACTAGAATTAATTGAATCAATGTTATCCAGTCGGACCGCACATACAGAGAATCACAATGATGCTCCTCAATTTTGTGATCGAGAAGCAAATCCAAGTTGTCATGTCGCTCATAATCAACAAATTATTTGTTCGGAGACGAAGAAGTTTCACCAATATCAACACCGGAAACACTGGAGACACCATCTTCTTGTGAGTCGCCTAATACCATTGTTCTTGAAAATCAAAAGCTATGCGGAAATATTTTCGTGAGTCAAAAGTATTGCGAGCTAATTACTACTCCAATTGTTGCCAACGTCGACATCAACTTTTGTGTTCAACAATCAATTTTGTGGTGTTCTACTTTACTACCATTAACGTACTCAAAGTATATTATTTCTGGGGCCAATAATCGTGTGTTTCAGTCTCTTAAGTCTATTCACTCTTTATCTTTAAGTCTTGTATTTCCCCTTTTCAATCTATATGTGCTAGATGTGTAGGTGGCAAGCACCATCATCTTCCTTTCTTGTCAAGAACTACCTATTCTAATAAAATTGGTGTTGTTATTCATTCGGATTTATGGGGCCCTGCACCTTTTCAATCCAACTGTGGCTTTCGTTATTTTCTTCTGTTTGTTGATGAATGTTCTCGTTCCACCTGGATATATTTCTTATCTGATAAAACTCAAGTGTTTCGCTGTTTTTTGGACTTCAAAGCTATGATTGAAAAACTATTTTCAACATCCATTCTTGTTTTGCAATCTGATGGTGGTACTGAGTATGCTAATCCATTAAAATCTTATTTGGTTGCTAATGGCATTCAAAGTCGATCTTCATGTCCTAGCACGCCACGAAAAAATGGCCTTGCTGAGCGGAAAATACACCACATTACTGAAACTGGTCATGCTATTATGCTTCAAAGTGGTTTACTTGAGTGTTTTTGGGCTGAATTCTATGCCACTGCTGCCTACTTGATTAATCGCCTTCCCACTCCTGTTTTGTCATACAATACTCCTTATTTTGCTGTGCAAGGGCAAGACTGAAGAGCCCAAAAAACAGGAAATATACTCCTTCATTTTCCACTCTTCCATGCACAATATTAGCAGGAAATATAATCCAGTCTGACGACGTAAAGTGTTTCATTGGCCATTGAGACGGAAAAATAATAGTATTACCAGTACTTTCAATGTCGAATTTGTGCAGACTTATATTATACCTGAGCAAGCAATACAAACAAACACTGGTGAAGCCCAACTCTGCTGCTGAGCAACAAGCAGTGGTGTCACTGCCAATGAATAAAACATGATCATCAAAACTATTCACCTTTTCCCATTCCATTAACGAGAAATTCAATCTTATCACTTCTACCGAGTTGACTTGATCATAACTTTCACTATGAATTATGTCAACCCTTAAAAGTTCATCACGAGATTCCACATAATGCGACCTAGAATATGCTTTCCCTATTACTGGAAACACCTCCTTTTTTACGTCGAATGACTTAAGAGATAAAGTGTTGTTCGATCATGATCACCATTCTTGATAAAGTGTTGTTCGATCTCTAGGTGATGATCTAAGTGCTCATCCACGTAACGATCATCCGTGCACATTAAATATAATTTACCTTTAAAGCAAAGGACGGAAGTAGGCTGGCGCGGCGATATCAAGTTCACAATATCTGTAGACGTCAACTCATGTATTCTCCATTGTGTTTCTCCAGGGCGACAAAATAGAAAACAGTAAGCAAGGTAATCAATATCTTCATCACCATTAACAAGCTCTTCATAGTTGTTAAAAAGCTCTTCATCATGTTTATAACAAAAGAATATAACCATTGAATCATTATTATTATTATTGTCTTCATCGGATTTATTCATCCCACGAGGAGGTGAAGATAAAACACAATCGTAAAATCCATATCGACGACCTTTACAAAACTCTAATAATGTAGGTAACTGAATTTTCTCATCCGTTACGGGATTCCAGATAATACAATCACCATAATTCCATCGTGATAGAGTGTAATCATAATTTTCTTCATCGAAAAATATAATTAACCAACCTTGATGAGAAGGTTTTTGATAAAAAGTAGCACCACTTAATTCAGGTATTATGGATTTTCTACAAGTTTCGTTATAATTTGGTTCGCAAATATTATAAAAAGCGTGATCAACTAACAACCGTTCTGGCAGATCTTGATGATCTGTATACCAACCTTCTGCCTCCTGCAGGTGATAAGTGTTCACAAGCCATGGTGCCACTGATGCCCTTGCTCCACCCGCCATGAGGAAAGTTCAGAGAACTCAATAACAGGGGACTTTTTCCAAACGTATATATGCCTACTACCGACAAGAGGCCAAGAGTTTATATGCCTATTACATATATATATACTAGGGCTTAACCCGTGCCGTAACGGCACGGGAAAGGATATGTATTTCAAATATATCCATCGGTTCATACATATAATAACTGTTTGCGAAAATTCGATCCAGTCGATCCAAGCCTAAATGTTTTTGAGGTGTTGGTTTATATACATGTCTTTATCCTCAAATCTTTTAATATTATGTTTGTAAGTCATACAATTCTTTAGGAAAAACATAGTTAATCGTTAACCAACTCCTCATAATTCTATGGGCCTATGGATAGTTGAACACTGCTTCATTCACTTCTTCAAAACAAAATAGTATCCCTACTTCGTAAAGAAATAAATCATCAAAGGTCGTTCACCAAATTTGTAACAAAACTTAAAACAAAAAACTACTTGAAAATCAATCAGACTAATCTTACAAAATCTGCTAGCTTAAGGAATTACTTTTCTCCCTTTGGTGATATAAATTATTCCAAATTTACATAAAGTTGTGTCTATTCATTTTCCTAAAGTTTAATAATCTGTAATTCTTGATCAATTTTGTTTCTTATCTACTTATCTTCTCTCTTTACCTATTACCATGAACTACTTCTAAAGCATGCATAATAACATGAAGTCGAGAAGAAATGGTAGAAACATAAATCATGACAAAAGATGAGAATATGGAGAGATATGAGAAACTAAATCAATTACAATTCATTCGCGTGCAGCCTTGTACATGGTCAAAAAAAAATTTTATAGGTTTCATCTTCTTTCCTGCCCCGACCCGACAAATCTTAAAATCACAGCTATTGATTTATCTTCTTCCTAGAAAAAACTAATACATCAAATAAATTTTTTTAAACCAAGGGTAACTAAATTATTTATCTTCATTAAGACACCTTTCTCATCCCGCTACCACTACTTCTTCCACCACCACCACCATTAACGTCATCACTCCGTCATTCTTACCAACACCCACCACCATTATCCTCACCGCCGATCCACCACCCCCGCCCACCGTCACATCCCCACCGCCGATCCACCACCCCTGCCCACCATCACAGCCACCGTTAATACCTACTGATTTTTAATATAAAATAAATTTATTATGTATTAATGAAAATATATTTATTTGATTAATTAAAGAAATATTTATTATAAAATATTAATTAATAGAACATTATTACTAAAAGTTAATTAAACTGATCATTTTACAGCCGTAGATTTATGGCACGGGTGTTATATAAATTATGTATAATCATGTTAGATTATTTATTGAAAATAACTTCTAGTCAAATTATTCTGGACTTTGAAACAGAAGCCCGGAGAACATGGGATTTTTTATACATGTAAGATCATTTTGTAAATATCAATCCATTGTCAAATTATAACGTGTAATATAAATAATCTTTTAAGTTTCTCTCTTAATTTATCTATTAAGATAAAATCAAAATTCTATTTCCACCAAGTCTAAACAAATAGAAGCGAAAAATAGGTTATTGAGAAAATCTCACCTATCTAGACCAAAAAGTTGTGAATAGATTGAAACCCCGACGACCTGTGATAGCAAAAAAATTCATAATATGGCTAATCACAAAATACAGGCACCCTAAATTCAAACCATAAGGTTATCTTTGAAAATGTATACTTCAGCTAAATATACAACAAATGATATTTAAGAAAATGATAGAAACCCAAAATGTGAAAATATGTAAAAAAAGAAAGGATTTTCTCAAATGTTGTTAGCTCAGAGTAGTTTAACTAGTCACAGATGTACGTTTTGGTGGATGAAGATAGAGAGAAAATTGAAAGAAGATTGAGCGGAACTATACTCTTGGATTTGAGTTTTTTCCTCTCCACAATCTATCTCCCTTCCCAACTTTATTTCTGATTTTCATTTGCTCCAAAGTAAGGAATTAGAGTTTTCAAACCCACTCATACTACCGAATGTGAGCTAGAGAATCAATTGTTCAGTTTTATGGGAAGGTAGGTTTGTTATTTTCAGTTGATCAAAATTTTCCATTTTGATTTAGACTTTTGAGATGGGAATAAGAGAATATGTAATGAATTTTTATCAATTAAAGCGTGTATTCATGGATCGACCGAAACCGTGAATTTACCGATTGGGAGGAAAAATCAGGACTGGTCTTTATCTTTACTAACTTAGTGAAGCTTCATTTTATAATACAGTACAAAGAAATAGGCAAAAAAATATACATAACTAGGGTACAACCCTTACCATAACGACACATCTCGATAATAAGTAATTTTTGTGTATTGATTTTGACTTATGCTTGTTTGTATGTAGTAATTATATAACGTGACATTTTGTGGTTTATGGTTTTTTTTTGATCTTTCATGTATTTTAACCGAGTTTATGTTACTAATAATACGATCAACCACAACTTTTAATTTATAATGTTACCCATTTTGTAGCGACACAAAATTAACATAGCCTATTGCTACTCTCCAACTGCCACCACTACAAAGCCATCTAATACCATTTATTTCTCCACCATAACCACCACCTACCTCTCGTTGGTCGTTTGTCGTACTTCTAATTTTGATTCACAAACATCATGAGTAAAATTTTGGTTGAACAAACTTAGGTCCTTAATTAATTTATTCCATTATATTTTTTATTGTTATATCTCTGTTGTATTGCAATCAATTTTATTTTAACGGTTAGAACCATGATCTATACATCCGGGTACTAAGGGTAGCAGGATACCGTTTAGTTGATCCGGCGGTTATGATCATTTTTTTTCTTCTAAATGGCATGGTCTCATCCTCAAAATATGATACATGTTTTCTTCAATCGTGATGACCAACTACATCTTTCACGATACAATGTTGCATGTGTTGTAAATATACAGAACTAATAATGTCCACGGCTATTCACCAACATCACCATCATAAAACCACCCATCGGCATTATTTTTTCCACCACTACTGATATTATCGCCTCCACCACCACCGCTTCTACCAGCCACTACTTTCTATTCATATAATTTTTATTAAAATTATTTATTAATGTAAAAATACATATTTATTAGATTATTAACACATAATGGTGTAAATTTATTAAATTATTCATTATGATAGATTAATGAGACACTAATTGATAAAACACTCATAATGATTAATTTTAATTACAGCAAACCACAACCATGGATTTAGCTTTCCTCAGAATGCATCCTGACTACTCTTTATCTAGGCTAAGTTGTCAATGCTTTGTTTTATATTCTTGATGCCGTTTTCCAAACGTACAGTATTTGGAATGAGGCCAAGAGTTTCCTCCTTTAGAGAAACGGTTGTCGGACAGGGTCAGGATAACATTAAAGCCCTCGTCTAACTCAAAACATTTTTTTATTATTCTTTAGCCGGGCCAGGACTTTGTTACCCAGGCCAGGACTACTTCATCTTTGTCATTTAATGCTAACACTGTTTTCTTTGCTGGAGAGGCGACAAGTGCAAGGTATCAGGGACTGTCATAGTTGTTAAATAGTTCCACATCGCCTAGGGCAACCTAGGTCCCGTGCTTAATAAGCCTCCGGAAATCCTAACCTTACAAGCCAGTTTTCGAGGTTAGTTAGGCCCAAGGATTCCTTGCATGGTATCGTATCAGAGCCAGACCCCACTCAACGCTACCCGTGTCCATTCCTTATCCACCTGTGTAAATCCGTGGCTTACGTGCCACTCAGTCAGTGTAGCCCTAGTCGTTGAGGTGTGTCTCCGTGGTTTTCCGTACCACTTCATATCAGAGCCAGACCCCACTTAAGATGAACTTAGTACAGTATGCACTAGTTAAGCTGACCATCACAATAAATATTTAGAAAACTGAGATCTCCTGTGCGTTGAAAAACAAAACCAGAAACTTGATACCAAAAAAAAAAATCTACAATTGAGTATCCAGGTATCTCCCTTTTCCAGTTCTAAAGAAACTAAAGAAAATACTTAATAAAGCAAGAAGAACATCAAAAAGACAACATCATAGATTGTTGAAAAAGATAGGACTGTCATCAATGTGACTATTTATTACCTATGGAAAAAATAGGACTAATGCTGGACTCATAGAGATATTTACTTTCAGTAGGTTGTTGAAAAAAGATTATCAATCAAGCCATAATATTCGCCACAATATTCACCATAATAATTGTACTGATCGAAGGCTTTTAGTTCAGGGCTAGTGCTATAGATTCTAAGCATCAAAGAATGAAAAACATGATGGATTATTCCTCATAGATTCTTCACATCTACAGCATTCTCCTACAGAGAAACTGAAAGGGTTATTTACAGACCACTGGCACTCATCTCTAAACTGAGTATCTAAAGCTAGTAACTGTTCAGTATCGCACTTCAATTTTAGTAAGCAATATTAGTAAAGGTTTCATGCCTTGCAAACTTTGCGCAAACACCCTGAGACCCATTCATTCTACTCATTCATTCTTAATATCTTATGATAAAGGAGCTAGAAGTTGATGTGCCTCCCTCGCCATAAGCCTTCATGTTTAGAGAGGTGGCAATAGTTAGATTATATGGAAATTCAACAAGAAAGAAAAGAGAAAGGATGCGCATTTATAATGAAAACTTTAGCAATTTCAGAGGGTTCAATGTTACTATCACTACTCCTCAGGCACATCTTGAGCTTTTTTGATGCATGGTATATGTAATTCAGTTATGCATTAAGTCATCTGTCACTTCAGAAACTTATTTTGATGAATTTTTTTACCTTAAGCCTGCAGGAGCACTTCTTAATCTAAGTTCTTTCGCAACTTCATTGCTTAAGTATGAGTTCCCATCAGCTCTAATCCCCTAAAACAATAAAACATCGATATAGTCAGACTGAAATAATTATAAATACAAGTATAACCATATCAGGAAATCAATTTTCTATGTCAATCATTCAACAACGACAGACTAATATTAGGGATAACTGAGGGGTAAAGAGAGAACAGTTCCAAACACTCTCCATAAAAAGCTCTACCCAAATTAATTTTGAAAGGTTTAACCGATAACTTACTAGCACAATTTTGGCACGAGGAGAAGTAAGCATTTCCCTGAGTAATAAAATCAGTGGGTTCTACTTCCAGAAGCTGTATATAAACCAAAATTACATTACAAAAATACCATTCAGCAACCATATAAACAGAAAGCTAATTCAAGAAAAAAAACTAAACCTGTACAAACATGTACGAATTAGTAATGCAATTGAGCTTCCGCCGCTCTTCTTTCAAACTGATATCAAAAGCTTCAATATATGGTAAATTCCATTTGTTCAGCTCACTATCTTCAATGTACTTAAGTAATGTCTCAATACGATCTCTATCATCATTTCAAACAAGTGTAAATTTCGTATCCAAAAGTTTATTTGAGAAGTAACTGTAAACAGCTCTGGAACTACTCTCTTGTACATTGATATTCAACTCTAAATTATCAGGGCATTCTTCAGTGACACCACCAATTTATTGCGATGAACACTACAACCCTATGTCAAATACAAACCCTTTAGGAGAGAAACAAAATCAAGAAGATAACATGTATCAACAGCACCACTTGCATTCAAATCTTCCACCTTATTACAACAAATCAAAATTAGAAGAAGAAAAAAAAAATAAAAAAAATTGAAGATAAGATCAAGGAAATAGAATAAGATCAGCAAATTGTTGCTAGTTACCTGAGAGGTTCAACTGACGAGAAACGCAAACTGAGATGAGTAAATTGAAGATAAGATCAGCAAATAGAATAAGAACCAGTAAATAAAGGGTAATGGTAAAGGAGGGTTAGATTAGGGTTTTTTTCTTCAGATGCGGTAATTAGAGATTCTAATGCTGCTTTCGTTCGATCTGAAATTTCGTCTAAATTGATTGTAGATTGTTACCGGTGATAAGAGTGAGGTATAAACCCTTAAAATTCTTCGGAAAAAGAGAGAGGAGGGGAAAACGAACCTGTCACGATGAGAGTGAGGATTTAGGCCAAGTTAGGCGGGAGCTCAACCGATTGAGTCTATACTTTGGCGAATCTTGAAACTAGACTAAGGGGAAACAAATTTTTATTAGGGGTAGCAAAAAAAGCAAGATTAGGCTTGGAGGAGAATTTGTGCTTAAAAATTTAGGTTTGAAGAAGAAATGCGGAGGAGTAGCAAGTGCACACCCTTGCTATTAGTTGGATCCGCCACTATGATTTCCCATTTAACTCGTATTTTATGATGAGCTGTTGGCCGACGACTTAAAAAAGGTGTCGAGAATTGCTATTCCTTGTCCAGTTAACTTGGTATGGACTTTTTCACAACGGTTTTGTTAAACCGAGTCCAATTCACTTGCTATGACCAGTTAACTAAGTCCAGTTACCGTGCTACGACCAATTGATTGGGTCCAATTACCGTGTTATGAGCAGTTGATTGAATCCAGTAAACGTGCTATGACCAGTTGACTGTCCAGAACGGGGTGTGCTTCTATTCGATAGAAGAATATAGTATTGTTGACCAGTCAACATGAGCCCAGCTGACGACTTAATACTTGGAACACAGTATTAATGGACTCTAAAAATTGTTCTTACTGCATTAATTATATAATCATGTACGTCATCATTACGGGGACATATATTATGCTTTTTCGGTTATATATCGCCCATTTGTCATACTTCTCTTTTGGAATTTACGAGGACTTTCAGGTGGGACGCGGAATTTTACCTTTTTTTTAAGTCCCTTTACCGCACAAATTGGATTTTAATATTATAGTTCCATGTTTGTATGGCGTGCCAAAAAACTCTAAGAGACTAGGTGTAACACGTCCAAATGCATGGCGTTAGCTACTTTGAATCCATTAGGTGCATCACGTAATTTACACTCCTTCCCCTTTCTCTTTCTTTTTCTTTTTCTTATATATAAGAAGGAATGAATAACATTAATTAGAACCAAAAAAAATATTACAGAGTCTACAAGATGCAGATTATAAACAATATACTCAACACGGCTGTATAGAGAGATACCTCAATGGTTCCAATGAATTATTGTTAGTTTTCTCTCCTTTTTCTCTTAACATTCTTGGCGTCAATTTACATGTAGTTATAATCTTTTGTTTTTCCACTAAGTTTTCTCTCTTTTTTTTTTCAATAAGTACGCACTGATCTTGTTAGCACTTTTTCTTATGTGCAGGTGCTGTATCTAGCCAATTTCACAATGCCCAGAGAAGATACTGTCACACTCGTAATATGTACAACACAAACGTTCTCGTTCATGTGCACAATCATCGCAATATGCATGGTCTTCATCCCCATGTTAGGTATAAAGGTATAAGCAACTTCATTTGGTTTGCAGAAAGGGACAGTTGAGGTTTATGTACATTTAGGAAGCATTCTGAACATGCATACCTAGTATAGAAATAATAGGGAGTCCATTACTGTAAAAGTCGGTGGAAGGTATATGAATGAAACTTTATAATAAAAAGGGTTTATGTAATCGTTTGAGGATATGCGAATGAATATAAATATTTGAGAAATCCTCTCTTGAATTTGGAAATCTTAATTTGGAGCTGTTTCAGAGTCTACATGATCTTTCGGGGTATCTTCATTGGTTTCCCATATTCCACCAACAAAAAAATTCCATAGAAGACCGACCACATGACTATTCTTTCTGCATATCCAATGATTAGAAAAGGTTGGTCCAAAATGAAGCATTAGTGAAGGTTTGAAGAAAAATAAGAGTTCATGAACTTTATTTTAGAAGCCCCTATAATAGCTTCTTATGTTATAGGGCTCATCCTTCATCATCTTACCATTAATTGAATTCTGAACCAAAATTTATAGTGCGGCCTTAAATTCAGCCTCATATTTCATAATTTCACCATTAACTTGAAATCTACATGATGACTTAAATTTGTCATGTGACCTAAAGCTTACATGTGCGCTAAGATGCTTAATTATATATGGATTTGTTTTGATTTGAGTTCAATTTCTTGGAATTCAATTCCAAGAATTAGATTGCCCCATATTTAAATTCCTAGGATTCCAATTCTTCCAGCCAGATAAGGTGTTAGTTTTAGAGGCAAATAAGTATGTTGAAAGTTACAGTGAGGGAATCAAGGTTAAACGGTTGAATTTTGAAGTATGAAATTACGACGAAGCAGTTTCATTTGCTGTACGACACATACCAATTAGTGCGTGGTCCAACAGTACGTTGGAGAGATTCAATGTTTATTGAATGAGTCATACCCATGCATCAATAATTTACCTACTACAGTATTATGGAGTATCTGAGAAATAAGAAGAAATGGAAAGCGACTTACAACTGAAAGAAAATTGTGAATTTCACAAGCTAAAATTAGAATTTTGGTACATGGAAGCAGTGGTAGTTGAGAGTTGAAAGTGTTGTGAATTCATTTCTTATTCGGTTATGTATATCTTGCCGCTGCAAGTGTAAGCATAGAAGGAATTCCATCAACTTTAATTGCTGGGTAGCAAGAAACAAGTTAATCTTAATGCAAAGATACCCAATTTAAAGGCATCCTACTATTATTAGTTCACTATACTAATAAAGCACACTACAATATGGCACGGAATCAACTACTTAGTGTATAGGAGGATTTCCTAGAGACCTCAAATAGATGGTTTCGCTGTGGAATATTGATCAGACACTACTCTGTAAGTACTAATTTTTCTCAACTCGTCTCTTACTTAAGGTTTGTGTATTTGAGGTTTATTTTTTCTTTTTTTGAGTAGTTTTCTGTTTGTGTTCCCATGATCTTAACACAAAGGTAGTTTTCTCCTTTGTGCCAGAAAACATTTCTTTCGTGAGTATACATTCATTTTAATTTGATTGCGACGGGGGAGGCAAGGCTTAGCGACACCAAATCAAAAACCCTAAGCGATGGGGTTAGGCGAAGCCAGGCCACACCAAATCAAAAATTCTAAGACCACCAAATCAAAAATCCTAAGCGACGGGAGAGGCGAGGCTGAGCGACACCAAATCAAAGACCCTAAACGATAGAGGAGGCGAAGCCAAGCCACACCAAATCAAAATTTCTAAGCGACGGGGCGAGGAGAAGCTAAGCCATGCCAAATCAATAATGCATCACGACGGGGAGGGGCCAAACCCACGACACCAAATCAAAAAACCTAAACGACGGGGCCAGGCGAAACCGAGCCCACCAAATCAAAAATATGGTTAAAAAAAACGATGCCGGATGCATAGCACAGGCATAAATCTAGTCCAATTTAAATGTTCTTTCCAAGGAAAACCTGCAGGAAAATCAATATACAGTGTCAGATGTAGGAAAGTATCCCAGCAGAACCAAATTAATCACAACAATTTCAAGGTTCAGGAGTATTCAGGGACGGTTCCAGATCTTTAGAAACTAAAGCAATACTAAACAATCCTACCTTTGTTCACCAAAAAATAAATAATAAAGGCAACAAAAAGACAAAATGGATCAACTATTAAGCCAACCAAAAGAAAACATCAATATAGGCACTATCACCTATGAAGACAGTTTGGATTAATCTTTCATGGATATATTTTCATCTTAGTTTGTTGAAAAGGGTTACTAATGCAGCTTTTATACAGATGATAATATTAGTGCAGGTCAAAGCCTCTCAACTATGGTACTCAAAATACCCACCTTGCTTTATGAGATCACCTACTGATGTGAAGCTTACTAAGATTACTTTCGGTTAAACACTAACATCATTATTGCAACTCCCCAACATCGAAACAGAGGAAAATTGGAAAAGCTTCAAAATTGGTCCTGATAATTATCCATCAACATGCTAAAAACTAAGAATGAAACAGATTAAATTGTATTGTTGCTAAAGCTATCACCTTCCACCATAGACCTGCATATCCTTATTCGAATCCGGTCAATGAATGAAACAAATTACTAAAGCATGCATCTCATTTAAATTAGCTCAAGTGACTAACAAATGCAATTAACAAAGCAATAAAGCGTGACTGACTGACTGACTACATAGAAATATACTCACATACAAATTTGGGATTAATGATATAAACACAAACTAGCAGTTAGTGATATATAACTGTCAATAGTTCTGAGGTTAATTTATTTTTATTTTTGTTTGATGATGAGGTCCTTGTTATCCATCTCCATATAAATATTTAAGCATATCAATATTACTTCAAAAAGGTAATTGAAGATTACCAGCTTCTTGCAGCAGTTGCTTTGACCGCTAAGTGCTATCACACTCATTGCTATCGTCTCCTCAATTCTATGTGATTCCATCATTCCCGCATCTTCTTCTCCTAATTCTTTCAATGAAACTAAGGTATGCTGGTGTGTAAACACTCGACGAGATATACCATCAAAATTCACATTGCTTTCCCAGGTTGAAGTTTCTGAAACAAATATTTCAAGATTGCCTTTATCATAACGTATAACGGCGCCATGCTCCATAAAGGCAAAGGGCTTTCCTTGGTCAAGACTAGTAACTTTAACTCAACCCCGTGACTGGTGATCCTCCGTTTCAAAATTATCATTCTTTTTCATGAACAGCCATACTTCATCAAATCTTTGTCCATCTATGAATTCACAAACAGCGTAATATAAAATCCCACCACCTATCACGCTATCAAAATCTTCTTCATCATCGGTGTCCATCAGCATAGGTGGTGGTGAAATATGCTTACGGAACTTCTCATCAGCTAAATCAAAAACCACTACCATTCCTCCAATGAAGACAGCCATTCACAAGCGCACCATGTGTATGCTCCCATTTTGTGATAAGTATAAAACCCAAATCAAATGTTCCAACGTGCCTCCATCCCTTGCCACTTCCAACAGTGTACACCTCGACCTCAACATTAAGTTCTCCCCGGAACATATAGATCCTGACAACTTTGTACTCATTTGTTTCAGCAAGGTAACCAAATCCACACGCCAAATGAGTACAATTTGACTCATTTGTCTCAAAATCTGGATAACAATCAAAATCTGGAAGAACAATGTATTCTTTGGTGAGTGGGTTAAAAATAATAGCAGGTCCATGAGCTTCAAAGAAACTAGGTTGAGTTCCATAAATACAAATCAAACCATTAAACGAACCATTTCAGTATTGGGGGTCAACCTCTTTCTAACATCGTTTGAATGATTCAATCTCGGTAATAAGTTGTTGAATAGCCAAACAAAGCATAAGTACCTAATTAGAAACCAGACCGTTATTTTCGAATGGTTTAACTCTCTCTTCGCCTGTTTTCTCTGTCAATTCTTTTCTTGTCTATAATTTGTAAACAAATCTTTCTCTTATTTAAAGTTGCTTGAATTCAACGGCTTTACACTCTCTAGCAGGGCAAGTGAACCAATAAACCAAATAATGACCATTATACATAATTAAGGTTTTTTGTTCATAAATTTGGTTCATCCCTCTTGGGAGACAAAAAAGAAAAGAAAAAAGAAGATGAAGAAAAACATGAATTCTACTTTATTACTTTTGTTTTATTTCTCATTTGCTGTAGTTATTCCAACTTTACAGGCTAATATCGGCCATTTCGACCCGTATGTAAGAAAACAAGCTGAGGACGCTGCGGAGTATAATCGGAAGCATGCTTATGTTCAGAATCCCATCGAAACTGTCAACCAAGTTAACGATCACGTGCATAAGTACGATTTTCTTATAGGTTGCTGCTTCGTTTTTGCGCAGCAATGATAGCAGAATATGCTGTGTTCTTTGTTGTAGGAATGATAACATAATATAGTACTTATAGAGAATCACTTGTTAATCGTGTTGTTCCGCCAAGGAAAATGATTTCTATAAAATTTAATGGTGATTATTTATTTATTTTGCAGAGTGTTTGCGGGGCATAACAGCACAAAGATAGAAAGAAAGTTAGGAAAGTATCATGGTCCATGTTTAGCAACAAACCCTATTGACCGTTGCTGGAGGTGCAGGGCAGATTGGGCAAATGACCGTAAGAGGTTAGCCGATTGTGTCCTTGGTTTTGGGCGACACACTAGAGGTGGAAAGAGAGGGAAATTCTACGTAGTCACTGATCCATCTGATAATGACTTGGTGAACCCCAAGCCAGGAACATTGAGATACGGTGTAATCCAAACTCAGCCACTCTGGATCATTTTCGCAAGAAGTATGGTTATCAGGCTGAGCGAAGAGCTTATGATAGCAAGCGACAAGACAATTGACGGTCGTGGATCAAATGTTCATATCACAGGCGGTGCAGGCCTTACTCTGCAGTTTGTGAGGAACGTCATCATTCATGGTCTTCACATCCATGACATTCATGCAGGAAGCGGTGGTTTAATTAGGGACTCACTTGATCATTATGGATTCAGAACAGCTAGTGATGGAGACGGTATCTCTATCTTTGGATCGTCGCACATTTGGATCGATCATAACTCCATGTCCAACTGCAAGGATGGAATAGTAGATGCCATTATGGGATCCACGGCTATTACTATCTCGAACAACCACATGACAGATCATAATGAGGTACATGAAAAAATTCAAAAGTGCCAAAACACAAGTATTTTACTGCATCTATATTCTATACTCATAGTGAAAATTATTTTTCTGCATGCAGGTGATGTTGTTCGGTGCAAGTGACAGCTACTCTAACGATACAATAATGCAGGTTACAATTGCATTTAACCACTTTGGAAGGGGTTTAGTGCAGAGAATGCCAAGGTGCAGGTTTGGATTTTTCCATGTCCTAAACAATGATTACACTCATTGGCTTATGTATGCCATTGGTGGTAGCCACAATCCTACCATCATCAGCCAGGGTAACAGATTCATTGCTCCTCCTGATCCAAATGCTAAGGAGGTAATAATTACCAACAAAAACACTACCGAATCCCTGAATTCTCAATCTTACCGTCGATCTAAACTAGATACATTATTGCTTATTTAAACATTGTGTGCGTGTTTGTGGTAATGGTTTTTGTGTAGGTGACTCATAGGGTTTTCGCAACAGAGGACGTGTGGAAGCAATGGACATGGAGGTCACAAAATGATTTGATGATGAACGGTGCATTCTTTGTTGAATCTGGCGACATTACTCCATCCTTGCCTTATTCAAAGCAAGACATGATCAGTTCTAAACCCGGTACATTCGTGACCAGACTAACACGTTTCGCAGGTGCCATAAACTGTTTTGTTGGTAAACCTTGCTAAAAAAAAAAAAAAAATGGAAGAGAGATGAAAAGAGCATACAGAGAAAGATAGAGAGAGGCGTTATTGTTGACGGTATATATTGTTCTTTGTATTTTATTGTTGCTGGTCATTTGATGACAAATAGAGAAAATGAAATTTATTTTTATATGTATATATTACGCTTAGTAAATTGAAATTATACCTATTTTTTTTATTATTCTTTTGATTATTTTCTTATCCAAAGTTCACGAGGAAATTTTATCAAATAAATGAAACGATTACGTAGAGACTAGACCAAAACCTAGAAGAACGGAAAAGGGAAGAAAAAGAAAACAAGTAGTAATCATTAAATTTATAAGCATGGAAACTCGATCTGTCATTACCAAAAGCTATCGATTAAAAGAAGGTGGTTCCTTTTTCCACCATTACAGGATCCCCTTTCTAGCTAAAATAATCTGCTACAAAATTATCTTCCTTGTATGGACTGTACGAGTGAACCAGAGCTGACTCGAAGATGGAAATTTAAAGCAACGCCCAGTGAAACGGAAGCTTCCAAAGCACCAACCAGGGGTTTGATAGTGAACCAATCAAATAAAAACACGAGGGGTTTGATAGTGATCTAGTAATGTGCATCGAATCACACTCAAATCAGAAGTGTGACATTCCCCACGCACTGGTTGCTCTCCGGCAAAGAAAATAGCACCGTCATGAATACGGCTATATGATGATCAATCAAAGATGAAGTAATCTTGGCCTGAATAACAAAATTATAGATACGGGCTGGCGCAGTTACCAACATTAGAAATCAAAGAGGTGTCCCGTAATAGGAGCTGGCCCGGTTAACCACAAGTTTCCGTCAACTAGTCATAGCACGGTAACTTTACTCGATAAACTGGTCATAGCAATTGAACTGGACTAACTTTAACAAAACCATTGCCAAAAAGTCCATAGCAAGTTAGCTGGGCTCATCATGGGGTAAAATCCGTATAAAACCGTTGCCTAAGGTCGAGAAGGTTGTTTCGAGGTATACTCAAATTTTGAGTCGAACCTATAGGTTCGGCTGATAACTTTTCAGTAGAACTTAGGCAAATGTATGCCTCAAAACATTTGAGTATGCTTCGAAACAGGTTTCAAGGTCGAAAGATTTCGACACAAACACTGGGTGAGAATCAAGGTCCTGGTTAACTTGGAAAGCCCAAGATGATGGTTACCTAGATTAATGGGCGCCCAAGCACTGAAAATTAACAAGCGCCAAAATCCTATCTCTCATCGAGACAACTTTGTTTTCCCCTTCTCTCTTTTTTTATGAAGAATTTTACCTCACTCTTATCACCAGTAACAATCTACAATCATGTAGAAGAAATTCCAGATCGAAAGCAGCATTAGAATCTCTAATTACAGCATCTGATGAAAAAAAAAACCAAATCTAATCCTCATTTACCATTACCCTTTATTTACTGGTTCTTATTCTATTTGCTCATCTTTATTACACCCATCTTCAATTTCCTCATCTCTGTTTGCGTTTCTCCTCAGTTGAACCTCTCAGGTAATTAGCAAAAAATTCCTTTCCAATTATGATTTTTTTTTTTTTTTTTTTTTTGCTTCTGTTAATTTTGATTTGCTGTAATAGGGTTGAAGATTTGAATGCAGGTGGTGCTATTGATACATGTTATCTCCTTGATTTTGTTGGTCTCCTAAAGGATTCTCTGTGGAACTATCTGATGCATTTAATAGGTAAACGGGTTTTAGGGTTTATTATTAACTTGTTCTTACTTACATTCTTATTTTTGATGTTTACATAGAATGATGGTTTGTATTTGAATTAGGGTTGTAGTGTTTTTTAGTTTACCCCCTAAACGAATTAGTGATTGAGCTTTACCCCTAAGTTGCTAATCTTAGCAACTTTCACCCCTAAATTAATTGTTTTGTCAAAAATATCCTTCTTATACATGTGCGACCCAGACGTGTGTGCATCAATCACCATCACCACTGAACACCTCCTCCCTAGCACCATCATCAACAATAAAAACCACCAAAAGTGAATAATAATTGGCTGAAAAGGAATATTTATATGTATCATGTATGAAAACAGACACTTGTATATTAACACGTTTACATGTCTAGGCTGTTTGGATCAGAGTTACACACTCGAATAAGCTAATCACAACACCAAATATGTTAAAGTAGGCCGTCCTATAATCAGACGACTCCAAATTTGTTAAATATGCTAGGTTTTGTCGATCTTTGTTGGGTCTTTGAAATTTAAACCACATTGATGACTGTCCGGCAACTCAATTTCGGTATACTTCAAACTACAATTTCAAATAGTTGGCTGCATTGAATCTTTATTATGTTGGATGATAGACTGGAAAGGTTGTGATAGGTATACTAGGTTCAATATCGATTTTCATTAAATAGTTTATTGTTGGGTCCGTTTAACGTTGATATCCATTGCCAAACGGAATCACTTTTGAGTTTCACTGTTGATGGTGGTGTTGGTGAGGAGGTGGTGGTGATTAACGCGCACAATATGGGTCGCACATGTACAATAAGGGTATTTTTGACAAAAATTCTTGTTTAGAGGGGCAAGTTGATAAGATTAACAATTTAGGGGAAAGCTCAATCACTAATTCGTTTAGGGGGGAAAACTCAAAAACCCCATGATAGTAACACTGACACCTCTGAAATTGCAAACATACGCATTTTAGATGTGCATCCTTTATCTTTTGTTTCTTGTTGAATAACCTAACTTAAAAGACGAGGGCAAATATACCTCAATCTAAAAAAAATCCACCTATAAGTTCTTTTCCGAAAGTGATTGTCTATGGACTGAGTCGAGACAATACAGCTAATCAGTTCACACTTCGTGTGATCGTCTATGGATACGAGATCGAGACAATACAACAACGAAGTATGTTTACTTGATAATAGGTTCGGACTTAACCAAACTCTAGGGATTGTCTATCAAGTAAAATAGGAATTGACGTTTGTGTATTTTACTTCTTATTATAATAAAACAATGATAATTGCGGATATAGAAAAGTAAAAGACACAGCAAGATTTTGTTAAAGAGGAAACCGCAAATGCAGAAAAACCACGGGACCTAGTCCAGAATTGAATACTCTCAGAATTAAGCCGCTATACAAAATCAAACCGACTTCGTATAGGTTACACAAAGCAACTAAACCTATAGTTCACCTAGTTCCCTCAGTATCCCTACGCCTCCAACTTGTAAATAAGTCACGCACTTGGAATAATTCCTTTGGTTCGTATTCCAAACAGTAAAGTAACAACAAATCTGTTTGTTAACAACTCTTTTCAAACAACGTGATATGAGATTGACAAAGGCTCTTCCGTTTAACTAATAAAATCCTTTGTCGGGTCCTTAGATCAATCTCTCAACAACTACCGAAGTAATTGTTAGACTATGCAATCAATACTATTAATCACAAAGAAGTGTATTGATGCCGATCTACTCAACTAATCAATCCAATCTATCACCAGGATAAACCGATTATAGTTGGATCCCTATCCAGCCGAAACAAGTATTGTGCACACCAAAGATTATGAACCCAAAAAGTCTTCTTGTCTTCAAATCTTCTTTAATCTTCAATCAGCACCTGCACACAATCAACTTGAATCTCTTGTGATCAATCACACATAGAACGGAGTCTGTTAACGTTGGATTATCACAAGACGTCTTTAGATCTACAAACAGTCAAAAGATCCCCGTCGAAACTTCGATCTAGTTAGAGTTAATCTTATATCAGAAGAGAAGATTCTCAAGCATAAACAAACAAGGTGAAATCAAAGTTCAACAACCGTTAGTCAATCAAATCAATCGAAAACTAATAATAAACTGCAATTATTTAGTTTCCCACCAACGGTACTAATAGAGCTTCTCAATCCCAAAGAAGTCTTTAAACCGAGCGGCCGTAAGAGATTTCTCCTAATTAGGGTACTCCCCTCTCCGATAGGCGGCTCCACCAGTAACAACACAACTTAGGTAGTTTTGCTGGCTCTGAGAATTAGTTTGCTAGAAATGCAAACTTCAAGTATTTATAGACAGGGAAGTTGGGACACCAAGGAATTTCCAAAACCGAATATTCTCAAAGATATGCAATAAACACAAAATCGGTTTTCATAACTCCTGGAAATGCACTGTCCAAATATTGACCGAAATCCCAATAGAAAAATCTATAATCAGTAAATACACATTACTAATATTATTTTCTAAAGATATGCATTTAATTGCTGGAGATTAAATAGCATATAAAAACTAAGAAACCTTAAATAAAAGATTCTCAATTTATTTCGATCCTGGGATTCTCCTTTAGCTATTAAGGAATATCTTTAAACAATTAATGATAAGAGTTACTGCACATGTTCAAAGTATGTCGACATCTTTACTTTGCAAGTCCTTTTTCATATTTACAATCTTGGAAACGATTTTCCACACTTCCAAACAAGTTTAGAATTGGTTCGTCTGAATTCCAAAAACTATGTGATTGATTATCCTATCAAATCACCAATCATGGGTTTCACGGTTCTACCAAAACAAGTTCGGTTCTACCTCCATGTGAGTACTGTGCATAGTCACGCTAGTTACCAAAATTCGGTTGACTAGGTACTAGGATCGGTTCCCCATAACTTATGGTAACTACCTGTATTCGGTTACACATGTCCATAGGATTGGTTCCCCCAAAAATACAAACTTCTTGCACATGTTCATAGGATCGGTTCCCACATCTACTAAAAACGTGTTGCACCCTTTACAAGGATCGATTCCCTCTTGCAAATTTGTTGCACCTCTTACTAGGATCGGTTCCCCAATGACTAGATAAAAGTTGCTATTTACAAGGCATCGATCATACCATCTTGACTGATTACTTAAGATCGGTTTCACTAATAAAAGTCATACCAATACATAAGTCAGGCCTTGTGAATAGTTTTACCAAGATACATAAACAAGTTTATGAGCGGTTATACTAAACACACATATTGGTAATTCAAAATAGATTTGCAATGAATAACAATACTAATAAGCCTAGCGATTTCCCTTTCGATTCACAAAACAAGTTTATGAACTTACTTCCTTTAAACGAATGTAAAACATTGTTTCCTAGGATGAAATCATCACTCATACCCATACATAATCACAATAGCATTCATATGATCATGTCGATGTCTTATATACAAAGTTTAAAGGTTAAGCAATAAACCTCGTATTTTATTCCTTAATACTATGTCAAACCAGAGTTTCATACACAGCTTCGCAATTGTGTTTTCAATATGCACAACGTGAAAGATACGTTAGGGAATGAAACAGTTCAAGTCAAATATTACTAACCTCAAGAGGAAGGATGATGTTGTCGTTGTAGCTCCATACTTCTTCACTTTCTTCAAGTCTTCATGTAATACTTGTAAGTCTCATATCCTAAAACGTTCAAGCTAACCTATACGAAGTTGACTCTAGTATATAATCAAGCGACTCTTTAAATGAGTTTTGATTCACTAAAATATGACAACCAAACTTGACATACCAACGCTTGGTGGGTTCAACCGAGCTATGCTCTAACAAGCCTGATGAGAAAAATAGATTTAATTCTGATCTTTATTTTGGTCTTATCTAACAAGGGTTGTATTTGTACAATCGGTTTAGCAAAGGAACTAAGGTGCTTAGTCGATTTTTGGTTTGCTAAACTATTGGGAAAAATTGCTTCGGGCAATTGTTTCCTTGGTAACATATCAAAACAAAATTACCTTGTAGTTTCGGTTTTGATATTGGTTATCAAAAATGGTGTGTGAAACCCTCGTTCTTGACTCTTATAGGTTGCAAGTCTCTTTGTGATATTTGTAAGATCCTTTCGGTTTGCTTTTTTATTTGCTCGTACCTTTGTCATTTTGTGACAAAACGGGGGAGAAATATATGGAGTAAACAAGTGATACTTATATTAATTTGTATTGATTTGGTATCACTAAGGGAAAGGACAATGGTGCTTAAATGTTATATCTAACGAAAGAGTAAAGCATAGACTAAGGGGGAGTAACATATCATATAATGATTGGAATAACAAAGTCGTGCGGATTGAAAATCTACCTATCTTACCTTTAGGGGGAGTATTAGCTTTGTTATTATAATGTCAACAACGGCATTTATGGATTGAATGTATACAGGTTATTGTGTTGTTGAATTTGGGAATCAAGCGTATGTTTAATGAATTCTTGTAATTTGTTTATCCATATGATGTAAGAGTTTTGTCACTAAAATTGACAAAGGGGGAGATTGTTAGAGCATAGCTTGGTTGAACCCACCAAGTGTTGGTGTATCTAGTTTGGTTGTCATATTTTAGTGAATCAAAACTCATTTAAAGAGTCGCTTGATTATTTACTAGAGTCAACTTCGTATAGGTTAGCTTGAAAGTATTAGGATATGAGACATTACAAGTATTATGTGAAGACTTGAAGAATGTGAAGAAGTAAGGAGCTACAACGACGACATCATCCTTCCACTTGAGGTTAGTAATATTTGACTTAAACTGTTTCATTCCCTAATGTATCTTTCAAGTCGTGCATATTGAAAACATAACTGCGAAGATGTGAATGATTATACTCTAGTTAGACATAGTATTAAGGAATACAATACGAAGTATAACGCTTATCTTTTGAACTTCGTATATAAGACATCGACATAATCGTATGAATGCTATTGTGATTATGTATGGGTATGGGTGAAGATTTCATCCTAGGAAACAATGTGTTTACATTCCTTTAAAGGAAGTACAATTCATAAACTTGTGTTATGAATCGAAAGGGAAATCGCTAGGCTTATTGGTATTCTTATTCATTGCAGATCTTTTGAATTACCAATATGTGTGTTTAGCATAACCGCTCATGACTTGCTTATGTTCTTGGTGTAACTATTCGCAAGGCATGACTTTTGTATTGGTATGACTTTTATTAGTGAAACCGATCTTAAATAATCACCTGAGATGGTATGATCGATTTGTTGTAATAGGTATGACCAACTCTAGGCAAAGGGGAACCGATCCTAGTGAGAGGTGCAACCGATCACAAAATGGGAATCGATCCTTGTAAGAGATGCAACAAGTTTCTAGTTATTGGGAACCGATCCTATGAACATGTGCAACACGTTTTTAGACATAGGGAACTGATCCTATGGACATGTGCACCAAATACAAGTTAGATACCATATATATGTGGGAACCGATCCTAGTACCTAGTCAACCAAATTTTGGTAACTAACGTGAATAATTCTAGTACCCACATGGAGATAGAACCGAAACTTGTTTTGGTAGAACCGTTAAACCCATGTTTGGTGATTTGATCGGATAATCAATCACGTAGTTCTTGGAAGTCAGATGAACCAATTCTAAACTTGTTTGGAAGTGTGGAAAATCGGTTCCAAGATTGTAAGTATGAAAAAGGACTTACAAAGTAAAGATGTCGACATACTTTGAACATGTGCAGTAACGCATATCTTTTATTGTTCAAAGATATTCCTTCATAGCTAAAGGAGAATCTCGGATAGAAAATAAATTGAGAATCTTTTAATTAAGGTTTTTAATTTTATTTATAGAAAATAAAAATTAGTAATGTGCATTTACTAGTGGGAGATTTTCTAAGAGATTTTCGGTCAATATTTGGACAGTGCATTTCCAGGAATTATGGAAACCGAATTTGGAATATATTGCATATCTTGAGAATATTTTCGGTTTTGGAAATTCCTTGGTGTCCAAACTTCCTTGGTCTATAAATATCAAAGTTTGCATTTCGAGCAAACTAATCCTCAGAGCCAGCAAAACTACCTAGTTGTGTTGTTACTAGTGGAGCCGCCTATTCAGAGAGGAAAGTAACCTAATTAAGCGAAATCTCTTACGCCGCTCGGTTTAAAGACTTCTTTGGGAATGAGAAGCTCTATTAGTACCGTTTGTGGGAAACGAGATAATTGCAGTTTATCTTTTGTTTTCGATTGATTTGATTGACTAACGGTTGTTGAACTTTGATTGCACCTTGTTTGTTTATGCTTGAGAATCTTCTCTTCTGATATAAGATTCACTCAAACTAGATCGAAGTTTCGACGGGGATCTTTAGACTGTTTGTAGATCTAAAGACGTCCTGTGATAATCCATTGTTAACAGACTCCGTTCTGTTTGTGATTGATCACAAGAGATTCAAGTTGATTTTGTGCAGGTGTTTATTGAAGATCTAAGAAGATTTGAAGACGAAGAAGATTTCTGATTTGGGTTCATAATCTTTTGTGTGCACAATACTTGTTTCGGGTAAAGAGGATCCAACTATAATCGGTTTATCTTTGTGATAGATTTGATTGATTAGTTGAGTAGAACGGCATCAATACAATTCTTTGTGATTAAAAGTATTGATTGCAAAATCTTGACAATTACTTTGGTAGTTGTTATTGGATAGATCTAAGGACCTGACAAAGGAGTTTATTGGGATAAACGGAAGAGCCTTTTGTCGAAGTCATATCACTTGGTTGAAAAGAGTTGTTACCGAACAGATTTGTTGTTCCTTTACTGTTTGGAATACAAACCAAAGGAATTGTTCCAAGTGCGTGACTTACTGCAAGTT